>CANSNZ010000795.1:0-404638 GCA_947646795.1 Beta lomatogona | reverse complement strand
CGCAACTCAAATGAGGGTGCTAAACGCTTAATCCGCACAAAAACATCTAACACACGAAAACAAGTCCAAACATATCAAATCACACAAAAATCGAGCTCCAAAGGGCTCAAAATAGGTATAAACATGGCTTCCTCTAAGGAATTGAGCTAAATAATGTATATAAAATAGATACATTAGTAACAACTAATTTGAAACTTCCCGAAAATGAAAAGTATCACAACTAATTTGGAACGGAGGAAGTATCTATAATATACCTTATTTGGACAACAAAAAGTTAAAGAGAAGCATGAAAAACTAAGTTAAGTTTCAAAAGCACAAGAGAAGTTTCAAAAAGTTTACTTATCTTCGCCACATTGGTTTCTTCCCATATTCAATACTAGTTTTATATATATGTATGCGATGCTGCAGAAAGCAAATAAAATGCTAAATTGTAATAATATGTACCAAAATTGTTTACAAAGTTCATTGTATTTTTGTTTTCTTTTGTTTTTTTTTTTCCAAAAACCAATAAAGTGAAGGAGTTGTAATTATTTTTGTTAGTTGAGGGTATAATTGTAAAAGTGAGTGGACATCAAGTATAATTTTTTTTTTGATTTGGTAAGATGAATAATCTCTAGGCTGCCCTCGCACAGGGCTCAACCTAGAGGCACACTTGGAAGGAGGGGGAGTTGTAAGGGGAATTCTCCTCTAACTGCCCATCACTTGGTGGGATTCGAACCCCGACTTTGAGGTCACAAGGTGAAATTCCTGCCAAATGAGCCAAGTCAAATGAGGACATCAAGTATAATAGAGATAGGAAGAATAAATAGGAAAAAAGAGAGTAGAATATAATTTGGACAAAGTTTATCATACAAGTGTAAATTGGTAGGTGACATAAGACCATAATATAGGTGAGAATTCAACAACTTTTTTTGTTTAACCGCTCTACTAATAGCAACCAAAAACTAACAGAAGATTAAGGAGGTTATAGAGAACCAATTTTGAGTGACTTAAGTTTCTAAATGTGTATGATATGTGTTTGCATATGACAAAATGCCTAAATTATATATCTGAATAGAATGTGACTCAGTTATGTTAGATAATAGATGGGTGATGAAGTAAAAGGATTGTAGCGTGAACTTTGTTATAGCAAAAGTAATTAACAGAGAAAGAATAGAACAATTGACATACACATTTGACGTTAACAATTTATTCGCTTCAACTTCCAAAGTCAAGAGAGAAAATGAACTTGGAAA
This sequence comes from Beta lomatogona, assembly GCA_947646795.1. Classification (NCBI taxonomy): domain Eukaryota; kingdom Viridiplantae; phylum Streptophyta; class Magnoliopsida; order Caryophyllales; family Amaranthaceae; genus Beta; species Beta lomatogona. Next base: position 403,403 of record CANSNZ010000795.1, on the reverse strand, counting down.
ATTTGGTGCTGGTGGCTTCACTTATGGGACTTTACCTGGGTTCCTCCTTCTTCTCTCAATGAAGTCTTGAATCAATGGGCGATTTCAGGACTAGATGATTTCTTCAAAAAACAGTGGTGGGCTAGCTTTTACATAATCATTTGATCTCTTTGGAAAGAGAGAAACGAAAGGATTTTTAAAGGCTCTCAATGTTCTTCAAATCAAGTTTGTGATCTAATCCTCATTAGATTGGGGTGGTGGATAAAGGGATGGGGTGATCACTTCCCCTATTCTTGTGATGATATCCTCCGAAATCCAAAATGCCTCCGAAATCTCAAATCTGGCTCTATGAAGATTCAAAACCAGCTTCGTTCTCAACCTTGGTTAGCACCAATTGAAGGGCTCCTTAAATGGAACGTTGACACGTCTTTCAATCCCATCTCAAATTGCTCGCAATTGGTGGTGTACTCGTAAATGGCAAAGGTGAATTTTTGTGTATTTTTTCCTCCCGTATACCCAAAGTGGAGATTAATCATGCCGAGGTGCATGCAATCTTCCCGGCAATTCAAATCTCACTTCATGATGTTCGCTTCTCTCAATCAAGTTTCATCCTCGAATCAGATTCTATGAACGCGTAAATTGGTGTAACAATGAAGGTTGTGGGCCATGGAATCTTGTTTTCCAAATCTGAATTTTATAAGAAATGCTTTAAAAGGTGTCCCCTCCTTCACCATCACCCACCAAGGCGGAAGTTCTAATCAGGTGGTCGATGCCCTTGCCAAGCAAGGACTGCATAGGAAATCAGAATTTTTAGCCTGGATTTAGATTTGTGCAACTTGATGTACTCACTCACTATGACTCCTCTTGTAATGGAGTGTCATTTCATTTAGATACTTTTGTATCTTATCGCTACTATTTCTAAGGTAGCTACCGTGTCTTTATGGCCTAATAAATAAAAGTACTAATTATAAAAAAAAAAAACAGTTAAGAAGAGAGTGTACAGATTGCTCCATAATAGAGATGTAAAGGATTACTCCCTCTTGTTTGTTTTTTTATCTTTCTCACTTGGAGTCTTGGCACTATTCATACTTAGAGAATCTTCTCAATTTTTTTTTTATTTTATAAGAAAAAATATAGTCATGTGGGGTCTTGTTTGATTCGGTCTCAATTAGTACATTATTAATATTCAATCGTTATAATTTTTACTTATATATAATGAAAGATATTTAAGTTTAAAGAGGTGCGTTGGGAGACACGCATGAAAGTCGAGAATGATAAAAAGCGTAGGGAGTATAAGTTTATTCCAACGGGTTTATATAATGCCCCTTAGTCCTATATATATACATAGTTTTTTTTGACAAGGTCTCGCAATAACATTAATTAAGAGATGAGCAGAATGTTCACAAGTACATAGGAAGAGACATCCGGTGCGCAATAAAATACCCTGCGTTACTCAATACCAAACGGAACATATTTAGTGACGTGAAGGACTACAAAGTTGCCATCCGTCCGCACATAAGACCACCTAACCTAAATTAAATCTCTACTACAACATAAGACATCTTCTAGAATTGAGTCTACACCAGAAAAATAGATAGCTCCTTAGTCCTATATAAGTAGTAGCTTAGAATAAACTGAGTAATCCCTTCCCAAGTCCTAAAATAGGCAAAAAAAGAATTGAGTCTACAGAAAAATAGATAGCTCCTTAGTCCTATATAAGTAGTAGCTTAGAATAAACTGAGTAATCCCTTCCCAAGTCCTAAAATAGGCAAAAAAAAATAAAAGTTACACGAGTTTGCGCCCACCGTGGGGCTCGAACCCACGACCACAAGGTTAAGAGCCTTGCGCTCTACCAACTGAGCTAGACGGGCTGTGTTGATGAATTAAACCATTCGGTGTTTATGTAGAAATCGCTGCTGTCATAGAATTAATCAATGGTTAGAAACTTAAAATGATGTATATATAATATTTTATTGTCTTCACCCTGTTCTTTATTGCAGTGAACCCATTGTATAACCTTTAACTTATCAAATCTCCTTTTGATAGTTCACTAGTATTTTTGTCGTATATAATTGCTGATTAAGCCTAATGTTTTGCTAATATAATGCTAAACTGATCTTTACAAAAAAAATTATTTTTTAAGTTGAAAAGGATAAATCTTAAGAACTATGAAATCACATTTGGATTTAAGGGCTTAAGGCCTTCTTTGTAAATGTTAAAGAATTAGTCTTGAGTCTAATAATATAGTTTGTATCTCAATTTGCATGGGACAAACTTTTTTCTTTTAGACGCAAATAGTTTTTTTAATCCATACAATTTACGGGTTAAAACTAATAGAGAATAATTGAACAATTTGTGAACAACTTTTCGTACATATTATTATTACACAATTAAACATTCTATTTGATTTCACACGCATCACGTGCATATAAAGCTAGTATAATATATATATAAGGAGACTATACAATGGCCTATAGGTCATTTCGAAAAGCATATTTTGAGATTTTTTAAGAAGCTTATTCAATATAAACTTTGTTTTTATCTGAGCATATAAACATTATGAAGATGTTAAAATCATTCTAAAACTATTTTTTTGGATACCATGATACTGTCCTGTTTTTAATTTATCTATTCTTAACTTAATTTCTTCTAGTCATATAATGTCCAGTAATTCAGCAATTGTACTGGAATTCTGCGAGGTTGATTGTGCTAACTGGTAACCGGTGTTAACGAACCATCAAAGTGGCCTGATGCGTATTCCGAAAGCATGAGTGGAAAACATGTTTTCAGGTAATAATTGATCAATAGATTGACCTAGTTAATTATTTATCAAATTGAATTTTTTTTTTCAAACATTCCCTATCTATGTTATGTGTCACACGTTTGAAAACCAAATAAAATTAAATTAAACCTCAGAATATTTTCTTAGATGCTTGCATGATGTCTCATCATATAGGCACATTTAGGTGTTCGGATATGGCAACTTTTTGGAGGGAGACTTTTATAATTTCTTTTTCAAATCAGGGTTAGGTATAATTTTTAATCTTTTACAATGATACAGTGTAAGGTTGTCGACTTGTCTCAACTACAAAACTAGAGCTGGGGAAGGGTCATGTTGTCCCGGGCAAAAAGGGTGTTGTATCACATCATGTAGTGTTGGGAATGGATTAAGGAAAAGTTGCACCTTGTTAGATTCGTAATAATATCCAAAAAAGGGTCTACGTGTAGCATGACCCACTTAGTGTGCCAACGGACATTCTTAAAATTTTAGTCGCTTGAAAACGAGCGGGCCGACTAATGTGACGGCCCATCGTGGTCATGGTGAAAATGAAATTTATGTACATTATTGAGTCTTAACCCATCATTGTATCTCTGGTACCAGATCGGACTAGTAGTGGACTAAACTTATATCAGATCGTATCGACACTCTTACAGGCCCGACTCATGTCCAACTCTCAATACGCTACGATCCTAGAACCTACCAATGGGATAATATGTTTTTAGATCTAACATCCTTTTCTTGCATACTATAGTGACTAAAGATCAAATTAATACATTTGTATGACTCCTTACCTTTTCTTATAGCTTCATCTCCCCTTCCTGCAAAGAAAACTTTACCTGAAAGGGATCTATCAATATAAAATTAGACCCTAATGATCTTATTATATAAATTCACACTCCTATAATTTGAGTGGGTCCAAAAATACTAGTAAGAATAATAATATGCGACATGGTCTCTTGTAATATTATTGGTATTCCTTAGTTTCATAATGATGAAAAAAATGTGTGAGTTTGTTCCTCTTGACTTGAAAACCAAGAGAGGTAGATAGTTACGTGCCTGGCATGCAAAGCTAACTAAAAAGAAAAGACTCTTCTTCCTCAATCTCTTCCAACAGCAACAACGTTGATCAAACTTACACAGATTCAATCCTTATAGTTTTTTGACGTAAATCTTTTTCTATTTTTTTGGAAATTCTTTGGCTATCGATCATTTAGTCGAATTCGCAGAAATTTCTTCCTTGATTCTTCTCTACATTACAGGTAATTTTAGTTTCCTGCAATGTTTTCCTGTTATGTTTTTTGTTACAGTTATCTGTGTTTTTATGGCTTGTGTTTGTGTATACATTATATTGGGTTTTTGTGTTGACATTATTTTCTTTCTTGTTGTCATCCTTTTTTAGTCAGGAGTTGTTATTTTTGGTCCAATGTTAATTACTATGTTTAAAAACAGAGAATATTACCCTTTTCTCCTCTAATTATTTCTGATGCTATGTTTTTTTTAGTTGAATTGATTATAACTTATAAGATCAGAAAAATGCTCCTCTAAAATCTCTTTGTAAACAGATTGAAACATTTCTTTGCCTATAATATGATTGACTTTTAATCTAGAGCTCTCAAATCAGGTAGTTGTATTGTTTTAGGCCAAGTCAATTAATTGAGGTTTAATATAGGTTTATTTTCAAGTGGCTTTGCGTCAAACTACTTTTTAGTTGTTGTTTCTCGTGTATTGGGTTTGAAAATTGTATTCAGAACCTTAAATTTCATGCAAATTCTCATCAGTTTTTGCGTGTTTGGTGTAATTTTGTCAGGTCTAGTAACAAAAAAGAAGATTACTACACACTCCAATCAAAATTGATCTTAATTTTCAACCAAAAATTCTACAACAAAAGGTCAACATAACGTAGAGCTAAAGTATGGCGTCCCTTACACCCGGGGTGCTACTGAAGCTACTTCAAAACATAGATTCCAAAGTAAAAGTTCGAGGGGAGTACAGATCAGTCCTTCTACAGGTGATCAGCATTGTACCAGCCTTAAGCGGAGGCGAGTTATGGCCTAATCACGGCTTCTTCCTTAAGGTTTCCGACTCATCACACTCCACGTATGTGTCCTTGTCGAAGGAAGATATCGAGCTCATCCTCAATAACAAATTGCAACTAGGCCAGTTCTTCTATGTTGATCGCTTAGAGGCAGGAACTCCGGTCCCTACTATAGTCGGAGTTAGACCTCTCCCTGGTAGGAATCCATTTATAGGTAATCCTAAGGATTTAATGCAAATTTTTGACCCGTCTCAAGGCCCTGTGCGTGTTGATTCTAATAGTGTTGGAAATGGGTCTAAGACAAGCAGGACATCAGAGACAAAGAGTATGAGCTCGAGATTGCATAGGCTTGTAATCAAAGAAGAGAAGTCGGGTGTTTCATCGCGTTATATGGAGGGTTTTGTGACTCATCATAGAGTTAGTAGCAGTGATTCTATTAGTATGAAGAGTAGTGATCCTGAGAGCTTTGGAGGTGGTAAGATTGGAGCCTCTAAATCTAGAGTACATGAGTCCAAAGGTCAGGTATTGATCTTCAAACTTCATATTATGAATTTTTCAACTTGTCTAGTTGTTTATTAGCTTGAGTAGGATTTGTATCTTCACCTGAAATTGTTAGATTAAACTGATTAAAACTGATTTATAGTTAATCACAACTAATGTCATTCTCATGTGAAGTTACTAATTTGAACGATTAAAGCCGATTATTACTGATCAAAATTGATACGTTTTCATATGAAACTTAGTATTATAGGTTGAGGAGAATAAGGCTTAATTGTCAAGTGTAGTTTGGGAAGAAGTTTTATTCTTAACTTGAGTGGGAAATATAGCAAAAATGTGAGGTTTTAATCAAACTATTGTGCTGATTCTAATGGTTAAAGTGGCAGAGTCTCCCTGCTACTCCTAGCAATAGTCGTCCAGTGACTCCTTCTCGAGCTCGACCCACGACACCTTCCCGTGTTCGCCCTACAGTTCCCTCCCGCCCTCGTCCGATGACTCCTACTCGGACTCGCCCAGACAGTAGTACTCTTGAAGCTAAGGTTGAGTCTGCTAGGGAGAAGTTACAATCTATTAAGACCACCACTAGAAAAAGTGTTTCCAAACAAGAAAACATCAATTTGAACTGCTCCACTAATGGCAAAGACAGGAATCAAACTTCAGAACAAACATCCCCCTGGAATTCTCTTCCTGCTAGTCTTTTGAAACCAGGAAAGGTACTGATTTGTTATGAATACACAGTAATTTTGAGAAGTTCTCTGTTTTTTGCCTACTTTTTACTCATTTCTGCTATGATTTGTTGTGTAATTTTCATAAGGTAATGCTTAAGAGAAGAGATTTAGCATCCTTAGTTGCAGCAGAAGCTCAAAAAGAAGCAACTGCGGCAGCAATTCTTGTCAAGTGTATAGAGTAAGCTGATCATTATTAGTCCCTCTTTAGTTCAACTTTTAAAAAATAGCAATCAGTAAAAATCAATAGCGCAAAAAGCACTTTTCAAAGCTACTCTCTACTTTTTGTTAGCTTATACTATTTTTTTTTTCCGAACTTCTCTTAATTTTTTTCCTATTTTTACCCTACTTTTCCTATTTTTCTGAATCTTTCTTGAATTATCTGAATATAAGTAAAAATAAGGTGAGGAGAACATAGGCTTAACACATTCATTTGAGCATATTTGAACCTCTTATAGCTGTAAATTGAACTCGTATAAACTTATTTGAACTTATTTTCTTGAAACTTAAGGAGAAACAGAAATAATCCTTGGTTGATCCTATGGTTAACTAACACTAATTTCTGTTTCACACAGCATGTTTGCTGATCTATGTTCCTGTGCTTCACCCACAAATCCACATGTCTCTCTTACAAAGTTTTTCGCGCTATACCAAGTCATGGATCAATCAGGCTCCTCCAAGGAAAAACTCCTCATACTCCAAACAAATTCATCCTCACCAACCAGCAATAAGCCTAACATAGGCATAACACCACAACCTCTAAACCCGAAAATCAACACAAAAATCTCAAAACGGCCATTAGAATTAAGCTTGGCTGATAAGTTAGAATGGTCTAAAGGGCATGGAACAAATGACATTAAAGACGTAAGAGAAACTCTATTGAAAGAAACGCGATCATGGTTCTTGAAGTTCTTGGATGTGGCACTCGATACTGGTTTTCGAGTACCAGAGAGGAAAAGCAATGCAGATCATAGTGGAAGGAGATCATTGGAGCCTAATAATCATATTGCTTTGACATTGTCACAACTTAAACAAGCCAATGAATGGTTGGATAGATTGAAAGCAAGTATGAGTAGTATTAATAATAATACTGCACTAAGTCATGATGATGATGGAGTTTCAGAAAGAGTTGATAAACTTAAGAAGAAAGTTTACGCATGTTTACTTGTTCATATAGATTCTGCTGCATCAGCTCTTGAGAACAGATCTGATTGAGCTTGAACATCCAGATCAGTTGTAACTTAACTTAGTTTGGGTTAATTATTTTTTTTCTAATTTATGATGAGATTAATTTGTTCCTATGGGAAATATTTTTTTAAGCCAGAGGAATGGCTAATTTCTGACTGTTGGAAATCTGTAAATTATTTTAGCAAGAAAATTCCACTCTTTCCAACTATGAAGCATAGACATCTCTTGGAGCTAAAGTTCTCCTGTTTTCGAATCATATTTGTTCTCGAAACTTCAAGTGTTGTTGTGCTAATGAAGCCTGAAAAGTGCTAGGAATTAGAGTTTTCTCGTTTCTTGAACCTTAGTCGTCTCCGTGCTACATAAAAACTCAAACGCACATATTTTTTCCGACTGATAAGCACATATGCGATATGTATATTGTTACTTGATTAAGCATATTGCATTTGCATACAAATCTGAATAGGAAAAATGAAAGTTATGACTAAGCCTGAAAGAAAATAAACATAAGATAGGAGTACTAGTGTTGAAATCCATTGAAAGCCCACTTGTGAGTGTCCCACATTGGAGAAAGAGGAGAGATTGTTCCACTTTATAGGGTAAAGGGGTTACTCCTACTATCACCAATTGGTTTTAGTATGGAACCTCCTTCAGGCTTATAATTTGGACCAAATCTCTCTCCTCCTCCTTGTTCGGGTTGCGGCTGGGTATTTGATCGCTACTCTTGGTTTTAGTATGGAATATTATTGCTAAAATTAGCTGACCAAAATGACACTTTGTTTTTTTTTTGAAGATACCAAAGCAACAACTTAATGGGATGCAAGTTAGAGACTCAAAATGCTCAGCACGTTCATGACATGCATAATCTTACCATTCATCCTCGTGCCCCTCTCGTCTTTCTGCGTTGAGACTATTGTGCATGCTCAAATAAATTAGAGTTGAGAGTAAGCCCAACCTTTTTGAATTTGGGGTGTCAACATTATAATAGTAGTATACATGACAAATAATATATAGTTGCATAATTTATGAACTATTATATTGGAATGTCAAAAAATTTTATTGCTAAAAAACTATTGAAATGAAAAAAAAAAAAAAACTCATTATGTTTATTTTTCGAGGTATTCTCTTCTTTTGGAAACAGTTTTGTAAGAGTAACCAAACAAAAGATATTTAGAAACTCTTTTTTAAAAGTGAAATATCAGTTGACACTCCAAATTTGACACTAGATCCACCTGTGTTTAGAACTATTTCATATCGAGATCTTTCACGAAGAACGAGTTACCAGGTTGGAGAAGCATGGCACAAGCCTTTATATGTAGCATTCATTCCTTAAGTCACCAACACAAAATGAGTGAAAACATTAATATTAAGCATGTGCCCTGCTTCTCCAGCATGGCTAACTTGTCCTCTTTTTAGGAGATTGTCTTCTTTTCTTCGGCCTAGCTAGCTCTATGTGGATATTAGGGATTTAAGGGGAAATCGCTAAACAAATGAAATGAGGAGCATTACTTGCATGAAATATGTGCTTCTCTAGTTCTCTATATATAATATATATATGTACACGATTAATGTTATGAATGATAATAGTAGCAGGAATAAATTTGAATATTTGGTAGAGTTCGTATAACGGCCAAAGTTTACTTGTTGACATGATTGCAAATTAAATAGTGGTATTTGATAGTGATGCTTAAAGATGGGATTTGTTGGGTTTGACCCAAATGTGTGTTTAGTTTAAGTTGTAATAAGGTGGTGTTACCAAATTAAGCAGAAGTTTTTGGTATGATGACTGTTGAGGTTTGGCTGCCTAAGACAAAGCTTTTACATAAAGGGTTGTCAAGATGGCTACAAAATTTAAGGGGAAGCAAAAAAGTTTCTTGTAGCTTGTAGGAACAAAAACTGGTAACTAAATTGACACACTTAACTGACCACCGTGGCGTGCCCTAAAGTTGAATTTGCCCCGCAACAACACACGGACTCACAGCAATCAACCTCCAGGGATACACGGCTTCTGCCTTTCCGGTGTTGACAGAAAAACAAACGCAGACGAAATCAGAACGTGGCTGAAATCGTCATAAAAAGAGAGATTAAGGGAAAAAACGGTAACTTAATACTGATAAAAAACGGTCATAAAATGCCAACATATTTCTGACCCAAAACTCCCAAGGCCCAAGGCCCATGGCCCGGTCCGGGCGGGCGGCGGCGGCGCGCGTGTGGTATCCACACATCACCACATACCCACTAAAAGCCTCATTGCTACTCAACTCAAAGGGTAGAGAAAGAGTAATGGTTATAAACCTTACTCTTCCCTCATATTCTTTCAATGTGGGACAATAGGAAAAAATGACTCTTCATATTCTTTTGAAGCAAACTTAAAGTTTATATTAAAAACTCCAACAATCCCCCACATGATTCAAAAGAAGAAAACGGAAAAGAAACGGGTAAAAAAGATGATCTGGGCAATAGATACTAGGTTTTGAAGTATCAATGTCTTATGGACTTGAATTGACACTTAGTGCATACAAGTATGTCTTACTGTCATAAAAGGTAGATTTCTCTTTGAACCTTTCATGAGGTTAGCAAACCATAGATGCGCACTCAACCTTTTTCAAATCAAGAAACGTTCTCGCAATTGTAATATTAGTGCCCCACAATTAACCTGGATTCTCATGAATGCTCTAGAGAGTCTAAGCCTTTTGACTCTCATAGGGGATCGGGCGTAACCCCCACATTCACATAGGTAAGTTCATCAAGTTTGTCTTGTCACAAACCACCTTAAGTAAGGCTATGAACTTATTAAGAGCTATAAGCTCAACCTCACACATATAACAAGTATAAAGAAATAAAATACTACATCACTTTTTATTACTAGGAATGGTAGTAGTATTAACAACTTGAGTTATTTTGTGATTTCGTTTGACCCCTTTGAACTTAGGAATTCCTAAGAAGGGTATCCACCACAATTCACTCCACAATAGGCTTTAAACCCATTCCTTGGCCGACTCCAAGACCATTTTTCTACAAAGGCCTTTGGTAAGAGGATCAAGAATATTCCTCTCCGGCTTTACATACTCGAGTGACAACACATTATTTTTAACTAAATTTCTAACAACAAAGATGCCTTAAGCGAATATGCCTTCTCTTTCCGTTATAGGCTTGATTATTCGCTACCCCAATTGTTTGCTTGCGAATCACACCGCATAGAAACCGATGGAGCCGGCTTCCCCCACAATGGAATATCAGCAAGCAAACTCCTTATCCATTCAGCTTCTTGACTCGCCAATTCTAAAGCAATAAATTCGGATTCCATGGTAGATTTCGCAATACATGTTTGCTTTGATGATTTCCATGATATAGCTCCACCAAAGAAGAGTAAAAACATAACCGCTAGTAGATTGAATTTCATCATTATCCGACACCCAATTGGCATCACAAAATCCTTCAAGGACACAAGGTGTCCTTTGATAATGTAGACCCCAATTGATAGTGCTTTTAGATACTTCAACAATCTAATCAAGGCAACCCAATGCTCTCGATTAGGACTGTGAGTATACCTGCTCAATCTACTAACAACATAAGCTATATCAGGTCTAGTATAATTCATCAAGAACATTACACTACCAATTATTTTTGCATATTGTTCTTGGGATATACTATCACCCTTATTCTTTTTCAAATGAATACTAGAATCATATGGGGTTTTCACGGGAATGCAATCAAATTGATCAAACTTCTTTAATATTTTCTCAACATAATGAGATTGATTTAAAGATATTCCATATGACGTTCTAGTAATCTTTATTCCAAGAATAACATCAGCCTCTCCTAAATCCTTCATCTCAAAACAAGAATTTAGGAAACTCTTAGTTGCATTTACTACGTCTATATTGGTCCCAAAGATTAACATATCATCCACATATAGACATATGAAAACACAACCAAGCTCATCAACTTTGGAATAAACACAAGCATCGAATCATTTACCAAAAAATCATTTGAAGTAATAGTTTGATGAAATTTATCATACCATTGTTTTGGTGCTTGTTTTAATCCATACAAAGATCTAATAAGCTTGCATACCTTGTCCTCTTGACCAGGAACCTCACATCCTTCAAAGTTGCTTCATATAAATCTCCTCATTTAACTCACCATTCAAAAATGCAGTTTTCACATCCATTTGATGCACAATCAAATCATGAATAGATGCAAGTGCAATTAACGCTCTAATGGTGGCTACCTTAGTCACAGGAGAATAAGTATCAAAAAAGTCTAAACCGTGTTTTTGGCGATGCCCTCCAACTACAAGTCTAGCCTTATATTTGTCTAAAGACCCATCAAAGCTTACATTTCTTTGTAAAAATCCATCTACTACTTAGGGCCTTACAACCTCTAGGAAGGTCCGACAAAATCCAAGTATTATTACTCATAATAGACTCAATTTCACTTTGTTAATAACCTCTAACCAAAAACTTGAGTCTACGGATCTCATGGCCTCAAAGATAGGTTCTTGGGTTCTCTTCCAATACAAGCACATTGACATCTTGCTCATCTAAACACTCTTTTTCAGCTAGAAAGGTAGTAATAAAATCAGGTCCGAAACTAGACTCAATTCTAGCTCTCTTACTCCTTCTAGGTTCTAAAGTCTCACTAGATGATGCAATGTCATGATGCAAAGTAGAAGAAGATGCAGCGAGGAAGTATGATGATATACTAACTTTCTTAGGAAAAACATGCTCAAAGAATTCAACATCCCTTGACTCTCTAATAGGACCAAAACCGAAGCATCCTTAAGAATGAGTCTATATGCAGACTTTGTTAGAAGCATAACCAATAAAGATACCATCTACAGTCTTAGGTCCAATCTTACTCCTTTGAAAGTCGGGAAGTCCAATCTTACCCAAACACCCCCACACTTTGAGGTAACCCAAATTAGGCTTGAAGCCTTTCCATAATTCATAGGGAGTCTTATCTAACTTCTTATGGGGAACTCGATTTAAGAACATAGCAAGCAGATAAAATAGCCTCAACCCACATGTTAGTAGGCATACATGAACTAATAAGCATTGCATTCATCATATCCTTAAGAGTCCTATTTTTCCGCTCGCCTATTCCATTTTGCTCGGTGTATAGGGAGCTGTAACCTCATGAATAATCCCATTAGACTCACAAAATTTCTTAAGGGAAACTCCATCATATTCCCCACCCCTATCCGATCTCACCCTCTTAATCTTAAGGTCCAATTGGTTCTCAACTTCGGCTTTATAAATTAGGAATTTCTCTTCAGCCTCATCCTTAGAACTCAATAAATAAACCTTAGTATAACGTGAAAAGTCATCAACAAATGTAATATAATACTTCTTTCCTCCCCTACTCATGGAATTCTTAAAGTCACCTAAGTCACTATGGACTAACTCTAATAAAGTAGAGGAACGGGATACATTTTTATTGAATGCTTTCTTAGGGTGCTTAGCTTCTACACATACTTCACATTTCTCAAACGATGTATTGCTAAAGTCGGGAATAAGACTAAGTTGTTTAAGTCTTTTAACGGATGCAACATTCACATGACCTAGTCTAGAATGCCATAAAGAAACAGGACTCAAGAATATAAACGGAAGCATGAGAGTTCTTATTATCAATTACAACATCCAAAACAAAAAGTCCAAGATTACAAAAGCCTTTACCCACAAAAACACCATTTCCGGTTAATACAAGTTTATCGATTCAAAAGCTAACTTAATTCCAGCTTTGTTTAAAAGAGAACCAGAAATGAGGTTTCTACGGATGTCGGGAACATGCAAAACATTCTGCAAAGCAATGGTTTTCCCGGAAGTTAATTTCAGGAAAACCTTTCCTTTGCCTAGAACACTCACGGTGCTTCGAGTTGCCCATGAAGACGCATTCCCCTTTCCGAAACATTGCTTGTAGTCCTGGAACATCTCCTTGTTGGCGCAAATGTGACGGGTTGCACCAGTATCAACGATCCATTCAAAGCAACATTGCTTACAGATTGACCTCGGACACCACAGCAGCAATAATGTCGTCTTCAGCAAGGTTGGCTTGAGCTTTGTTGTCTTTTGCTTTAACCTTAACAATTTTCAGAGTCTTATTTGGACACAAGATTATTTAATGTGGAAACTCGAGAATTGGGAGAAAAACCACCAAACAATGTATGTGACACAATAACATACAAAGCTTATAAGATCTCCACGATCTAATCTAATCACCCCGACCAGAACCCATATCTCTTTTGATCATACGTACAAGAGTCTCTTTACCTGTGCCCTAACCTATGTCCCCCCTAACCACTCACATCTTAGTTTTTCTCCTCACGACACACTATTGTTCCCATCCCATAACATAAATTAATAGATAGCCAAATAGGAATAACATTATCCTAATGGGGACATAAAACTTGCTACCCGAGCATAAAATATTCTTAAATAAGATAAAATACATGTCAAATTATATCCACTTTCCTAATATAATTGTACTATTATTAGGGAGAATTATTCTTGTAGGGCCATAGGGGCTTTTGCCGGATGTTATATGGGTGGAAAACCCTGGATTTTGTTATTTTCTTTGCTTTATTGTTTGTTTATTGAATTATTAGTTTGTAGTTTAAATTTAATAATTCTCCCTCCAATTTTTATTTGCTTTACTTCAGAAATAATTTATATATTAAAATACACATACATACTATCTCCGTTTTTTTAAGTTCTACCTATTTTTCCCCTCAAAAAAAAAAGTTCTACCTATTTTTTGTTCACACGTTCTTCAATTGACCTTTAAAAATTCTTAGTACATATTATTATAAACAGCTCGTCTTGCAAGAGATTGCCTAATTATAACATTATAATTAGGCAGGCCCAAGCTAAGGATGGCAATTGGGCGGGGCGGGTGCGGAGGATGGTCCCTCCACACCCGCACCCGCGTAAAATTCTTATCCCCATCCCCGCCCCACCACCCATTGCGGGGGAAGATTCCATACCCAGCCCAAGCCCAAACAATATGAGCTAATCAGCCCATATTGCAAATTAAACAAAACACAACCATATTGATTGTTTTGTACAAGGCTCAGGGGAGGGGAGAGAGAGTCAGAGAAAAGTCGAGATCGTGGGGAAGAGTACCAAATTCTACGGTGGAGAGAGAGAAAACGAGCTTCCAAATCTCTTGCAATGGTCGCAGTTTCGAAAAAGGCGACGCTTCAGACTGTTTCGCCGGATGATCGTGGTGGTAAAACTATGGAGAAAGTCATTGATTCTAGCCTTGATCATTTAACATTGTCTACCAAAGGTGATTTTTTTCTAATTTCGTCGCTTAATTTCCTTTGTATTCTGGATTATCTGCGATCATTCAATGTCTTGTGTGATTTAAATGGAAATTTCAATCCCTAATTTGGCAATGTTGTGTTCCCTTGCCATTTTTCATTGATTCTTGGTGTTTCTTGCAACTTCCAGTGGATTTTGCAGGAGGATTAATTATTTTGATGATATCGTCCACTTTTTTGCTGAATTGTTTTGAATTTGCTGATATTTTGATTGTTTGATTCTGCAAATTGTGTATATTGTCTTGTTTTTTAATTGTAGTTGAGGTTTTCGACATCTTTTTGTGGAATTAATAGAAGAAATGATTATTTACCAAGCTTAAGAATATTGTTTACATTTCATAAACAAAACATCGGAGATCGAGCGAGAGGAATACTCATTTGAGAGAGTAGTGAAATAATATCAAAAACTTGCATTTTCATAAAATGTAAACAAAACTTGCATTTAGATACATTAGTAGCTACTATAACTTGATTGGTGACCACTTTAAGTCATATGGAATCACTTTAAGTCATTTAACCTAAACTTGATTGGTGATCAGTTTTGGCAGTAAGTTTTTGTCTATTTGTGATCACTGCAAGGGTCTAGCTGTCCGTTTGCAAAGCTTGAGTGAAGAATGTAGTGGCTATGATGGACATGTGGAGGATGAATTACATGCCCTTGTTTACTGTCAAAAGGCACAGGTGGTGTGGAGGGACTTGGATTTGGCTGAGGCGTGTATAGGTGACCGCAAATTGGGCTCGTTTGTGGAGTGGTGGTGCAAATTAAGTATGTCTCGTGAGTGAGGAGGAGCCGTGTAAAATAGCCATGGTGTCTTTGGGGAGTGTGGAAGGCGAGGAATGAACTTATTTTCCGAGGATCGACAAAATGCTATATATAGTGAAGTTGTGGCGGGGGCTTTAACATACTACGAGGCGTTTTTGGAGGCGAATGAAAAGAATGAGACGGAGCTGCCAAATCCTCCTGCAACGTGGGTACCTCCTTCGCTAGGTGTGGTGAAGATAAACTGTGATGCGGCTTTCCGTCGGGAGGGGGTGGTGAGCTTAGGAGTGGTTATCAGAGATGATGATGGGGTTGTGATAGCAACAGGTGTGCAGCAGGAGAATGCAAGCTGGGATAAGCCGGTTTACGATGAAGACGGGCCTAGCTCTGCTAAGTATGAGGATATCTTTTCATCCTCATCTTCTTCTTCTGCAAAGAAGGTTGATGCATTTGATGATCTTTTGGGGGGGTTGGGGAAGAAGGAAACTCAATCATCGAGGTCGGTGGGTGGTTCGAAAGGAGCTGATAAGGGGATGTCTAGCTTTGATGATTTGTTGCCAGGGTTTGGTGGTGGGAGTACAACCAGCAGGTATTGTGCCTGAGTTTTTTTATTGTTCAATTCAATTGTTTGCTGTTGCTGTTTGTTTGTATTTTTATAGTTTAGTGTTTTCTTTTACTGTCATGTGTATTGCTGATGCTTAAGCTGGAAATTGAGGTGTTAGAAGTGATCTATGCTAGTATAGGAACATTGTGAATGTTAGAATCCTTGTAGTACAGTAGTTGCGATTGTCTAGGGGTGATTAATTATTTACATAGAGGGGTAGCTAATCTCTCTTCTTTGGCATTAGTTTGTAATGATATCTTTAGTTTGAGTTCTGTTTTTTCATTTTGTTAGTTGGAGTCATGTTAGGAGGGAGGGTAATGTTGTGGCTCATCTTCTTGCCAAGTCTTCTCCGTTAGAGATGGGGGAGCGGTGTTGGGTAGGGAGTGGTCCAGATTTCATAGCTGATGCCGTAGCTTTGGATATTTGTGACTCTTTTATTCAATGTTAAGTTCTCTTTTTCCCTTCAAAAAAAAAATTAATAATTTAGTATCCACTATAACTTGATTGTTGATTAGTTTCTTATTATCATTTATGAGACTCCTTTATAATATATGGACACTAACAAGACTACAAATGAAACTGAAACTGTTACAGGCATTAAGTATCCACTTTAACTCATTTAGTAACCAGTTTAGGTTTATTTGTGACCACTTTAACTCAATTCTCCATCCGTTCAGTGAGAAGTTTCAAATTCAATTACTTACTGCTTTCCTAATTCTTCTATAAGGCTAAACAAGTTCTCATTGCAACATACTGCTCTCCTAATGAATTGTCATTTGGGTTTTTGTTATTTGAAAGATGCTTAATTTTCTGGCAATTTATTTCATCAAGTAACTAGTTTACTTCCTTATGTGACCAGTTTAAGTTCTTTGGTAGCCACTTTAATTTTTTTGTAAGCATTTTGAATCATTTGGTTTTCACTTTAAATGAATATGCTGTATAATCTGATTCCACAGCCATAAAAACAACAACCTCAAATTCCCACCAAGCAAGCAGATGAAGCCAATCAAGCATTTTGCAGGAGATCGAAAAGACACAAAGACATACCCAACACAGCCACTGTAGTTCTGCAAAAGCTGCAAAAACCATCTCCCCCGAAGGAAAACTCTCCTGTGAAGGAATCCGGACCAGCAACTAGATCATCTCCAAGAAAGTAGTTTGAACAAAAACTGATTTGGTTACTAACAGTGATGATTAATTAGTTTTGAACAAAAGTAGAACTTTATGTAATTAGTAGAAGTACAAACAAAACAATTACCACTGGTTTGTTATTTTGCAAAATTATGCTGAGTGGTACTGAACTTTAGGTTCTAATTACAAGTTATGTTGATCAGTAAGTTTTATGTTCCGAAGGGACTGTTATATGTCAATTAGAGACCATGATATGCCAATTAGTCACCACTCCATGTTGACTTTAGATTTCTTCAAATTAGAGACTACTTTAATCCATTTGATGCTTGTTCAAATTAGTCACCTATTCAATTGCTCATTACTTTAATTTAAAAAAAAAAAATCTGAACATCTAATATATTTCAATAAGTGACTATTTAAATTCATTTGGTACCTAATTTAAGCTAATTGGTGCCCACTTTAATCTATTTACTGAATATTTAAGAAATTAAATGACAAAATATATTATAATAACTAAGAAACTTCAAATGTGAAATGGAAAGAACCAAATGTATTTATTACCATAATCACTAACAAAATGTCACTCCAATTACATGTGTGGGTTCCTAAATGTTAAAAAATAATAAGTGACCAACAATAACCATTGTGACACCAACATAAATCATCATGTGACCACTATAATCATTCAAGAAGCTACAACAATCTAGCGTTTTTTAACTTTGTTGCTTGGCTTCTTCGGCATGAACTCCGGCGCCTTCGCATACTCGAGGACGAATTCTGAGTCAACGAGCCTGACTCGGCGGATGCAATCACCGGATTATCGATCAACAACATTATTTTCTGCCACAAATCAATAACAACACAAAAGACATCATGACAGTTTATTAGGTGACCAATGTATTCCATAAAGAGACTAATATAAGACAAAAAGGGACTAAGATTAAAAAATAATTAAAAAGCCAACATACCAAGTACAACCAAAGACCTCGATTCAACATTAGACTCAGCAACAACAGAAACATCTGAATTTAATTCAAATCAATGAAGCAACACACTGCTAAAACTCAGCAAACAACCAAGAACAAATGTAATAGCCTCATTCAACACTCATTCCTTTATAAATTGGTAACACTAAATCACTAGCTCTCCATTCACACTACTAGCTTAATGCAGAAACAAAGCTTGCTTAAATAATACCAACGTATCTTCTTTGAGTTTACACCCGCATGTATACATACTCTTTTTCCTGATTGTCCTCATAACTTCACAACAAATTTATTCATAAAAGAAATACAAACACAAATCTTAACACAATCATTTTATTTTTCACTCCGTCTTTCTCTCCACAAGTTATACATTTATACATTGTTCCTTTGTGAGGATTGTAGGCTAACCCCCCACTGGCACTCCATAGGGTGATTCATCTTGCCTTCGTTTCTTCCATAACACTTTCAACCTTAACAAACTCTTATCCTTATTGAAAATAATTACATCATAACCTTGAACCACTTCTGTATTCCTATACAATTTAAACAGACTCCATCAAATTTGACGAAAACTAGCCATGGCTCACCAATCACATCGGCTTAAGTCCCGAGTTGCCTTTAGTGGCTCCTACAAGCATCCATAACCTCTTTCCAACCTTGGACTGTGACCTAGTGCCTAGTTAGCATGGTCCATCGCATCATCTTGCCATTTATCGACAACAAAATAGGTGTTGTGTCCTCTACGCCAAAATCTAATTACATTCATATATATACATTCATACACATATTATCACATAGCACACACAACATACATGTTCACAGATGTTTTGAAAACTTTTACGTATATATGAAATTAGTTTCAATTTCCCTTCTTAAGAAATACTTGTGTAAACACTCTTTACTTATTGTTTTCAAAACATGCAGATCAAAAATACTTGATTTCGGATTTCGAAAACCTTTGCTCTGATACCACTTGTAACAGCCCGCTCCAAATAGCAGCTTAATTAAGACCTAATACTGCTAATTACGAAGTTAAGCTACTAATTAGAGTGACTGTCAGGGCGGACTTCATCACCTTCCCTCCCAAGGAAAGGCAGGAAGTCTCATAGTATCCGAACGTAATACAAAAATAAGTTATAATAAAATAGTTATTACAATAAGTTTTGAATACCTAGATTTCAAATTGGAAACCCACGTTTAACTTGCTAAGAATCATCATATAAAACAGATTATTTCATAGCAGCGGACTAAAAACAATGATCATGATTTCACGTTTGCACACAGGAGGTAATCCGATCATTCTTTCTAATCCTGCAAAACAAATTAATGAATCTGCCCCCACCAGGACAGGTCCAAAGAACAAAATAGGTCAGCTTACGCTGGTACACAAGTCTCACCGATTCCAAAAATAATAAGGTGGCTGAAATTACGCAATCGTTTCTTATACTCAAAGCATAAACTCATAATTTACGAGATACTTTTATTCTTATTCAGAAATACGTTAACACTTGCTCAGAAATACATTGGTTCTTTCCTGTAATCTTCCATAGAAATACTTTTGCATATACTGGAGAAATTTCCAAGAATTTATCTCAAGATATCACACATCATTCTCCATATATGACATAAATAATAATCTTATACGTATGACAAACAAAGCATAACTCCTGGGAAGGAACACGAATGGATTTTGAGGGACGTCTCCCCACCTTTCTTATTTCCGCTTGCAAGACTTCAAGGTCATGACCCTACATAACGGATCAATACCCACTCCGGAGCAATACCTGCTCTAAACACATAATGAGCAAACCCGCTCTACAAATGTTCACTTCCCCTTATAAAACAAAACTTGTAATCATACAAAAATATTTATACTCAACACTGGTACTTAAATACTTATACTGAAATACTTATACTTTTATAATTATACTCAAATAACTTACTTAAATACTTATTCATAATCACTATTTCAACCATCATAACAAACTTTAACTTATCAAAATAAGTTTCGTAAAACAAGCTTGCTATGCCAAGTTCCACTATTTTAATTTGGGGAAGTGACTTAATAACAAGGTATCGGAAACGACGTCATGGTTATCCAAAGCGGTCAATAAAGCGATCAACAAGATATGGCAGCATGCATAGGTTTCCCAAGAGGTTCTTAACTATATGAGAAGACTACTCCACGCAAGTAAACAAAAGATCGATTTCACGGTTTTGGTGTTTTATTAAAATGGGGTTTAGGTGTGAATATATATCGAAACATTTATGCTTGGCTAAGGTTTGGGTAGATAAACAAATAAGTGGATACATTCAGTAGGTACTCAACATTTAAAGGTAACTAATGAACCAAAGAAACATGGTTAATCAACTCGAGAAAACAATTAAGCAAGAATCGAGTTTTAGGTGTTCTTTTACTCAATGAATTGAGGTTGCGTTTTCAAATGAGGTGAATGAAGCAAATGTTTATTTGATAATCAAGACATAAATGTTGCAAGGGGATATCATGAAATTTTAGCTACAACAAGATCTTTAATCAAAACGCAATCGAGTTAATAGCAAGGATTGATAAATTTTTTACGGAACTTGTTAAGCATACAACAACTTCCGGACAGCATAACTTTTGATGTACAACTCCAAATGGAGTGATTTTTGGGTCTAAATTCAATAACTTTTCAATATCTACCACTTTCAAGATACACCAAGGCGAAAAACAGAGTGTAAAAGGAGTATATTTAGTAGGGAAAGTCACGGCAGCATAGCCCAAGAGAGATGGATAATCACTTCTTACTCGGTTATTCAAATAGTCTTAGGGAACTTGACATGCAAGAGAATTTTAACACAATATCATCCATAAGAAAGCACATGCAAATCAGTTTTTATACTCATTCAAACATAATCCAAGTATTCACAATTCCAAAAACAAATTCCATGATCAAAGCTAGAAACAAAGTTTAGGTGGTGGAGCTTGTGTACCTTAATCCTGTGTTTAGGAATTAAATATCCTTTAACCACTTGTAGCACTCCTCTAGCAACCTTCTAAGACCTTAGATTGAACATCCATAACTTAAAATTCAGCAATTAACCCAAAGTAATCAAGTTTCAATCTAATAAACCTTATAAGTACTACCATTCAGCTACATCTTACCTTCCTTGAGTTTCTTTGATGCTACTGACTTGATACCTCAAAATTAATGATTGCCCAGTAGTAAGAACAACTTTAGGAGTATAGGAAAAGAGTTGCATGTAAGTTTCAGGGCAAGAACCCAAAGGAAACAAGCTGCCAACCACAGCAGCACAACTCGCTAGCTCTGGCGTGAAGAAGAGAGAAAATGATGAGGGATTTTCGTGTGTTTTTGTAAGATGAAATTTGATGAAATGAATCAAGGGCCTTTGGCACATATATATAGAGAATGGGTAATGGCAAGCTCGCGATTTTGGTTTAGTAATGAGGGCAAAATCGTCTTTTCACAGCTTTGGAGTATTCTAGAATTTTCAGGTTTTACTTAATCCTTAACCTTCTGTAATTAAGCTCTAATCCTTTATTATACTTAAACTAAATCCTCAAAATATTTCTTATAACTTAATAAAGATATTTTGGCTCATTTAGCCCTTAAATCATAATTACAGAGTATCTCAATCACAATATCGATAATAGCTCGAAGTCTCAAAATTTCAGAACAGTGCTCATCGTTCTTAACGTAATTCGTAAATAACTTATCTTAACTCATAATTTGCATTTATAATCACATAATAACATATAATATTCAGATTCACAGACAAACTTGACATAGGAACTATTCACGATTTTCTTATTCCTCAAAGACGTAATTGATCTATTAATGATTAGTATGTTAACGTATCTCGTTTATCTTAATGATTTCATCTTAAAAAAACAATGAGGCTATTGTCCCTCAAAAGTTTGGAATTGTGGCTTGACCCTCTCCATTCTTGTTCCTTCCCTGGAGTTATGCTATGTTTGTGATAAGTATAAGATTAATATTTGTGTTATATACATGGAGAACGATGTGTGATATCTTGAGATAATTCTTGGAAATTTCTCCAGTATATGCAAAAGTATTTCTAGGGAAGTTTACAGGAAAGAAGCAACGTATTTCTGAGCAAGTATTAACGTATTTCTAAATAAGAATAAAAGTATCTCGTAAAGTATGAGTTTACACTTTGAGTATAAGAAACGATTGGGTAATTTCAACCACCTTATTATTTTGGAATCGGTGGGACTTATGTACCAGCATAAGCTGACCTGGTTTGTTCTATGAACCTGTCCTAGTGGGGGCAGACTCATCTGTTTTGTAGGATTAGAGAATGTTCGAGTTAGCTCATGTGTGCAAATGTGAAGTCATGATCAATGTGTTTAGTCCGCTGCTATGAGATAATCTGTTTTATATAATGTTCCTTGGCAGGTTAAACTTGTATTTTCGATTTGTAATCTATGTACTGAAAACATATTGTAATAACTAATTTATTATAACTTATTTTCATAATTAGCTTGGATACTATGGGATTTCCTAATTTTCCCTAGCAGGGAAGGTGCGGAAATTCGCCCTAACAGTCTCTTTAATTAGCAGCTTAACTTCGTAATTATCAGTATTACGTCTTTAATTAAGCTGCTATTTGGAGCGGGCTGTTACAAGTGGTATCAGAGCCAGGTTTCGGTCACCTGTAACAGCCAGCACTCCCGAGCTGCTAGCTAATCACACTTAAGATTCACTAATCTCGATTAACACTTAAATTACAATATCTTACAGTAGAAACATAAAATGATCAAACCGGCGGACTTATGACCCAACAACAATACTCTACAGTTTAAATACATTCACATGAAATGACCAAACCGGATCTCCAAAATAATACAATAATACACCATGAGAGCTCTTTAAATTAAACTACATAATCTCCACCATTGCTCATCCGACAAATATTTCTTATAACGATCCTTTATCCACATTGGAATTAGCTTCTATATTTCCTGCAAAAATAACTAACATTGAACACTACCCCCACCAGGAATGGTTCCAAGAACAAAGTCAGCGAAACTGAGTACACACTGTTCAACCAGAAAATCTTTTTGGTGGCTTAAAACGCATTTAAAAATTTAAGTTTGTCTTACGAGACAATTGAAATCAAGCAACGGAAACGTCATAATGGAAGAATCATATAACAAAGTACTTAAACATAATGTACATTGTTACTTGTTTAAAATAATAGTCTGAATTGATATCTCACAGAATAAGTAGTATATACTTTCAATTGAAAAAACCATAGGTACTAACACGATCTCCCAAATCAACTTTAATCCTAACAAATTCTAAGACATAGTAATATCACTCACTTCCGAGTCTCAAAAAGAATAACCTCTAATCTAAACATGTGCATCATAACTCCTTTAATTAACTCTTAGCAACTTTCTTAGAAAGTCATTCCCATATTCCTACTGTAATCTTATTGGTCTGCTGATGATCTTTTACATAATTTCATGTAGTGATATTTTAAATCTTGTTAGACTAAATTATGACAATTCTTGTAGATGATATTTTGGTATGTTCAAAGAATGAGGAAGTGCGTCTTAAAGAAGTATTAAGGAAAGAATAGAGTTCGAGTGGTCGGGAAATGGCGCGGAAGTTTTTCCTGAAGTTGAAGAAAAGGTTAACCAATGCCTAGTTCTAGCTTCGCCTTCGGGGACAGAAGGACTTAAAGTGTATCGCCATGTTTCTCAGGAAAGTTTGGCATGTATATTAATGTAGCATCAGCGAGCGACAACCTGAGCCTCTATGTAGTTAAAGCCATGAGAAAATTACTTTGAGCATGATCTGGAATGGAAGCTAAGGAATTTACCTAAAAAGTTTTATTAAATTAAATAACTTGAAAGGTGTATACTAATCATCAAAACTTAAGGTATATCTTTATTTGGGAAGAGATGAAAGTTAAATAGTGAAGGTCGCTAGAATTGCCCAAGGATTATGATGTAGACATTTAGTACCGTCGGGGAAGATAGATGGGGTAGTAGATGCTTTGAACAAGAAAACCTCAGCAAGCAAATGATGTCATCATTTCGATATCATAGGAGTTATATAAGAGTAATGCAATTGGAGTTGAATGTAGGTAAGGAAGGAGATCTACAAGGAGAATTAAATGTTTGTGATAAAAGTATTCCTTATGAGAAAACTTGAGCTAAGTAAGTGCAAATTAAGTTTATCAAGGAACTAAGGTCAAAGATAGAGAAAAACGAGATAATAGATTTCCAAGTATATGATTGTGGAAGCCTACATATACATAGGAAAATGGGTGTACCGATAATTCAAAGCTGAAAAACAAAAAAACAGGATTATGAGGGAGGCGCTTAGCAGGGCGTACTCAGTTCATCATTAAAGGGGAGTGATGATTCAGAATATAAAGAGGCATTCTTGATGAAGAGAGTTGAAGCAAGATGTGCCGCAATATGTCGTATAATACTTAAATTGCCAAGAAGGGAAGTGTGAAGGGAGAAGTGGCATGAGCAAATAGGGTGTTTTATCAAATATTGAAAGATATGTTGCAAGCTTATGTATTGGAATTTAAGGGTTCATGGAGAGGTATATTAGCATGGATGGAATTCTTCTATAGCAAAATCTACCAATCGAGTATAACTTCCACTAGTAGATTAATTGCTTATTGCTGCGGTTTTACCCATACGCAGCAATATATCACGTAAAAAGAAAAGGTAAAATATAAAATAACCATATTGCTGCGGTTTCGGCCGAAAACCGCAACAATATGGTTTCAATAGGAAATTTTTTTAAAAAAGTTGACTAGACATATTGCTGCGGTTTCTGACAAAAACCGCAGCAATATATTAAAAAAAATAATATTTGAACCTATTGCTGCGGTTCTTAACTAAAACCGCAGCAATATACCTTTAAAATTAAAAATAAAAGGGGCCAACTTGGGGCCAACACTCGGTTTCTTCTCTCTCCTCACACTCGGTCTCTTCTCCCTCTCTCCTCCTTCTCTCTCTCTTCCTTCTTCTCTCTCGTCCTCTCATTTCTCGCCTATCTTCTCTCTCATCCTCTCATTTCTCGCCGGTCCTCTCTCATGTCGCTGGTTTTCTCTCATCATCTCGCCGGTCTTCATCATCTCGTCGGTCTTGATCATCATCTCGTCGGTCTTCATCATCATCTCGTCGGTCTTCTTCATCATCTCGCCGGTGTTCTTGGCTCAGATCTCGTCTTCGCCGGTTTGTTTTTCGTTTTTTTTTTCTTATTTTTTTCAGTTTAGTTTCTTAGTTTCTCTTAGATTTATTTTTTTCGTTTGTTGTTCTTAGATTTATGTTTTTCGTCTTCGCCCAGATTCCGTTCTCCATCGCCGACCGTTCGTCTGTCATGATTTCGCCCAGATTTCGTTTGTTTTTCGTTCTTGGCTCAGACCAACGTTTTCCTCCTAAGCCGATGCTTTGGTCGAAGTTCGTCCTGGCGAGATCAGCGCCGTCTCCGGAATCCCTGAAGAACACCTTCGCCGGCGCGTATATGTTAATCGTCCTGGCCAGTAATTTTGTTGCATTGGAGTGGAAAAGGGAGTGGGTTAGAATTAATTGGTTGGTTGTAATTTTTTTTAATAGATTTGTTTTGATTTGGAATTCATTGATTCAAGAAAATTGGTAGATGAGGATGTATAGTGGGGAAGATGAGGGTGCGAATCTCAGTTCTTGTTTCTCATTTCTTTTTGCTTTTTTCTTCATTTTTATTTTTTGAGATTCAATATGATGTTTAGGGTTTCTGATTTTTATTTTGCATATTTTTTTTGTAATGGTTTTGTATATTTTTATTTTGTATATACTGAATTTTATTGTCGATTGTTTATATATATTTACATTGTTGGTAGCGTGATTTGTTTTATTTGTATTTTTCAGTCATTTTCCAATCTAGCTAGCTAAAAAAAAAAATCACCACTGACATCTATTGCTGCTGTTCCTATCAAAAACAGCAGCAATAAGTTTAATTTTTTTTATTAAAAAAAATACCTATTGCTGCTGTTCCTATCAAAAACAGCAGCAATAGGTTTCATTTTTTTATTAAAAAAACTACCTATTGCTGCGGTTTTGGGTAAGAACCGCAGCAATAGGTTGTTTTATTGCTGCGGTTAAAAACAGCAACAATAGGTTAATTACCTATTGTTGCGCCCTCAATTGTTGCGCGGCCAAAACCGCCGCAATAGGCCACTTAATGACCGCAGCAATAAGCATTTATTCTACTAGTGTTCGTATAAAGCTCTGTGTGGAGATAAAGGTCAAACACTTATTTGTTGGGATGACGTGAGCCTGGAATTCCCATAAGGCTTATAAGATCATGAGACTAAGAAGCGAGTGCGAGAAATTCGAGGGAAAAAAATGGAGATACTTCAGGTTATAGGTATTTAACCTTTGTTTCAATAACTATCATGGTTAATTTACGAATACTTCGAGAAGTGTTTGTCATAATAATGATTGTCGCATTTGGTTGTTAATTGCCATCATACAAGCGTTATGAGTGTGATTTTAAAGCTACATGAATTCCGATATGTCTATATGGATTGTTCCCTTTTAAGAGACTTAAAGAGAACAAACTTAAGTTCCGCGATTTGTTGCACTAAATGGTTACGACCAATCAAATCTGTTAATGGATTTTTAACTCATGTTCTCCTTTAGATTACTAGAAGAAGTTGTATGATATTGTTACCTTAAGAGATTTGGATATATGTTATTAAAGTTTTGAAACTTTGGGTTATGAGTTTTGGAGATATGAATCTGTGCAATTAAATTAAGTAATGTTACATTAAAACTCTTGATAAAAAGAAAAGTATTACAAGGCCGACATTATTTTAGCCAAGGAACTAAGAACCAACCATGGAACCAGAAGAGCAACATGTGCGAACAAATTAGATACGCGAGATCGATATCCTCAGTATTCTAAGGTACGATATAAGTTTCGGAACAAAACTTCTTTAAGGGAGGTAGAGTGTAATAGTCTCACTTTTTAAGACGATATCATTAAGATAAATGAGATACGTTAACATACTAATCAGTACTTAATCAATTGCATCTTTGAGGAATAAGAAAATTGTGAATAACCCCTATATGAAGTTTGTCTGTGAATCTAAATATTATATGTTATTATGTGATTATGAATGCAAATTATGAGTTAAGCTAAGTTATTAACGAATTACGTTAATAATGTTGAGCATTATTCTTAAATTTTGAGACTTTGAGCGTATTGTGTTTGAGATACTCTGTAATTATGCTTTAAGGGCTAAATGAGCCAAAATATCTTTATTAAGTTATAAGACATATTTTGAGGATTTAGTTTAAGTATAATGAAGGATTAGAGCTTAATTATAGAAGGTTAAGGCTTAAGTAAAACCAGAAAATTCTGGAATACTCCAAAGCTGTGAAAAGACGATTTTGCCCTCATTACTAAACCAAAATCGCGAGCTTGTCATTACCCATTCTCTATATATATGTGACAATGATGTGTTCATTATTCATCGATTATTTACTCTAATCCCCTTAGTTTTGATAGTCGATTTGGGCTCTTTCGAGCCCTTTTCTTGTGGATTTGATGTGTTTGGAGTTCTTGTCGTGTTTTGCAGGTTTTGATGCGGATTTGGTACTCTGCACCTTTATCGGAGTCGCAACACGGAAGTCCAGCAGCCACACAAGGTCCAAGGCGTATCCGGAAGACCGCATGAGCATTTTGGTTGGATTCCACGAAGAAAAAGACAAGTAATTACCTTCGCGCCTGGCCGATCGGCGAGTGGCCCGACCGGGCGAAGTTTCATACTTAGCCACCAAGCGGCGTTCGAAGAAGAAACCGCTTACGCGCCCGACCGGGCGAACTTCAACACTTGGGATTTTTCATCCTTTATTTCGCCCGGTCAACCGGGCGATCAGACGAAGAAAAACGCTTACGCGCCCGACCGGGCGGATTTCGCCCGGTTGACCGGGCGGAATTTTTCCTTCGTCGCAAGTCTGCGATCACCGTCGCCCGACCGGGCGGACTCTCAGGACGCGATTTTTCGGTTTTTTTTAGCCGGTTTTGTATTTAGTATAAATAGGTTTTTAGTATTTTGGTGAAGGGGATCTGATTTTTCTACGTTTTTAGGGCCAAACACTTAGTTTATTCTCTCGACTTTTGTTGAACTTTTACATTGGAAGATTATATAGATTGTCGATTTCCTTTTTCATTGTTCTTCAATCATTCGGTATTCTTCTTTACTTTCTTTAATTTAATGAATTCTTTTACTTTGATCCTGTTTATTGAGTTCTTCGTTATAATGAGTGAGTAGTCTATTTCTAGGGTTTAGAGAGGGAAGCCATGTTTATACCTTTTTGATTGTGGTTTGATGTTCTTCAATAACTGGATTGAATTAAAATAATTCCTATTGATTTGTTATACTTGTTTAATTCATGTAATTGCGCAATATCATGAGTTATGTTTAGCTAATAAGAATTAGAATCGAAAGATCATATTCATTAGAGGCTTGTTACAATAGGTAGATTTGATTATGTTGAGCGACCGTACTGGCATATGTTAATCTAGGAGTTGTTAATGCCTGACCAAGGATTAGCGAAATACTTCGTTTATTCGAACCTCAATCCAAGTGTTGTTGAACTATATTATATTGATTAAACTGGTATAAGCATGGTGGACCGATCGATTGCCCTAGGTTTTAAATTATTTGATAAATTCTCATTTTTCTGCGTTCTAGTTTACTCTAGCTTAGAGATTAATTCCTCAATTATTTTTCCTCTCTGGAAGTAGTTAGATAATTGAACATAAATCTGTAGAACTCCTCTCCCTGTGGATCGACCCGTATTTGCCAGTTTCTGCCAAACAGACACCGTGCACTTGCGGTATATTTTAAAACCCATCAAGTTTTTGGCGCCGTTGCCGGGGAGACGGCTAGTTTCTATAGTTTTCGATTAATTATTTGAACTATTGCTCTGTCTCATTGGAACTTCAAGTTCCAATTGAGACCATCTCATCGCACATTTTTCTTTGTTTCTTTTATGCCCAGGTCTAAGAGAACAGGTACTCCAGCCTAACCGATCCCGATCTTGAGAAAACCATCCGAAGCAACTCAAAAAGCAACAAAAGAAGAAAAAAGCAGATGCTAACCAAGGAAAATCCACGAAAGGTCCTTCAGAGCCAATCATGCCTCCTAAGTCATTGAAATCTTATGGGGTACCTTCTCCTGGCAATGTTCCCACAGTCCTACTATGCCCGATATACAAGCAAATAACTTCGAAATCAAGCCTGGCCTCATCAACATGATCCAAATAGAATCAATTTGGTGGCCATCCATCTGAAGACCCTGCAAATCATTTACAACGGTTTCAACAGCTTTGTCGTACCGTTAAGCACCAAGGGGTCACTCCTGATCAGTTGAAGGTTATGGTCTTTGAATTTTCACTAAAGGACAAGGCACAGAAGTGGCTGAATGATGTTAATGAAACTGAGTGGAGTGCTATATCTGAAGCATTCCTGAAAGAGTACTACCCTCCCACCAAAACTGCAGAAATAAGACACAAGCTTGCCACCTTCCAACAAGAACCCGATGAAACACCTGAAGGAAGCATGGAATAGGTTTAAGGATCTGCGAGAGAGAATGCCCACACCACAATCTGGATAAGTGGTTCATCACCCAAGCATTCTACAATGGTCTACAACCTCATATCAAGAGCACGATTGATTCATCTGCAGGGGGTGTCTTCCTAGATAAGGAGGTAGATGAAGGATACGATTTTCTGGCCAACTTAGCAGCGAATGATCATAGCTCCTCCAGGACTACTACCAAGAAGAAGTTGGATGCTGATGCATATGCTTTGTTGTCCTCACAAGTAGCACAGTTGAGCATGAAGATGGACTCATTGAAATCTTCGCAGTCCACTACTCCTCCCATGAGTATTAATGCGATGTCCTCCATGGCTCCTATTACTTCCTCCTTTTGTGAAGTGTGTGGTATTCAAGGTCACTTTGGTCATGATTGTTCCTACAAATAACCCGATTCTAATCAGATGGAGCATGCCAATGCTTTTCAAGCAGAGACCACACAACCCTTATTCCAACACTTACAACCCAGGTTGGAGAGATCACCCCAATTTCTCCTATAAGAGCCACAATGTTCAAAATCCTCAACCTCCACCACAATCTTCCTACCCACCACCACATCAAAACCCACCACAACATGCTGCTAGATCACCATATTATCAAGGGGCTCCTCATAACCCCCCCTCCTGGTTTCAATAGGCCTTCACCCCAAGGCTATCGCCAGCAAGCTCCTCATAATAAGCAGCTCTCAAGAACCTACTATGTCCGATCTAATGAAAATGATGGTTTCTATGCAAAAAAATCATGAGGAGAGCATCAAGGAGTCGAAGAACACCACCAAGCATTTGGAGACTCAACTTGCTCGAGGTGGCGGAAACAATGCACAAAGGCAACCAGGTCATTCTGCCGGGGCAACCAATTCCTAAAGAAACCGCTAATGCTTGTCACTCTTCGAAGCGGTACACAATATGATGCGCCACCTATGCCTACCGATGATTCAATACCTCCAGTTCGAATGATGATGTGGATGACAATGAAGGTGAGGATAGCTCCAGAACTGAAGTTGAGCGCGGGAAAGTGGATGACGCAGAGAAACGCAAGGAGAAGGTTACTGATTCTCCTACTCCACCACTACCTTTCCCCCATAGGATGCAAAAATCAAAGGTCGATCAACAACTTGGTAAATTTATGTCTATGGTCAAAAATCTTGAGGTAACAGTTCCTTTCACTGATTTAATTTCTCAAGTACCTGTGTATGCCAAGTTTCTGAAAGATATGATAACCAAAAAGAAAGATTTTGGTGGAATAGATAGGGTTGCTTTAACTGAAGAATGTAGTGCTGTTTTGCAAAATAAAATCCCACCCAAATTAAAAGATCCTGGTAGTTTTTCCATCCCCCTCATGTGGGTGCTCTGTTTATAGATAAGGCTTTGTGTGATCTAGGTGCTAGTGTATCCGTTATGCCTTTATCTCGTCCGTAATAAACTGAACTTGGGTGCTTTAAAGTGCACACAGATTACTTTACAGATGGCTGATCGATCTGTGAAGTATCCTTTGGGTATTTTAGAGGATGTCCCTGTTAGAGTTGGAAAATTTTATATTCCTGTGGACTTTGTAGTACTTGATATGGAAGAAGATAGTCAAATTCCCATTATTTTGGGTAGACCTTTTCTATGTACTCTGCGGTGCTGTTATTGATGTCAAATCGGCTCTCGACTTTGAGTGTTGGTGATGATACTATTACTTTTCGGTTAACCAATGCTATTAAGTCCCCTATGCTTGAGCACACATGTTGCAGGATTGACATACTCGATGAGATCTCCGGAGTTAGTTTTTCACAATTTCGTCTCGATGAATTATTGGAGACAAGTCTTGATCTCACCGATGATCTTGACATTGATACGGTAGCGCATTGTAAGGTAATGGAGACTATTTGCTCTACTTCCGAACCACGGGTAAAGAAGTTAGAACTTAAACCTTTACCTTCTCATCTCAAATATGCATTTCTTGATGATGCTGAGGAATGTCCCTGTGATTGTCGAGTACTAAACTCACAGGATAGCCAGCTTTCACAACTTCTTACAAAGGCTTCGCATGCACAAGAAGGCTATTGGGTATAGTATTGATGATCTAAAGGGCATTAGTCCCGATTTCTGCATGCATAGAATTAATTTGGAAGAAAATCACCGCCCTTGCATACAACCTCAAAGACGTTTGAATCCTAATATGCAAGAGGTGGTGAAAAAGGAAATTATGAAACTACTTGACGCGGGCATCATCTACCCCATCTCGCATTCTAAGTGGGTGAGCCCGGTTCAAGTTGTTCCTAAAAAGGGGGGACTACTGTTGTTAAGAATGATAAGGATGAACTAATTCCTACTCGCATCGTTACAGGTTGGCGGATGTGTATTGACTATCGCAGATTAAACATTGCCACTCTGAAAGATCATTTCCCTCTCCCTTTTATTGATCAGATGTTAGAAAGATTAGCAAAACATAACTTTTTCTGTTATTTGGATGGATATTCAGGTTTCTTTCAGATTCCCATTCACCCAGCTGATCAGGAGAAGACGACGTTCACTTGCCCCTATGGCACTTTTGCATATCGCAGAATGCCATTTGGTTTAGGCAACGCCCCTGCCACATTTCGTAGATGTATGATGGCCATTTTTTCTCGATTTCATTGAAAATATCATGGAGGTATTTATGGATGATTTTAGTGTTTATGGTTCTGACTTTGATGTGTGTTTGCGTAATCTCTCTCAAATTCTGAAACGTTGTTCTGAGGTTAATCTGGTTCTTAATTGGGAAAAGTGCCACTTTATGGTGAATGATGGAGTGGTACTTGGACATCTCATATCTGAGCGTGGCATCCAGGTGGACAGAGCAAAAATTGAGGTGATTGAGAAACTTCCTCCTCCCGTGAATGTCAAGGGAGTAAGGAGTTTTTCGGGTCACGCGGGTTTCTATCGCAGATTTATAAAAGACTTTTCAAAAATCGCGAAACCCCTTACTCAATTGTTGCTCAAGGATGCCACCTTTGATTTTACTGATGCGTGTGTGGAGTCTTTTGACAGGATTAAGGAAGCATTGATCACTGCCCCTATCATACAACCTCCAGACTGGAGTCTTCCTTTCGAGATCATGTGTGATGCTAGCGATTATGCGGTTGGTGCCGTGCTTGGTCAACGGAAAAACAAAGTCCTCCATGCCATCTACTATGCCAAAAAGACCTTAGATGAGGCCCAGGTCAATTATGCTACTACGAGAGAAAGAGTTGTTAGCCATTGTGTATGCTCTTGACAAGTTTCGGACCTACCTCATAGGTTCGAAAGTGATTGTTCATACTGACCATGCTGCGCTAAAGTATCTCTTGGCCAAGAAGGAGGCCAAACCACGACTTATACGATGGATATTGTTACTACAAGAGTTTGATCTGGAGATCCGTGACAAGAAGGGTGCTGAGAATGTAGTTGCAGATCATCTCTCCCGGTTGAGGTTTGAGTCAAGTGCTGACGGTCCCATAGATGATGCTTTTCCAGATGACCATCTTTTCACTGTGTCTACTCAATCTCCATGGTATGCTGATTTTGCTAATTATTGTGTTAGTGGTTCTCATCCTCCTGATTTGACATACCAACAAGCGCAAGAAGTTCTATCACGATGCCAAGCATTATTTTTGGGATGACCCCCTCTTATACAAGAAGTGTTCAGATGGCTTGTTCCGACGTTGTATAGCTGATTGGGAGATAGTTGGCATTCTCCAACATTGTCATAGTATGCCTTGCGGTGGACATCCGGGCTCACAAGCCACCGCTTATAGAGTTCTCCGTGAGTGGTTTTTATTGGCCTACCATTTTTAAAGATGCTCGTATTTTTTGTCTCTCTTGTGATGAATGTCAACGAACGGGTAATATTTCAAAGAGGCAGGAGATGCCCCAGATGGGTATTTTGGAGATTGAACCTTTTGATGTATGGGGTATTGATTTCATGGGACCTTTCCCTTCTTCTTGTGGGAACAGGTATATCTTGGTTGCTGTAGACTATGTGACTAAGTGGGTTGAAGCTGTGGCTTCCATTACCAATGATTCTAAGGTAGTCATGAAGCTCTTCAAGAAGGTCATTTTCCCTCGATTCGGAGTCCCGAGAGTCTTGATCGAGTGATGGGGGATCTCACTTTCACCAGACGCACTTTCAAAGCTTTACCGAAGAGATATGGAGTCACTCACAAAGTTGGTTTAGCCTATCATCCTCGACTAGTGGTCAAGTTGAAGTCTCCAATCGTCGGATCAAGCGCATTTTGGAGAAGGTAGTCAACAGGTCAAGGAAGGATTGGTCACAAAAATTAGATGATACTCCGTGGGCTCACGAGAACCGCTTTTAAGACACCTCTAGGAACCACCCCATATCGATTAGTCTATGGCAAAGCTTGTCATTTACTAGTTGAAATGGAGTATCTCTCGGCTTGGGCGCGTTAAAGAAATTAATTTGGATTTGGAAGTCGCAGGGGAAGCAAGACTTCTTCAACTGAATGAGTTAGATGAACTTCGGCCGGGAAGCATATGAAAACCACAAACTCTACAAGGAGCAAACCAAACGCTTTCATGACAAGATGATTGTAAAGCGGGAGTTTCATGTTGGTGACAAAGTCCTATTATACAACTCTAGACCGAGGCTTTTTCCTCGGAAAGCTTAAGTCAAAATGGTCTCGGACCTTTTGTCGTCACCGACGTGAAAACACATGGAGCAATTGAAGTGGCCAATGCAGCTGGAACGAAGTTCAAAGTGAATGGGAAGCGTCTGAAACTGTACCATGAGGGCGCCTTCATCGGCCAAGTAGAGGTCATGTACCTAGACACTCCTTGATTTTGAGAAGAGGTACTAAGGTCGTGCGGGACCATCTAAACCAGCGCTTTGCGGGAGGCAACCCGTCTTTTCTTTTCTTCTTTGTTAGTTTCGATTTTTGTTTTCTTTTGATTTTTTAGTTAGTTTCCTTTCTTAGTGTGGTGAGGGAGAGTGTGCTGATATTTGGACGAGTCTAGTGTGTGCAGGAGGCAAATTTACGGACTTGGGAAAATTTTGACGGAAAAACGCAAAAAAAAATTGAAATCGCCCGGTCAACCGGGCGAGCTCGCCCGACCGGGCGCGCAACCACTTTTTCAGCAGCGTGAGCAAAACGAGAGAAAAAAAAGTGACGTAGTTTTCGCCCGGTCGACCGGGCGAAGCCGCCCGACCGGGCGCGCAAGCGTGTTTTGGGTTACATTGCCCGGTCAACCGGGCGAAACAAATATGAAAAATCTGGAAACCGCCCGACCGGGCGGAATTTCCTTCGCTTGCGATTGCCCAGCTTCGAGAAGAACGCAGAAATCCGAAAAAAAAAATTTTCGCCCGGTCGACCGGGCGGATCGGCCCGACCGGGCGGATACCCCGACAACTTCTTTAGGGACTCGATTTCACCCTCCTTTTCATTCTTTCTTTTTCCTTCTCTCACAACTTCATCTTCTCCAAACCCTTGTTTTCTCTCTCCTCACTACCTCCATCTCCATACCTTCTCCTACCTCTCTTCTCTCACTAATCTCATCCCTTCCTTCAAATTTTCTTCACTTTTCTTCCTCTTTCTCAGAAAATCTCCATCTTTTCTCTCTCTCACTTCCATTCACCTTCCTATCAAATTCAAGCATGTCAAGGCCAAGCAAGAGGCGGCAAAATTCACAAGGGGAATCAAGCACTCGCATCCCACCGGATTCCAACTTCCCCGAGGTAATCTTCAAATCTTTAGAACAAAAAGAAAAGTTTCAGAAATTGAAACATAGAAATATTGTTCCTACTCGATTTGTTGATTCGCAATCTCTACATACATTGGGAATATTTAATGATACAAAGACTTTATTTGAGAAATTGGGTTTGGGTACTATGTTTGGCATGTTTTTCTGGACCTCTGGCACCTAACCCTCGAATTTCTGAGTTCCCTAGAAGTAGGGAATAAAAATCAGGTGCTTCATTTTCGCCTCATGAATGAGGATAGGAAATTAACATTGAGCCAACTAGCTGCTATCTTTGGCCTACCCCTAACTGGGGAACATCGTCACCCCCCAGAACTTCGCATAAACACACTTTGGACGGCCTTTACGGGTGAAGATGAGGTCAACACCCAACATATGTCTGCGCGATCATTTGCACCTTCCCGAGCCTTCGCTACTTGCAGCGATTTCTGGGATGCACACTTTTTTGGGCGAGCCGAGCCCCACTCCCTGTCAAAAACAGGAGATTTTTCCGATGGGGAGCTATTTGTTTCCCGAGCTTGACTATGCTTTGTGCCTCGCCATATTTGTTTGTCTCCCGGCTCAAACGGACCGCCACTAGCTTGCCTCGCCCAATTTGAGGATGGTAGTGTCGTGGGACAACCTATTGTTGTAGGTGGACTTATAACTGCTATTCTTTGTTCACTTTGGTTTTGTGCCCGATGTTAACAATGCGGTAGTTGGCCTCGCAGAGATTGGCATCGATTACATGATCAATGCCAAGTGGATCACCGCCCGGTCGGCCAACAAGTTTAGGTGGTACATTGCCAAGAAGGAGTCCATCCTTCTTCCCGATCGCGCCCGGACCCGCCTTGAGCCCGGAGTAGGTTCCTACCTACTTCCTTTGCGGGGTCGAGGAGCCCATTGCTCGACGACCCTTGAGGACCTACCATAGGCGATCGGTGGGGAAGCCTCTTCCTCCGCTCCCGAAGACCCTATGATGGCCGCCCTTACTCGCATCGAGCAGGGACAGCAGTCCCCTTACCTCACGAGATGGGCCGTCTTGAGTTGGGTCGTGCCACCATTCGACCCACTTGACCTCCTTGGACACACGGTTGACCACCGTGGAGTCCGACATGCACCATGCCCTCTACCCCATCTACCATGACTATTACCACCGGGGGCTTATCGCCCATGACCATACCCATCCGTCTTGGTATACGCCACACGTACCGACCCCACCGACCATATGGGGGAGGATGCCTTTGGCAATGCTTTGTTTTTGGTGCTGTGGTACTTCCGGGAGGCGGTTTTACTGGCGATATGTCTCGCCGAATGAGACATGAGTCCTCTCTTTCCCTTCTTGCCGCAATGAGGTCATTGCCGAGTTCAACTGGGGGGGAGATTTCTTTGTAAGTACACCTCTCTCTTTATTGCTTTTTAGTGTAGTCGGTTTAGTTAGTCTGTTTGTCCTAGTTTAGTTTCATTGTAAAAAAAAAAAAAAAAAAAAAAAAAAAAAAAAAAATCATATATTGCTTTGAAAAAAATACCAAAAATACGAATTGACTGGAATGGTATGATCGCTTCTCCGTGCCCCGTGATATTCTTTGAAAATGTATTTGGGCTCTTTATCTGGATAGTTGGGTATTTGTGATTGTGATGCTGGAATGTGAACTCTAAAGGCCATGACCCTCAATGAGTTTTGATAATAAAGCGCTTATCTTGACTGCATACTTGATCTGGTTAGACTGTGAGGATTCATTTTTGCCAATGGATTCATTTCTATATCCATTCTGTTTTTCTTGTGTGTTAGTTCCTCATTAGTCGACTCGGGTCTTGACTTTGACATCGTACGCATTGAGATCCGATGACTTGTGGCAATTCTTTGTGATAGGCGTTCTTTTGTCTCGCTTTTTTGAACCTTAAAGTGATTTTCATGATATACTTTTATCCTCCTTAGCCCTGCTGAGCCTAATGACTGTTTCATGTTACTTAACCTCATTACATGCCCATGGCCCTTATTTTGATATTAATCTCAAGCCTAGCTTGGGGGAGCATATGTTTGAGTTAGTATCTGAGATAGTTTTTATGAGTTACTTTGGATGTAGATGATTGTATTAAGGTACAAAAGCTGAGAAAAAGAAAAGAATGAGCAAAATGAAATACATGTGATTATGGGATTGAAAAAAAAAAAAAAAATGCAAAGAGAAAGAAAAAGAAAGATTGAAAAAGAAGAAACGAACAAAAAGTCAAAAATTCTTTCTTTTACAAGTGCTTGCAAAGAAAAAAAAAAAAAATTCATCACACTGCTTCAAGGATGAGTTTATTGAAAATTTTGTGATTTATAGAATTGGGACACTGTTATTGGCTATATCCAGGTGGATACTTCTAATAACTTGTGCTCCCCTATTCTTGGTTTTCTCCACCACATTTCCCATACATAATCCATACCCATACCTAAGCCCCATTACAACCCCGAAAAAGTCCTCTTGAGCTTGCGCTTATATTGTCTATCGGATTGATGTGGTCAGTTTGTCAAAGTTAAAGAGTACGTTCGCTACTTGAGTCGACATGATCAGGTTGAGTGATATTATCACCTTTCTAAACACATGAGAGTGTGAGTGGGAAGGGTCATTATGGTTGGGATGGTGAGCGATCGGGCACATCTTTTGCCTGCCACAAAATATCGAGAGGAGTGACACCCCAGTGAGTACCTTTTCAAGATTTGTACGTCATATAAGGCAGCTGCATTGGATTGGTTATTTGGGTGATTGGTAACTAGAGTGATCTGAACAGTTGAACTTGAATTGTGCCTGCTTGAATGATTTGTGAGCCTTATAAAAAAATTTTGATCTCTGTTTTCATATTTGAAGGGGTGAGGCAATCATATTCTTGTTCATGTCATGGTTTTGCTTAGGGACAAGCAAAAGGGTTAGCTTGGGGGATTTTGATGTGTTCATTATTCATCGATTATTTACTCTAATCCCCTTAGTTTTGATAGTCGATTTGGGCTCTTTCGAGCCCTTTTCTTGTGGATTTGATGTGTTTGGAGTTCTTGTCGTGTTTTGCAGGTTTTGATGCGGATTTGGTACTCTGTACCTTTATCGGAGTCGCAACACGGAAGTCCAGCAGTCACACAAGGTCCAAGGCGTATCCGGAAGACCGCATGAGCATTTTGGTTGGATTCCACGAAGAAAAAGACAAGTAATTACCTTCGCCTTGGCCGACCGGGCGGAGTGGCCCGACCGGGCGAAGTTTCATACTTAGCCACCAGCAGGCGTTCGAAGAAGAAACCGCTTACGCGCCCGACCGGGCGAACTTCAACACTTGGGATTTTTCATCCTTTATTTCGCCCGGTCAACCGGGCGATCGACGAAGAAAACGCTTACGCGCCCGACCGGCGGATTTCGCCCGTTGGCCGACCGGGCGGAATTTTTCCTTCGTCGCAAGTCTGCGATCACCGTCGCCCGACCGGGCGGACTCTCAGGACGCGATTTTTCGGTTTTTTTTAGCCGGTTTTGTATTTAGTATAAATAGGTTTTTAGTATTTTGGTGAAGGGGATCTGATTTTTCTACGTTTTTAGGGCCAAACACTTAGTTTATTCTCTCGACTTTTGTTGAACTTTTACATTGGAAGATTATATAGATTGTCGATTTCCTTTTTCATTGTTCTTCAATCATTCGGTATTCTTCTTTACTTTCTTTAATTTAATGAATTCTTTTACTTTGATCCTGTTTATTGAGTTCTTCGTTATAATGAGTGAGTAGTCTATTTCTAGGGTTTAGAGAGGGAAGCCATGTTTATACCTTTTTGATTGTGGTTTGATGTTCTTCAATAACTGGATTGAATTAAAATAATTCCTATTGATTTGTTATACTTGTTTAATTCATGTAATTGCGCAATATCATGAGTTATGTTTAGCTAATAAGAATTAGAATCGAAAGATCATATTCATTAGAGGCTTGTTACAATAGGTAGATTTGATTATGTTGAGCGACCGTACTGGCATATGTTAATCTAGGAGTTGTTAATGCCTGACCAAGGATTAGCGAAATACTTCGTTTATTCGAACCTCAATCCAAGTGTTGTTGAACTATATTATATTGATTAAACTGGTATAAGCATGGTGGACCGATCGATTGCCCTAGGTTTTTAATTATTTGATAAATTCTCATTTTTCTGCGTTCTAGTTTACTCTAGCTTAGAGATTAATTCCTCAATTATTTTTCCTCTCTGGAAGTAGTTAGATAATTGAACATAAATCTGTAGAACTCCTCTCCCTGTGGATCGACCCGTATTTGCCAGTTTCTGCCAAACAGACACCGTGCACTTGCGGTATATTTTAAAACCCATCAGACAAAGGCCCTTGATTCATTTCATCATATTTCATCTTACAAAATCACACCAAAATCCCTCATCATTTTCTCTCTTCTTCACGCCAGAGTTGACGAGTTGTGCTGATGTGGTTGGCAGCTTGTTTCCTTTGGGTTCTTGCCCTGAAACTTACATGCAACTCTTTTCCTATACTCCTCAAGTTGTTCTTCCTACTGGGCAATCATTAATTTTGAGGTATCAAGTCAGTAGCATCAAAGAAACTCAAGGAAGGGTCTTAGAAGGTTGCTGGAGGAGAGATAAAAGTGGTTAAAGGAGATTTAATTCCTAAACACAGGATTAAGGTACACAAGCTCCACCACTTAAACTTTGTTTCTAGCTTTGATCATGGAATTTGTTTATGGAATTGTGAATACTTGGATTATGTTTGAATGAGTATAAAAACTGATTTGCATGTGTTTACTTATGGAAGATATTGTGTTAAAATCCTCTTGCATGTCAGGTTCCCTAAGACTCTTTGAATAACCGAGTAAGAAGTGATTATCCATCTCTCTTGGGCTATGCTGCCGCGACTTTCCCTGCAAAATATACTCCTTTTGCACTCTGTTTTTCGCCTTGGTGTCTCTTGGAAGTGGTAGATCTTGAAAAGTTATTGAATTTAGACCCAAAAATCACTCCATTTGGAGTTGTACATCAAAAGTTATGCTGTCCGAAAGTTTTCGTATGCTTAACAAGTTCCCTTAAAAATTTATCAATCCTTGCTATTATCTCGATTGTGTTTTGATTAAAGATCTTGTTGTGGATAAACTTTCATGATATCCCCTTGCAACATGTATGTCTTGATTATCAAATAAACCTTTGCTTCATTCACCTCATTTGAAAACGCAACCTCAATTCATTGAGTAAAAGAACACCTAAAACTCGATTCTTGCTTAATTGTTTTCTCCAGTTGATTAACCATGTTTCTTTGGTTCACTAATTACCTTTAAATGTTGAGTACCTGCTGAATGTATCCACTTATTTGTTTATCTACCTAAACCTTAGCCAAGCATAAAAGTTTCGATATATATTCACACCTAAACCCCATATTTTTAATAAAACACCAAAACCGTGAAAATCGATCTTTTGTTTACTTGCGTGGAGTAGTCTTCTCATGTAGTTAAGAACCTCTTATGAAACCTAGGCATGCTGCCATATCTTGTTGTTCGTTTTATTGACCACTTTGGATAACCATGACGTCGTTTCCGATACATTGTTAGTAAGTCACTTCCCCAAAATAGTGGAACTTGACATAGCAAGCTTGTGTTTACGAAACTTGTTTTGATAAGTCAAAGTTTGTTATGATGGTTGAAATAATGATTATGGATAAGTATTTAAGTAAGTTATTTGAGTATAGTTATAAAAGTATAAGTATTTCAGTATAAGTGTTTAAGTATAAGTATTTTAGCATAAGTATTTAAGTACAAGTGTTGAGTATAAATATTTTTGTATGATCACAAGTTTTGTTTCATAAGGGGAAGTGAACAACAT
This sequence comes from Beta lomatogona, assembly GCA_947646795.1. Lineage (NCBI taxonomy): Eukaryota > Viridiplantae > Streptophyta > Magnoliopsida > Caryophyllales > Amaranthaceae > Beta > Beta lomatogona. Next base: position 362,205 of record CANSNZ010000795.1, on the reverse strand, counting down.
TTGTAGAGCGGGTTTGCTCATTATATGTTTGGAGCGGGTATTGCTCCATTATGTAGGGTCATGACCTAGAAGTCTTGCAAGCAGAAAATAAGAAAGGTGGGGAGACGTCCCTTAAAAGTCTGGAGTTGTGGCTTAGCCCTCTCCATTCGTGTTCCTTCCGTGGAGTTATGCTATGTTTTGTGATAAGTTTAAGATTATTATTTGTGTTATATATGGAGAATGATGTGTGATATCTTAAGGTAATTCTTGAAAATTTCTCCAGTATATGCAAAAGTATTTCTATGGAAGCTTACAAGAAAGAACCAACGTATTTCTGAGCAAATATTAACGTAATTCTGAATAAGAATAAAAGTATCTCGAAAATTATAAGTTTATGATTTGATTATAAGAAACGATTGCGTAATTTCAGCCACCTTATTATTTTGGAATCGGTGGGACTTGTGTACCAGCGTAAGATGACCTGTTTTGTTCTATGAACCTGTCCTGGTGGGGCAGACTCATCTGTTTTGCAAGATTAGATAATGTTCGAGTTAGCTCATGTGTGCGAATGTGAAGTCATGATCAATGTGTTTAGTCCGCTACTATGAGATAATCTGTTTTATAAAATGTCCCTTGGCAGGTTAAACTTGTATTATCGATTTGTAATCTATGTACTCAAACATATTGTAATAACTAATTTATTACAACTTATTTTCATATTAAGCTTGGATACTGTTGGATTTCCTAATTTTCCCTAGCAGGTAAGGTGCGGAAATCCGCCCTAACAGTCTCTTTAATTAGCAGCTTAACTTCGTAATTATCAGTATTAGGTCTTAATTAAGCTGCTATTTGGAGCGGGCTGTTACAAGACGTTAATACTTGCTCAAATATGTTGCTTCTTTCCTGTAAACTTCCCTAGAAATACTTTTGCATATATTGGAGAAATTTCCAAAAATTATCTCAAGATTGTAATACTCCGTATTTTTCGTAAGTTATTAATTATAATTTTTAAAAGAATTTTAATTATTAAAGAGGTTTATTATTAATTATAAAGGTTTTAAATAGGCTTTTATAAGAAAAGTTTTGGATATTTAAAGCAAATTCTAATCCAAATGGATTTTGGGCCTAAGTTTACTAATTTTGAAACCAAGTACTTTATCCAAAACAAAATTTAAAATGTTTTAAAGAAAAAAAATCCAAAAATATTAAAAAAAAAACAAAAGAAAAAAAAATTATTATTATCTCCGGCGCAAGACAACTCACGCCATAGTTGTATGGTTAGCACAAGTTGGTTTTATTTTCACTTCTTTTATCTTTTAACTAATATAAGCTTTTAGATTATATATCGTAAGAGATAATTTATATTTTCCCCCAATCCTAGCTATATGATCATAAAAAAATTAGTGGATCTTAGCTAAAATTATTTATCTTTTCTCAAAAACCCATCTTTTAGTTTTCGAATTCTAATACGACTTTACCTGTCCAACTAGTATAAATAGAGGCCTTCATTCCTCATTTTCTTCACACCAAATTTGATAAATACATCTCTTTTCTCAAGTTTAAACTCTTTCTCTCTCTTAGCCTACCTTTCTCTTTTTCCCTAGTAGTTATTAATTTTCAAGGCGAGTGTATATGTAGATTTTTAGATATTATTCTGCATACGTAGTATCATGTTTATAAGGTTATTGTTTTGGATCGGAAATCATGTTTTTATATGAAATTTATGAGTTATTTTATATTGTGTTGAAGGTTGATGAACGTTTAGAATCAAATTGGTATATTAATGTTAATATATACTGTACATGTTTAGTGGGTGATATATGCTAAGTACACGTATGTTAGATTTTCATATGCCGACTTTATGGCTTCGTCTAGGATTGTTAGTAGTATTAAGTAGAGGTGTCAATCTGGGTCACTGGCTGGGTTTGGGTTGACCCAGGCTGGGTCGGAATGATTTGGGTCGGAATAATCTGGGTGACACCGTGTCATGGGTCGGAACTGGGTGGGTCGGGTGAACTTGGGTCGGGTGAAACTGGGTGAGAGGATCTCGGAACTGGGTCGGAAATGGGTCGGGTGAGACTGGGTCGGCCAATATCTGGGTTGGGTGAATTTGGGTCGGAATGGAATAAGGTGAAGTCGGTCGAAATCGGCTTTCGGAATGACTTGGGTCGGAAGAAATCGGCTTTCGGAATAACTTGGGTCGGAAGAAATCGGCTTTCGGAATGACTTGGGTCGGAAGAAATCGGGTTTCGGAATGACTTGGGTCGGAAGAAATCGGCTTTCGGGTTACTTGGGTCGGAAGAAATAGATATCGGAATATCTTGGGTCGGAAGAAATAGGCTTTCGGAATGACTTGGGTCGGAAGAAAACGGCTTTCGGGTTACTTGGGTCGGAAGAAATCGATATCGGAATAACTTGGGTCGGAAGAAATCGGGTTTCGAATGACTTGGGTCGGAAGATATTGGTTTTCGGGTTACTTGGGTCGGAATCGATATCGGAATAACTTTGGTCGGAATAATTCGACTTCCGGAATTACTAAGGTTGGAAGAAATCGGCTTTCGGGTTACTTGGGTCGGAAGAAATCGATATCGGAATAAGTTGGGTAGGAATAATGCGGCTTTCGAATTACTTGGGTTGGAAGAAATTGGCTTTCGGGTTACTTGGGTCGAAAGAAATCGATATCGGAATAACTTGGGTCGGAAGAAATCGATATGGGAATGAATTGCGTCGAATAAATCGACCTTCGAATTAATTGAGTGTTCAACAAATCGACTATCGGAATGACTTGGGACTTGGGTCAGAATAAATCGGATTTCGAGTTGGGTCGACAAAAATCGGATCTCGGTGGGACTTGCCGACTTGGTTCTTGGAACGACTAAATATCGAACCGGCGGCTCCGTGGCGTATTATGATATTGTGGTATAGATTATACTATTATAGTCATTATACTTTATACTTATAGTGGTATATTATAGTAATCTGTGATTATACTGATATTGTGAATTGTGGTTGGGTAATTGTTAATTTTTTAATAATACATTGAATCATTAATAGTTTGATACTTATATTATTATTATTAATTTGAAATGTTACTACAATAAGACTTATAAATTATACTTATATTATTGGGTCATTCACCATTATTGGCTATTGGCAATTGGCCTATTGACTAAGTTACTAAGTAGTAACTAGTAAGTATCGCTCATTAGTTATTCAGTTATTTAGTTATTCTTATTCATGATTGCATATGTATTCAAGTAACAAGTAACAACTAACATATAACAAGTAACAAGTAACAAGTAACAGCTAACAACAAACAGCCATAAGGATTATTGATTATAGAGTTATAGATAATAGACTTATAGTGTTAGGGTTAATAAACTATTAAACTTAAACATTTTGTTAGTTAGTGACTTACTTACTCTTTTGTCTGAAATCTGAATCAGTTACTATATAGCAACAAAAAGAGTTAGAATTAAAGAATTAGGTTGACGTTAAAACATTAATGAAAGCATCTTAATTAATTTGTAATTATAAAATTGTTCGACTTTTCATCGATCATGGAACAACTCAACAAGTAACAATCATCAATGTTAATCACTTAATCGAATATGTCATATGATCGTTCAGAAGATTATACATAATCATACACTATATCACTAAAGGATGAAGATGAAATATTGAAGCTATGAAAGTAGATCATGGTCTATAATCAATATGAAATAATAATCATGTCATTGTATCAGTAGAGGATGAAACATTGATCGAATTTCGTTCAGTTAAGCTGTTAAGGTTGACATAAATCAAATGATCATAAAGTTGGCCTATTGCCTAAGTATCGCCTATTACTCTATTAGTTATTCACTTATTTAGTTATTCTTATTGATGATTGCATAAGTATTCAAGTAACAAGTAACAACTAACATGTAACAAGTAACAACCATAAGGATTATTGATTATAAACTTATAATATTAGAGTCAATAGACTATTAAACTTAAACAGTTTGTTAGTTAGCTTAGCGACATAAATCAAATTGATCATAAGATATTAAGATTGATTGTCTTCGACATTAATCAAAAGTCAAAACCATCAAATGATCATACGATTGATCATCGATGTTATTACACGTTTTAACAATAATCAAAGCATACTATAAATCCGTCTATTTCATTACTTAAATAATCACACATTAATGCATTTCATACTTAACAATTAATAATTTAAACTTTCATTGTTTCACAAACTTTCGTCATCAATACAATTACATCATTATTCATTGAACTTTTAAAGTAAGTAGGAATTATTAAAACAGTTAGTAAACCTCATTCATAATTATTTTTACATTAATGATCTTGTTCATAATTAAAAATAGTAATTAAATTTCTAAAGTTTGTAATTTTATTAATTTATAATATTAATAATTAGTAATTAGTATTACTAAACAAATTTACAAATTAATACTAAATGTCTAAAAGAACTATAAATGAAATTTAAATGAACTCTAAATGAAATCTAAAATCGAAATCTTTACTAAAAACCCTAAATGAACTTACAAAAATTAATCTTACCCACTCATTCAAACAATGGTTAAATCTCAACCTTTGATCTAACCCTAAACCTCAACCGTTGATCTAACCATAAATGAATAAATCTCAACCCTTGATCTAACCCTAAACCTCCCCCTAATGCCCCTTGGTATATAAACCTAATTTTCTAGGTCACACGCTCATTTCCTCACTTCATTTCTCTCTCATTCCGGCTTTTCTCTCTGAATTAGGTTTTTGAGTTTTTCTCTCATGACTCATCCTCTCACTTCCTCACTTCCTCACTTCCTCGAATTCGAGATCTAATCTCTCATTTTCTTCATTTTCTTTTCTTTTCTCTCAGTCTCTCCTCTCTCTTATTACGGTTTCACTCTTTATTTGCAAATTGTAGATTGGGGTAATAATCTCTCTTATTCGGGTTTCACACGGCTCAGAAGGGTTGAAGACTTAAGGGCTGATTGCTGAAGCTGTTAAGAAGTGAAGATCATAAAAAACAAAGCTTTCGTCCAAGAAGAAGCAAAATAAAGCAAAAAAAAAAAAAAACGCAAATTTATTCTTCAAAAAATTATGTCGCAACCACCAGGTAAGTTTTCTTTTTCCTAGAGTTCTCGTTTTCCTTTTTTTTTTTTTAGATTTAGGAAGATCCGCCCTTGCATGTGATTGTGGGAATATATGCTTGGTCCAGTTTGCGAATTTACTTGGAATATGATGTTTGTTTTTAATTTTACTTGTTTTTTTTGAAGATCTTGATTTTTTTATTATTTTACTTGAAATTGTGAATGTGAGTATGTTACGGATCCGATATCTATACTATTTTCGGAATATCATGTGACATGTGTTTGAGATCTATACTTTTTTTTAACTTTACTTGTTGTTTTTGTCCAGATCTAGATTATTTTGGGATCTTTTTTCCATGTTTCTTACTTTTTTTTCAACTTCAGTTCTTCGTAGTGATTTATTTTTGTATCTTTTTTTTGTATTATTTTACTTTTTATTTTTATATGGAATATGTGAGATTGTGAGTATGTGGCTATGTTTTAAAGTTTTTTTATGTGAGATCTGATATCTATACTATTTTTTGAATATCATGTGACATTTGTTTGAGATCTATATTTTTTTTTACCTTTACTTGTTTTTTTGTCCAGATCTAGATTATTTTGGGATTATTTTTCCATGTTTGCTATTTCAGTTTTTTACGGAATATGTGAGATCTAGATTGTGAGATTTTTTTTCCATGTTTGCTATTTCAGTAAAGTTCAGTTTTTTACTATTTTACTTTTTGTATGTTTTTAAGTTTTTTTTGTGTCCAGAACTAGATTATTTTGTGATCTTTTGCCATGTTTGCTACTGTTTTTCAAGTTCAGTTGTTCATAGTGATTTTTTTGTATTATTTTGCCTTTTATTTATATACGGAAAATGTGAGATCTGAATTTGCCTTTGTATGTTAGAAAGCCATGTTTGCCTTTTATTTTGCCTTAAAATCAGACCTGGAACTTCATAAATCATAATTATAATTTAATGTGAAATTATGAATGTGAGTATGTTACTATGTGAGATCTGATATCTATACTTTTTTTTTGAACTTGTTTTTTTTTTGTGTCCAGATCTAGATTATTTTGGGATCTTTTGCCATGTTTGCTACTGTTTTTCAAGTTCAGTTCTTCATAGTGATTTTTTTTCTATCTTTTTTTGTATTATTTTGCCTTTTATTTATGTACGGAAAATGTGAGATCTGAATAATAAAATCATCTAGGGTTTGTGTTCTAGAATCTAGCCTCGGATTTTACACTTTTACTTAAATTGAATAATAAAATTAATAAAATTTATTTATGTTAAATAATAAAATGATCTAGGGTTTGTGTTCTCTGTTCTGGGTTCATAAGTTCTGTTCATCAGTTCATGTATGTTCCTGTTTTCTGGGTGCAAGTTTTGGGCTTTTTTCTGGGTGCAAGTTTTGAGCTTTGTTTAGCCTTTAGGGCTTGACTATTTAGGCCTTGACTAGGGTTTAGGGCTTGACTATTTAGGGCTTGACTGTTTAGGGTTTGATTGTTTAGGGTTTCTGTTTAGGGTTTCTGTTTAGGGTCTAGAGCTTAGGGTTTTTGTTTAGGGTTTGAGTTTAGGGTTGGGGATAAAACCCTAAACCCTAAACCCTAAACCCTAAACCCTAAACCCTAAACCCTAAACCCTAAACCCTAAACCCTAAACCCTAAACCCTAACCCTAACCCTAACCCTAACCCTAAACCCTAAAACCCTAAACCCTAAACCCTGATTGTATATTAAATTGAACCAATTCTTTTATATTAAATTGATTAATTAATTCATAATGTGACTGTTTTTTTATGTGACATTTTCAACATAGATTTTGTAAAAATAATTATAAATGTATACTAAATTGAATCAATTATTTTGTATTAAATTGAATAATTCATTACATGACTGTTTTTTTTATGTGAGATATGGAACTTACATTTTGTAAAATAATTAAAATTGTATATTAAATTGAACCAATTCTTTTATATTAAATTGATTAATTAATTCATAATGTGACTCGTTTTTTATGTGAGATCCGAACATACATTTTGTAAACATTCTTAAACCTGCCCTAAACCCTAAATGTGAGATGCGGAACATTTATTTTGTTATAATAATTATAGTTGTATATTAAATTGAATAAATTCTTTTATATTGAATTGAATAATAAATTCATTATGTGACTGTTTTTTTAATGGGAGATCCCGGAACATTCTTTAACCCGCCCTAAACCATTAAACTTGACTTTGACTCTTAAATCTGATCTAACCCCACACATTACCGAACCCTAACCCTAGAATTCAATACGTTTGACTTGTTTTTCAGTTCATCCATTGACACTCAACTCTATTATTGGGTCAAATTCTTTGTCTCGTTGATGAGGAAACTGTTTCTCCCCAAACCCATGACCCCGTCCCCGTTTGGGAGGCGTACAACTAAGGTTTGGCAGCAAAACTTTACTTTGTTTAAAACAGAAGATGGTAAGATTTTTTCTACATGTAAGCACCGTAATGTTAAAACCTATCGTGCTGAGGAACACAAGGTACTAATAACCAAAATAAACACTTAGAAAAATGTGAACCTTACTTAAAAGTTAAGCAACTTCAACCTGGGGTTCATTATGATCAAAAAAACTTTCGTCGTTTATTTGCTTGAAAGCTATTATGTGTCATGGATATCCTTTTTTGATGGTTGAGCATGCTAAGCATAGAGAATTACTTTCTTACTTGAATCCTAATGTGAAACATATTTCTAGGAATACTATGCTTAAGCATTGTACTAATCGGTTCTTTGCCCTTAAAACTCAATTAAAAATAGCTATAGGTAATTTAGAAGGAAAAATCATTGTACTTGTGATTTGTGGTCTCGCTCTCTTAACAATGTTAGTTTCACTTGTTTTTGACTGCTCATTATGTTGATAACTCTTGGGTGCTACGTTCTAAAATTCTTGTTTTTCGACATTTTCCCGGTTCCCACACCGGTAAGGAGTTGGGTAAGTTTACTCTTGATTTGTTTGATGAGTGGAATATTAGAGATAAAGTGTTTTCTTTAACTTGTGATAATGCTACCGCTAATGATGTTATGATTCAAGAAATGGTTAGGGACTTAAATAGGACTAATATGCTGCCTTGTTATCGTAAATTTTTTCATATTAGATGTGCTTTGCCCATATATTGAATTTGATTGTTCAAGCCGGTTTTAAGTTTATGGATAAAACTGTTACAAAGTTGCAACAAGTTGTTTCATATGTTTCTTATTCGAACATTAGGAAAGAGAGGTTTGATGATTGTGTTAAGTATGTCAACACTGGTTTTTCTGGTTTGTTAATTGGCGATGTACGTACTCGTTGGAATTCTACTTTTCTTATGCTTCGTAGGTGTTTAGAAGCTAGGGAGGCCGTAGATAGGTATTGTTTGCTTGAGCATGGTTTAGATGTTTCTTTAAGTGATTTTGAATGGGAAACTGTCCAAAATGTTTGTGATTTTCTTGAACCGTTTTATGATATTACATGTCTTTTTTCTGGTTCCGATTACCCCACTCGCTAACTTATATGTGGAGAATATTGTTTTGATTGAAAGTCTTTTGTATTATGCTCAAGAAAACCCAACTGATTCTATTCGTCTTATGGTGGCTCCTATGTATCAAAAATTTAACAAATATTGGCAAAATTATTCTCTAATTCTTACTATTGCTATTATGCTTGATCCCCGTTACAAAAAAAACTTTGTTCATGAGTTGTATGCTACTTGTTTATTTGCCTCGAAGATCTTAATGGTAAGGTTAAAGAAGTCGTTGATGCTTTTAGTGAGTTGTATATGCACTATGCTACTCGTTTATTCTCACCTACAATCTTCTTCCACTACATCTTCTCGTGACTACCGGTTCCGAGTCCTCCACTCCAAGTTTTGCAAGGTCACTTGCCCGTCCATTTAAGAAGGCCAATTTAGGAAAGGTTGGCTATTATGTGTATCATTTTAATCTATTAGTGATTGCTGTTTGGGAATAGTTTAGTGATATACTATTTACTTTGCTGTTTTTTAGAGTTTTGGTGCCAATGTTGCTGCTAGTAGGGGTGTTGAAAATGATATGGAATCATATTTCAATGCCCCACATGTTCCTCCTGACCAAGATGACCACTTTGATGTTTTGGCTTATTGGAAATCTCATGTGACCGTTTATCCTATTGTGGCTCGGATGGCTAGAGATGTTTTGGCTATCCCCATTACATCTGTGGCTTCCGAGTCTTCATTTAGTATGGGGGGCAGAATTTTAACAAAGTACCGCACACGTTTGCTGCCCAAAAATGTTGAGGCTATAGTGACTTGCCAAAATTGGATATTTGGTTATTCTAAGGATGAGGATGAGGAGTCTCTTGAGGTTGTTAAGGATACGGAGCCTTTTGATATTGATTATGATTCAATCCCTTAAACTGTGATGTTTTTGTTTGATGGTTCATGCCTTCATGGCTGTTTTGGTGATGGTGGTTTCTTGGTTTTTGTTTTGGCTTATTGTTGATGGCTGTTTTGGTGATGGTTTGTTGCTGGTTTTTGTTTTGGCCTATTGCCGATGGCTGTTTTGGTGATGGTTTGTTCTGGTTTTTGTTTTGGCCTATTGTTGATGGCTGTTTTGGTGATGGTGGTTTGCTGGTTTTTGTTTTGGCCTATTATTGATGGCTGTTTTGGTGATGGTGGTTTGCTGGTTTTTGTTTTGGCCCATTGTTGATGGCTGTATTTTGGGTTTGGTTTAGTTGTTCAATATCCTTTTGCTTAATAAATTAATGTCCCTTGCGCAAAGATAATTGGAGTCCTATGGTTAGCGACTTTTTTTGCCTACATTTAACTTTACACAACTTGTTTTGCCCTTAGTGTCACAATGCATCTCTAAATTTTTGTTGCTGCCTTCATTGAACATGATACATACTTGCTTGGTATTGTTGATGCTTGTGTCACTTTGCTGGCTTTCTTGTTGTGTTAAGTTGTGTTGTCACTTAGAGTCGAGTGCTCGATGATGAGGTGAAATTTGTACCTGAGAGCTGTAGTTGTTCTTTCCCTTGTCTTCCACCTTTGCCCTATGGTTGTTAGCGACTTTTTTGCCTACATTTAACTTTACACACTTGTTTTGCCCTTAGTGTCACAATGCATCTCTTAATTTTTGTTGCTGCCTTCATTGAACATGATACATACTTGGTTGGTATTGTTGATGCTTGTGTCACTTTGCTGGCTTTCTTGTTGTGTTAAGTTATGTTGTCAATTAGAGTCGAGTGCTCGATGATGAGGTGAAATTTGTACCTGAGAGCTGTAGTTGTTCTTTCTCTTGTCTTCCACCTTTGCCCTATGGTTGTTAGCGACTTTTTTGCCAACATTTAACTTTACACACTTGTTTTGCCCTTAGTGTCACAATGCATCTCTCATTTCTGTTGCTGCCTTAATTGAACATGATACATACTTGGTTGGTATTGATGATGCTTGTGTCTCTTTGCTGGCTTTCTTGTCGTGTTAAGTTGTGTTGTCAATTAGAGTCGAGTGCTCGATGATGAGGTGAAATTTGTACCTGAGAGCTATTTTTTTATACCAAATGTTTTAGATATTTTATTCTTTTTTGCTGCCTTATTTCTCTCAAAAATCAGTCTTTGGTATTTATTTTTAATATTCTTTTATTTAGAAATTTTTGAGTTTATAATTTCGGGTACATCAAGTGCAAAATTGATGAAGGTCATGAGATACCAACTTTTTGTACTAACTTTTTGAAATTTTTTGGGATTGAAGGGGAGTATTAGTGGTCGCCTTGGTAGGATATTGGAATTTTTTGTACTAACTTTTTGTCGCTTTGTTGGGCCATGTAAATGATGATCATTATGTAATTTTTTTGCTTATTAGTAATGATAATCTAACTTGTTGGATGTAATGGATGTTTCCCCTTTTATATTAGGGTTCTTGATTTTGTAAAGATGTTGGAAGCTTGGAATGATTAATGGCGCTTTTTGTTCAATTTTAATTTCATATATTTTTTTTATTTAATACTTTAAGTCCGATTTTATTTATTTTATTTCTAATATTTATTAAATACTAAGTAAAACAAATGTTTGATCGTTAGAGAGAGACGTCTTCACTATTTCTTTATTAGACATTAAAACATTAAGTAACAAGGACCGAACACGTTTAAACATTAAGTAAGTCTTATGGATAATATAAATGGGCTGAAAATGGGCTGAAAATGTACATAATGAACACGTTCAAACACACTTGTTCAAACACGTTCTAACACGTTCCAAATATAAATGGGCTGAAAATGTACATAATGATTAATTCAATTCAACTATTTACATAAATTAAGAAAAAGTTGGAGGTTAAGAATTAAGATACCTTATGGATTATGCCCTATGGTGTACTGAAGTCATGGCTTAAACCTTAAATGCATGTCTAACAACGGAAACTATGTGTTTCATCTCCGGCCTCCGCCTAATCGAGAACTACTCCAAATATTAATGTACTTGTCGAAAAAAATCAAAAAATGTGTTCCATCGATTTTTGAAAAAAATAAAAGAAAGATAAAACTTGAAATAAATGGTAATCTTATACGTCTTCGGTCTTGCACCCCAAAAACAAATAAATGGTGTTGGGTCGGAATGGCATTGAGTCGGGTTTAGTTGGGTCGGGTGCTAACGTGGTTGGGTCGAAACCGGGTCGGTGATAGCCGGGTTGGGTCACAACCGGGTCGGTGATAGCCGGGTTGGGTCACAACCGGGTCGGTGATAGCCGGGTTGGGTCACAACCGGGTCGGTGATAGCCGAAGTTGGGTCGAACCGGGTCGGTGATAGCTGGGTTGGGTCACAACCGGGTTGGGTGGTAACTGGGTTGGGTGATAACCTGGGTTGGGTGATAATCGGGTGGGTTTAACCGGGTCATTGGCGGGTGAAGTTGGGTGCGGGTCATTTTGGGTTGGAAACAGGTTGGGTCCGGGTCGTTATTCACGGGTGCAACCGGGTACGGGTGCAACTGGTCGGCCAAACTCGAGGTTGGGTTACTAATTCCACGGGTTAAACCGGGCACGGGTGAACACTGGGTCGGAATGGGTCGGCTTTCCAACCGACCACTCTCGGCTCGGAACAGGTTGGGTCTGGGTCGCATGCGGGTTCACCCGTGGGTCGGCCCAGTTTTTGACACCTCTAGTATTAAGGCCTCATTATACTAACGTGGTCTTGTTATATAAATTAAACTTACCACTATTCTAAAGTTAATATTTTATCAATCAAAACTAATGAATTCTTCTTGATGTTGTGTCTGCTGCTTGTCGTAGCTACATAGGTTATTTAATAGGAGTGGTTTATTTTGTTAAGAAAATGGTTACTCATTACCTAATTATCAGTAGTCATATCGTATGAAGTTTCAAGATTATTTTTTAGCAAGGTTTTATTTATGCCTTTATATGGCTAAATTATAAGAATTATTATTCTTTTTAAAGGAGGATTATTTCTAAAGGATTTTTTTTAGATATATGATCTTTTATGATCGCAATTATAAAGAGGCAACGGCTTGTTATTATTAGCAAGAACGGTAGCTATTATATTTACCCATGTACTTTTTGTATAAGTCATGTGGACAAGGTAGTAACCCCTCGTAATAGACTCAGTAAGGAATACTAAACTTGGGGGGTGTGCACACTTTAGGAAAGGTACCTAGGCAAGGAAAAAGGATTTTTTATCAAGGTTATATACTTTATATTATACAAGTATTATCAAGTATCCAGAAAGGTTTTTCGAAATTAAATATATCAAATGTTAAATTAAATAAAGTGTTTAATATTCCGCATATACATGTACTCAGTATTTTTACTGATACGCTTTTGTTTTGTTTTATGGTTTTGTCCCTGTGATGACCCTATTTTGGCGAGCAGAATTTACAGGTTGATATGATGCATACTTCAAATGGGAGAGCTAGTGAGGAATAATAATTAGTCCAGGAGTTGTTATATTAATTATTTCCATTGTTATTGTTGAATAATAAAGTTTATATCAATAAAGATAAGTTATTTTAGTTATTTCCGCTGCATTAGTTTAAAGTTCAGTTAGTAGTTAGTATTAAAGCCTTTAACGTTATCACGTGGCGGTAATACTCTCAAGTTTCATAAGAGTTTTATATTAAAATATGTTTTTAGAAAAAGAGAAATTTGGGGGTGTTACAAAGATATCACACATCGTTCTCCATATATATAACAAAAATAATAATCTTACACTTATCACAAACATAGCATAACTCCAGGGAAGGAACACGAATGGAGAGGGCCAGGCCACAACTCCAAACTTTTGAGGGACAATAGCCTCATTTTTTTTAAGATGATATCATTAAGATAAACGAGATACGTTAACATACTAATCAGTACTAGTTCAATTGCGTCTTTGAGGAATAAGAAAATCGTGAATAGTTCCTATGTCAAGTTTGTCTGTGAATCTCAATATTATATGTTATTATGTGATTATAAATGCAAATTATGAGTTAAGATAAGCTATTTACGAATTACGTTAAGAACGATGAGCACTGTTCTGAAATTTTGAGACTTCGAGCTATTATCGATATTGTGATTGAGATACTCTGTAATTATGATTTAAGGGCTAAATGAGCCAAAATATCTTTATTAAGTTATAAGAAATATTTTGAGGATTTAGTTTAAGTATAATGAAGTATTAAAGCTTAATTACAGAAGGTTAAGGATTAAGTAAAACCAGAAAATTCTGGAATACTCCAAAGCTGTGAAAAGACGATTTTGCCCTCATTACTAAACCAAAATCGCGAGCTTGCCATTACCCATTATCTATATATATGTGCCAAAGGCCCTTGATTCATTTCATCATATTTCATCTTACAAAAACACACCAAAATCCCTCATCATTTTCTCTCTTCTTCACGCCAGAGCTGGCGAGTTGTGCTGATGTGGTTGGCAGCTTGTTTCCTTTGGGTTCTTGCCCTAAAACTTACATGCAACTCTTTTCCTATACTCCTCAAGTTGTTCTTCCTACTGGGCAATCATTAGTTTTGAGATATCAAGTCAGTAGCATCAAAGAAACTCAAGGAAGGTAAGATGTAGCTGAATTGTAGTACTTATAAGGTTTATTAGATTGAAACTTGATTACTTTGGGTTAATTGCTGAATTTTAAGTTATGGATGTTCAATCTAAGGTCTTAGAAGGTTGCTGGAGGAGAGCTAAAAGTGGTTAAAGGATATCTAATTCCTAAACACAGGATTAAGGTACACAAGCTCCACCACCTAAACTTTGTTTCTAGCTTTGATCATGGAATTTATTTTTGGAATTGTGAATACTTGGATTATGTTTGAATGAGTATAAAAACTGATTTGCATGTGTTTTCTTATGGATGATATTGTGTTAAAATCCTCTTGCATGTCAAGTTCCCTAAGACTATTTGAATAACCGAATAAGAAGTGATTATCCATCTCTCTTGGGCTATGCTGCCGTGACTTTCCCTGCCAAATATACTCCTTTTACACTCTGTTTTTCGCCTTGGTGTATCTTGAAAGTGGTAGATCTTGAAAAGTTATTGAATTTAGACCCAAAAATCACTCCATTTGGAGTTGTACATCAAAAGTTATGCTGTCCGGAAGTTGTTGTATGCTTAACAAGTTCCCTAAAAATTTATCAATCCTTGCTATTATCTCGATTGGGTTTTGATTAAAGATCTTGTTGTGGCTAAACTTTCATGATATCCCCTTGCAACATTTATGTCTTGATTATCAAATCAACAGTTGCTTCATTCACCTCATTTGAAAACGCAACCTCAATTCATTGAGTAAAAGAACACCTAAAACTCGATTCTTGCTTAATAGTTTTCTCGAGTTGATTAACCATGTTTCTTTGGTTCATTAGTTACCTTTAAATGTTGAGTACCTACTGAATGTGTCCACTTATTTGTTTATCTACCTAGACCTTAGCCAAGTCTAAAAGTTTCGATATATATTCACACCTAAACCCCATATTTTAATAAAACACCAAAACCGTGAAATCGATCTTTTGTTTACTTGCGTGGAGTAGTCTTCTCATATAGTTAAGAACCTCTTGTGAAACCTATGCATGCTGCCATATCTTGTTGATCGCTTTGGATAACCATGACGTCGTTTCCGATACCTTGTTATTAACTCACTTCCCCAAAATAGTGGAACTTGGCATAGCAAGCTTGTTTTACGAAACTTGTTTTGATAAGTTAAAGTTTGTTATGATGATTGAAATAGTGATTATGAATAAGTATTTAAGTAAGTTATTTGAGTATAGTTATAAAAGTATAAGTATTTCAGTATTAGTATTTAAGTACAAGTGTTGAGTATATATATTTTTATATGATTACAAGTTTTGTTTTATAAGGGAAAGTGAACAACATTTGTAGAGCGGGTTTGCTCATTATGTATTTAGAGCAGGTATTGCTCCGGAGCGGGTATTGATCCGTTATGTAGGGTCAGGACCTAGAAGTCTTGCAAGCGGAAATAAGAAAGGTGGGGAGACGTCCCTCAAAATCCATTCGTGTTCCTTCCCAGGAGTTATGCTTTGTTTGTGATAAGTATAAGATTATTATTTATGTTATATATGGAGAATTATGTGTGATATCTTGAGATAAATTCTTAGAAATTTCTCCAGTATATGCAAAAGTATTTCTATGGAAGTTTACAGGAAAGAACCAATGTATTTCTGAGCAAGTGTTAACGTATTTCTGAATAAGAATAAAAGTATCTCGTAAATTATGAGTTTATGCTTTGAGTATAAGAAACAATTGCGTAATTTCAGCCACCTTATTATTTTTGGAATCGGTGAGACTTGTGTACCAGCGTAAGCTGACATGTTTTTTTCTTTGAACCTGTCCTGGTGGGGGCAGATTCATTTGTTTTGCAGGATTAGAAAGAATGATCGGATTAGCTCCTGTGTGCAAACGTGAAATCATGATCAATGTGTTTAGTCCGCTGCTATGAAATAATTTGTTTTATATGATGATTCTTAGCAAGTTAAACGTGGGTTTCCAGTTTGAAATCTTGTTATTCAAAACTTATTGTAATAACTATTTTATTATAACTTATTTTCGTATTACGCTTGGATATTATGAGACTTCTTACCTTTCCTTGGGAGGGAAGGTGCTGAAGTCCGCCCTAACAGTCACTCTAATTAGCAGCTTAACTTCGTAATTAGCAGTATTAGGTCTTAATTAAGCTGCTATTTGGAGCGGGCTGTTACAACAAAGCATTGCCATAATATGTTCAATATAAGATCAATGACCCCCAAAACACACATAAAAAAACTTCAAAATGTAGAACATCTTGAACACATCAGAGCAACAGACAACTCGATCCAACGAAACAATTATAATGCACCCAATTCAATCAATGAGTACAAAATGCAGAACATGTTGAACACATGAAAGCAATAGACTACTCAATCCAACGAAACGATTACAATGCAGCCAATTCAATCAATGAATACTAAACAAAATAAAAGAAAAAAGAGGGATTGAATGAATCACCTTATGAGCAGAGAATTGAACAAGGGAAGAAAGAGAGTTGAGGGGGGAAAGATAATTGAAGTCAAAAGAGGTATTATGAGAAAAAGTGGGAGGGGAAGAAGGGGGCAAAGTAGAAGAAGAAGGAGGAGTGGTTGAAATAGGTGGGGGGAAAGCAACTGCAACTGCAACAGGTTGAGGAGAAGCAGGAGATGTTCGAAACAGGACTGCAGCCAGTCGCAATGGCGAGCTGAATACAGGCGGCCCGGGCGGTGTACTCAATTGCAATGCAATGCAGTACAACTCAAAATCAGATGTTCATCAATATAATCACCACTCCACAAAATCAGAGATGGAAAATTACAAACAAGTTGATGATGATTAGAAATCAGCAATATAATCACCACTCCGCAAAACTACTCCACAAAATTTAATCCAAGATATTCAATTCAAGCGTCCAAAGTATAAGAATCAACTAAACCACTCTACAAGATTCTCAAAAATTAACCAAATCATCATTACAAATACAACGTAATGGACAAAATGCAGGATCAAAATCACACAGAATTCAACTACTTAAATGATCACAATTCCATAAAATCACCACGAATGAAAGAATCCAACTCGCAAATGTTCATCTAAAAGAAAAAATGAAATTAACAAGCAAATGTTATGTTACTAAAATTGCGTCATTAGGAAGTAACTAAAACTCGAAGTTGAATACAAGACATTCAATGCATGCGTTTAAAACCACTCCACAAGAGTCTGTATAATCAACTAAATCATAATCTCAAATTCAACTTATTTGACGAAATGTATGATCAAACTCGCAAACAAAAAAGAGAAAAAGAAAAAGAGGAGAGAGAAATTATCTGCAAAAAAGATGAAAATCACATTAAAACAACAAACAGATCGAAAAATGAAATGGAAGAAATAAGATCAAAATTAACAAAAACCAAACCTCGAATTTCGTCTGAAAATATCTTATAATACGAATTTCTCAAAATCTAAGAAAATCTAACTTATAATTCGAAATTCTAGCATATAATTCAAAGGATTGCTAATTTTCTATAGAGAGAATTAAGATGAAAATACCTTGATTGAGCTGGAAATTGTAGTGAAAAAATCCAAAACTTGATATGAGAAGATCTGAGAATTCGATATATTATGCAGCGTTGATTTGCGAAGAAATTCTGTGCAAATAGTACGAAATTTTGGAATTTCAGTTTTCGTTGATTTGAGAATTCGAAATAATTTACCTTTTTTCCTTTTTTGTAGAGAGAGAATGTCGAGAATTTCAGTTTCTTTGTTTTCCCTTTTTTCTTTTTTTGCTTGTGCGGTTAAATGGGGCTGGGTTGGGAATCTATGTGGGCTTGGGCTGGGCGCCTAATATTAACATTATAATTAGGCAGTCTAGCCTAATAATTTGTGTATTATAAATCATGAAAAACTTGATATTGTAAAAATACATATCGAAACAAATTTAATAAGATTTTACATGATAATTATTTTATCATATATAAATAAATTATAAAAGACCGTCAAAGTCAAAGATTTGACAACTTGAATAATAAAATGGGTAGAACTTGTAAAAATGGAGGGAGTATATATGAACTGTATTATAAATTTTTGTTGGGCTTCAATTGAGACGAGTCCATTAATTGTGTATGTTATCTGAAAACCCAAATGAGCAACCTCAAAATTATGATTGTAAGACCCACCAACTGGATTTTGTGTCGTTAAAGGCCAAGTTAAGATATATGAAATATTACTCTTCTCCATTCGTTCATGTGATGGATAGTACTCATAGTTGGTATTCAGTACTCTACGTGTAATTTAAAAAAAAATAGGTCACCAAAGCCCATAAAATTTCTATGTTAAAATTCCGGCTTTGTTTATTTTAAAGTTTGGAAGATCACAAAGCTTTTAGCCACCAGACACTCCCTGATTCGTTTCCGATCTTTCGGCCCAAATACTTTAAGGATGCTTGTACTGCATAATCTTCATATGAAATTCATCCATGATCCAACATAATCTTACAACTTATACTCTAAAAGAATTTTATTAAATAGATGACATATATTTTTATACAATTCAATTTTGCGATTTTGCTTTCAGGGTCACAAGATCGTAAATGTTATCCATGCAATAGCTCAAGCATAGCTTGAGCTCATCATCCAGTTAATAAACTAAAACTAGTTATAGGGATCAAACAAGTGGGATGCATGAACTTCTAGTTCATTAAGCTTATAGTATAGTACTCCCGCCGTCCTAAAATATAGTTCCTATTTCCATTATGGGTGTCCCAAAATATAGTTATCGTTTCTATATTTAGTTCCACATTTTTTCGTAATTTGTCTAGAAAAAACCGTGTCCCCATCATTTATTTGCTTCTTGAAATTTGTTTTTTGCTTTGTTTATTCAACCCAAGTGTTACAATTAATGCTCTTTCACCAATTATTCTCCAATCTCTCACCTAAAATCATCTTTTCCCATACAACATCTATTTAAATAAACAAAAAAAAAACTTTACTATCCCTCTTAGATTATACTTACCTTAATTCTCGTAAAAAAAAAACCGAAACTATATTTTGGGACGGAGGGAGTATGGGTTTTTATTTGTCAGTGTATATGTATAATACTCTATATGTTAGTGTTTGTTTGTTTCTATAAATCGATACGGATGGCGAGACACAACTCAACATCAAAAATTTGATCCTCTTAATCTTGACCTTGAAAAGGTCCAATACAAATCAAAGGCATCTCAATTCCTCCGTTTCAAATTAGAAATGACGCTTTTACTTTTTAAGCATGCCAATGCAAAATTTTGTGGACATATATCTCTAATTTTGTATTTGTAAAAATTATAAAAAGTACATATCAAAAAATCACATATTAAGACGAATCTAACAAGATCCCGCATGACTATATTTTTATTCACATATAAATCACAAACGCTGGCCAAAGTAAAATTTGTAAATAGTGTAAAATGTCAAAGTGTCACATTTAATTTGTAGCCACATGTTCATATTTTGTGTGGAAGACGACGTAGCGGACACACTAGAATGACAACGTCATATATTATTTATGTTTAGATAGAGTTTTAGTCATCTTTAACTCTAGTGGAGTCTTAGGAATAAAAGGTACAATAGATGATGTATTCACGAAGAATAAATACATAGCCAATATTCACAAACAACGAAAAGGATAAACTAATCTGCAGATAACAGTCAACTGAACTTGATTGAATTTCACAACAACAACGTTGCGCCGTAGTATGGAGGTCACTGCCTTAGAAACGAATTTCGCCACCTTCGGTGGGGATTGTCGATGACGTTCGTCCCCCAAGATTAACACACCGATCCTTGACTCCGTGCACTCGGGTCAAGGGTTGCTCAATTTTTAGAGGGAAAAGGTAGATTTGTGTTTTTTGGTTCATGAATAATGAAGAGAGATAGGAAAAAAACGGCCAAGAAGGTATTTTATTTTATAAGGGTAAAGAAAATAAACCCAAAACAAATTTGGAAATAAGAAAATAAGCTTTTCGGAAAGCCCTGACCACTCTCGGCAATCCACCGCGAGTAAAGGCACCAATCGCAGGTCACGGCAAGCACCGCGGGTCACGGCTTGCTCTCGGCAAAACTAGCTTGGCAATCCACCCTTGCGCGTGACGCACGAGAGCCAACCACCAACTTCGTGTTATTCTTAGGATGTAATCCAACAGAATATTCATGCATGTTCCTTTGTTGATCGATATAGTAATTCGCCTTTTGCTTATATGGAGCATTCAAGTTTGTTAAAATCCCCAAAAATTGGAAAAAGAGTGATGCAACAATTGGCTTAGATTATTAAGCATCGCAACAAAGGCTGATTAAGGGGGGTTCAACGAGATGGTGAAAATAAAAATTTTACATTAACATATATACAGCAAATCCTTATCATGAAACAAAGTTATTATAAACATATGATGATATAGTAGGTAAATTAGAATTAAGAAATGACATTTCACAAGTTTGTACGCAATGATTAATCTTCAATGACAAATTATGTGGGAGGTGGTAGTTTTTTTTTTTTTTTTTTTTTTTTGACAATAGTGGGAGGTGGTAGTTGGCCAGTTGGGGCAACCATAATAATTTGAATTTCATCTATATTATTAGTTTTATATGCACAAAATATCTCACTCTTTTTAATGTTTCAAATGGATTGTGATAACTACAAGAGCTTTGCTCAAGTGACAATTGGCATATCTCATTTCCTCCACATTTCTTGTGGGAGGTTTAGATTCAATCCCAAACAAGAACATATTGTTTGCTTTTAGGAGGTTTGAGATTGGGGGGAGGGAACCGATAAAATCCCCTACGTACAACTCGGTGCCGTCTCGGACATTTCGGGGTCCGAAGCGAAAACTGTAGAAAGGGATCCCTAAACTGTAGAGACATATTTACCGAAATTTGCGCTTGATATTATTGGAATTTTTGGCCCTTATGGCTTATATATTGCTGGATAGGAAACTAATTTAAATTGCCGGATTTTTTTCTATCCACAGTACAAAACGCCGGCCACAACAAAACTTAATATGGGAGAAAGAGGAGAGGGCAAGATATAAATTGTTGGCATGGTTGTTGGTTTAACTAAGAAGCATAAATAAGAAAAAATGATTAACATTATGAGCCTAGCTATTGAAAAGTTGATAACTAAATAAAGTGAAAGAAAAAGTTGAAGATGGGAGGAGTTTAATTAGAAGAAAAGCACAACCTTCTAAAACTTTTTTTAATAATTTATTTTCCAGAGTTTTTCAAAAAGGTGGGGCCCATAGAAAAGGGGGTCCTGAGCCGTCGCTCAGGTTGCTCCCACTAATAGCCGGCTCTGGTACAATTGTTGTAAATCGTACGTGGTGCAATCAGATCCTTATCAACTAATCATAATCTTTTGAGAGTTAATTTTATTTTTCATAACTTTCTAAAATTTTCTTATTTTTTCGAGATTGTGAGAGTGTTGTATCAATGTTGGGCTTGATCTGTACATGGAGTTTTGGTAGTAGGACCCTTATCCAGGCGGGCCCTGCCAAAAATGATAAAATATTATTATACGATATTTAAACATTGACTAGTATGACTACTCTACAAGTCTACATTATTTGTTGGCATATCTTTGAACATTGACTACTCTACATATCTTAGCTTGCACCCGTGATGAGTGCTCAGTGCGCATTATCAGTAAATCATAATGATTATTTAATGCCCGGAGTATTATTAACCACTCAAATTACATGTCCAAATGTGGTAGCAATCATGTTGACTAATCCACCATGTGTCCTCGTCATCTTCGTTATCTAAATATCTACAAGTAGATCGAACAAGCCATATTCAGGAATCACCAAATTTAGAAAAAAAATGGAAGTCCCATACTCTTGTACTATTGTCTCTAAAGTTCTATTATTTCCATTTTTATTTTTATTTTTATTTGTCATTTTCCATGTTAGTGCTTCAACTTCAGCCATAGACAATTTCCTTAAATGTCTTCCAACTCGTTCAACTCCTTCACATCCAATTTCTAATGCAATCTACACTCCTAGTAACTCTTCTTTCTTAAACGTGCTTCAAAACTACGTACGAGATAGTAGATTTAACACATCTTCAACCCCGAAACCTCTAGCAATTATCACAGCCTTGGATGTATCCCATGTCCAAGCAACCGTGATATGTGCAAAAGCAAATGGCGTACAAATTAGGATTAGAAGTGGTGGGCACGATTTTGAAGGCCTCTCATACATCTCGAATGATCCATTTGTCATCCTCGACATGTTTAATCTTCGATCCATTGATATCGATATACCAAGTGAGATTGCTTCTATTCAGGCTGGGGCAACTCTTGGTGAACTTTATTATAAGATTGTCCAAAAGAGTAAGATCCATGCCTTCCCTGCTGGAGTATGCTTTACTCTTGGCGCCGGAGGCCACTTTAGTGGGGGTGGATATGGGAATATGTTACGGCAATACGGCTTATCAATTGATAATATCATTGATGCACAAGTTGTTGATGCAAATGGTAGAGTTCTCAATCGTGAAAGTATGGGTGAAGATCTTTTTTGGGCTATTAGAGGTGGTGGTGGTGCTAGTTTTTGTGTCATTTTATCATGGAAAATAAAATTAGTACGTGTCCCGGACATTGTTACAGTTTTTAATGTTCAAAAGACATTGGAACAAGGTGCTACAAATATAGTCCTACAATGGCAACAAATAGCTTCTACAATAGATAGAAAGCTCTTCATTAGAGTGCAACCACAAGTTATTCAACAAGGAGGAACGAAGACGGTCCAAGTTTCATTCATTGGGCAATATCTAGGACGTGCCAATGCACTTCTTTCGTTGATGAAAAATAGCTTTCCACTTTTAAGTTTACAAGCACAAGATTGCTCCGAGATGCCATGGATCGAAACAACTTTATTTTGGAATGGCAACCCAAAGGGTACTCCAATTGAGGTGTTATTGCAGAGGACACCAACATCATCACATTCCTATGGAAAACACAAGTCTGATTTCGTAGAAAAGCCGATCCCAAGGGAAGGCTTGGAGACGATATGGAAGAAGATGATTGAAGCGCAGATATTAGACAATATTTTGTTGATGCAATGGAATCCTTATGGCGGGAGGATGAACGAAATTGCAGCCAATGCAACGGCATTCCCTCATCGAGCCGGGAACCTATTTAAGATGCAATACATTACACTTTGGCAAGATGATAGTGCTGAGGCTATAAGCAGGAATATCGAAGCGACTCGAAAACTTCATGATGCATTCACTCCTTATGTGTCTAAGAACCCAAGGCAAGCATTCTTGAATTATAGGGATATTGATATTGGGACGAATGAGCAGGGGAGCCTAGTTTTTGCTTCTGATTTTTTTATGGGCAATGTGAAGAGATTGTTGCAAGTTAAGGCCAAGGTTGATCCTAGCAATTTCTTTAGGTATGAACAAAGTATACCTGTTCTTCCTAAAGACAATAAAGTTCAAATTGAAGGAAAGGGTGTTGTTATGAATGGATTGGGAAAATCCTCTTACTGAATTTCTGTTGCTTGATTCATGTAACCTTGTACCATAATTTTGTGTGCGACAGCTGTGCATATAAATAAAAAATATCTGTGTGCAATTTTAAAATCTATAAGAAAAACATCAAGAATATTGAATATAGAAAGCGCCATCTAAGGTGGCGATAACTTTCATAAGATGTACGATTTTTTTGTGGTTGTTTGTATGGATGTAGGATAACTTACTATGAAGTTTCAATGCCTGTGAAGTTTGAATTCCAACAGAAAGTTATTTGGTTAAGTATAAAAGGAAAAATAATCATATGGGAATTGGGAAGTAGAACTTCCCAAGAAATGATACTTGTTTCCTCGAAAAGAAATGACACTTCAAATGTACTATATCAACTAAACAATTTCATTGTTTTTCACTCTCCAAAAACCTCGAGTATTTCCTATATTTTCTAATGTCAACCAAGGAAACACTTTGTTTTCTTTTTTTTGATTTGATCATCTTTGTTTGTTATTGCTTGAGTAAATCGATAGAGAATGAACAACTCCCAGATTATTATAATAGTATTCTCAGTCAAGACTCAATCGAACATTTGAACTGTATCTCTAAATTATTAGTAGGATAATCTATATTATAGTGTCCTTTTAGCGTAAATTTGTTCTAGCTTGGTTGTTAGTTTGTAATCTGTACATATTTGTCATATTGTAATAATTTCAGTTTTATAATTGTAGTTATCATATCATCACCTACCCAAATAACAAATAAAAAAAGGTATCGTGCTTTGTGCTAAAATATAATAAAGCTACACATTTTAGCTTGATATTGAATTTTTTTAAGGGAGCTTGTTGTTGTACGTCATTCTTATTTGTATATTTTTTTCATGAATAATGTCAAAGGGAGTATTAATTCGTCCTATACGCTGAACTTGAAATTAATTTCACAGATACCGTCCACGTAGGACAGCACGCGAGAAATTTTATTTTCGGCAAAGCAAACCGCTACTTAGAGTAGCGGTTAACTTTAAGTTAAGTCGCTACTGTTGGTAGCGGTTTACAAGGTAAAACCGCTACTTGGTGTAGCGGTTTATATCATATATCGCCCTTGAAGGAAAAGGAGAAAAAGCGCGCCACGTAGGCGCTGTGCATCACGCACACTGGGCTTGCTCGTCGCGCGGTGCGCGCAACGCACATCGCCTACGTGGCACGCTTTTTCTCCTTTTTTCTTGCATTGGTTCTGATCTGTAATGAACCCCTACTTTGAGTAGTGGTTTATATGCGTGCCTTATAACTTGTCTTAGGGACACAATATAACCACTATTTGAAGTAGCGGTCAACTTCGTTGAGTCATTATTGGTATTAACCGCTACTTGGAGTAGCAGTTTTATTAAAAAAAAAAAAAAACCAAAATTCTGGCGTGTTGTCCTATGTGGACGGTTTCCATGTAATTAATTTCAAGTTCAGTGCATAGGAAGAATTAATACTGCCTTTGACATTATTCATGGAAAAAAATTCATATATTTATTAGTAGCAATAGCAGTAGCATAAAAATTAAGATTAGCCTAGTTGATTTTGAACCCTACTTTCACTTTTGTAATAAGAATTCAATTCTTATATCTTGTAAAATGAAATCCTAATTCCTTGTACAAAGGATATTCATCTTATCTTAGAAAGAAAAGAAAGTAGCAGTAGCTATATTAAAACTATGTTATATTCAACTTATTTAAAAAAAATAAGTTAGAAAAAAAGCTAATTAAGATATCTTCTCACAATAATTTTAGATAGATTTCAATAAGTTGTTTATTTAGGTCGCAATACACTAGATATTGTGTTTTTCAATTGCAGGAATTGAGGATGTATATAGGCGGCAATACAGATGTTGTGTTTCGGAGGATCTCTCATCAGAAGTTTCAGGGAATCAATGTGAAATCATGACTTTTTTTTCTGAGGGTATGAAATCATAACTAGTTTACTTCCATTTATTAATTGGTTGCCTGATTTGATTTTTGGTGGCCAGATTTGATTTTAGCTGGCCTGATTTGATTTTTTTCTTATAATGATTATGGTGAAATCGTTATCAGTTTTCTTCCATTATTGGTTTATTTTGTTTACTACTCTCCCCATTCCATAAAAAATTACTATTAATTCATTCGGTAAACACAACCGGATTATTTTTAAGGTTGTCTATTGTAGTTCGAGATTGAAAGAGAAATAAAGGAAGGAAAAGAGAAGGGACGACTAGGGGCCTGTTCTTTTCGGCATATAACAAATGAACTGAACTGAATTGAATTGAATTATAACTAATTAAGTAATGATAATAATTTAGGAAATGAACTAAACTGAAAATAAGTTTGGGAGAAGAGGCCTAGATTGGTGCGAGATGTCTAGGGAAAGTTTTGGGTTAGAGTGAGATGCAAGGAGCTTATTAGGAGAACATAAGCTTGAGTTTTGTCTAATTGTATGTTAAGATCAGACCGTCTATTCTAATAATTTTTGTTGAGAAGAAGATTGCAACAATGTGGAAAAAATAAGTAACGTCAGATTTATAGGGAAAATGTCATAATAAAAGATTTTATTTCCAACTTCCACAAATAGCGTAATAGAATGTTACTTCTTTTATGAGATATGCCCACATTAATAGAAATCTCTAATGATCATCTTAAACTTCAGCATTGTAATATATAAACCTTATAGACTATTCAAGAAATTCCATCACTTTCCTCATTTCTTTAATCATGGCATCACATTCTCTTCTTTTAATAATCTCTTGCATTCTCTTGTTAATCTCACAAACCGTTTCACATCCAAACATAAACAAATTTCTAGAGTGCCTTCCGAACCATTCAAAAAGCTTAATTCCAATTTCTGAAGCCATCTACTATAGAAATGATGCATCCTTTTCATATGTTCTTCAATCATACATACGAAACGAAAGATTTAACAAATCAACCACGCCAAAACCTCTAGCCATTATTGCAGCCTTAGATGAATCTCATGTTCAAGCCACTATTATATGTGCCAAGGCTCATGGTTTAAACCTTAGGATAAGAAGTGGGGGTCACGATTATGAAGGTTTATCATATGTATCACCTGAATCTTTTATCTTGCTCGACATGTTTAATCTTCGAGCCATCGATATCAACGTAACAAGCGAGACTGCATGGGCTGAAGCTGGAGCTACGCTTGGTGAACTCTACTATAAAATCGCAAACTTAAGCAATAAACTCGCATTTCCTGCTGGAGTATCTCCTACGCTTGGACTAGGTGGGCATATTAGCGGAGGCGGTTACGGTAATTTAATGAGAAAATATGGGCTTTCGAGTGATAATGTCATTGATGCTAAGGTTGTGGATGCAAATGGCAAGATTCTTGATAGAGAATCCATGGGGGACGACCTATTTTGGGCCATCCAAGGTGGTGGAGCCTCAAGTTTTTGTGTGGTGCTTGCATGGAAACTCAAATTAGTACGAGTTCCGGAAGTTGTCACGGTCTTTAATGTAAGGAGGACCCTAGAACAAGGGGTGACAGACATTTTGGACCAGTGGCAAAGGGTTGTACCTAAAATCGATCCAAGTTTGTTCATTAGGGCGATGCCTCATGTTATAAATGGGAGTCGAGAGAATAACAATAAGACCATAGAAGTCACTTTTATTGCACTCTATCTCGGGAGGGCTAACCAACTTGTAAATTTGGTTAGTAAATCATTCCCGTTATTAGGTTTGCAATTACAAGACTGCATTGAAATGCCATGGATTAAAACAATCCTACATTGGTATGGTTTCCCTCATGATGCCTCGATTCGAGTCCTGCTCAGTAGAACACCTATGACTCAATATTACGCGAAGTTTAGGTCAGATTATGTCCAACAACCGATTCCAAAGGAAGGGTTAGAAGCAATATGGAAGAAAATGATCGCTTTAGAAGTCATGTTCATGCAATTTAATCCATATGGAGGGAAAATGAGTGAAATACTTGAAACTACAACTCCATTTCCTCATAGAGCTAGAAATTTGTTCAAGATTCAGTACAATGCAATGTGGTATGAAGATGGGGAAGAAATAGCTAGGCGTTACTTAAATGCATCGGAAGAACTTTATGATACTTTGGCTCCTTATGTTTCTAAGAATCCAAGGGAGCATTTCTTGAACTATAGGGACATTGACATTGGTACTAATAAGAATGGAAACACTAGTTTTGGCTTTCAGTACTTCAAATGGAATTTGCCAAGGTTGTTGGCTACAAAGGCTATAGTTGATCCTGACAATTTTTTTAGATATGAGCAGAGTATTCCTGTTGTTTCCAGGCTTATTTGAATGTAATAAATATGTCAATCATCTAAATTATTGATGTAATCTTTGAATTGATTATATAAAAGGATTCTGATCTTTTCTTATGAAGAATAATTTCTTTTAACTGTAGAGTAGTAGGATGGAAGATCTGAAGAATCAGTTTTATAGCTCTATTAGTTTGAATTAAGTATAAAACTTGGGAGTCGGGACTAACGTTTGTATTTTTTCACCTTTAAGGACTCATATGTTTTTTTTTTCCACCTTTTGCAGACCAGAGTCCACTTTTCCATTGAGTTAACCTCACCATTAACCCAAATTGACTTTTCAAACCAAAACAAAAACTAAAAACCTCCTTTTACAATTTCTTTTAGCAATTACAAAAATAAAAAAAAAGAAACAGATTCACAATTAAATAGTTGAAAACATGGGCTATAAAATACTCCGTTCCTTCATTTTCAAAGCAACAAATTCTTCATGTTTTTTTCAAAAAGTTAGAACTTTTTGTTGGAAAACACCTATTAAAATAGCCATTTTGTTGGAAAAGACCTAATAAAAACTTTTTTGTTCAAAAAGACCTATTATAATACTTTCCTTTGTTACATAAGACCACCTCAATATTTTCGAGCCGAAAAGTCAATTTTTAGGCATTGACTTTTCTTCCCCTCATTTTTTAATGAGACCAACGTATTTTTGTATATCCTAATCCCTTAATCCTACCAAACCCTTTCCTCTTGCTTCCCATTTTACGGGATTATGGTAGGAAAAAAATAGGTTGGTCCCATTTATTGAGAAAGGTAGGGGAAGCAAGTCAATGTCGGAAAAATTGATTTTTTGACCGGAAAACATTGAGGTGGTCTTAAGTAACAAAGGGGAATATTATAATAGGTCTTTTTCAACAAAAAAGTTTTTATTAGGTCTTTCCTAAGAAAATAGCTATTTTAATAGGTTTTTCCCAATAAAAAGTTTAAAAAGTTATGATAAAAATTCTTCATCTTCTTCCATATTTATTCAACAATAATTTTTCAATTTCTTCAAAGTTCATACAACAAAAAGTATCCTCCTTGTCCCCAAAAAAAACATTGAAATAATAAATAGTACTCCCTCCGTTTACAAATAATTATTACACTTACACTTTTCACGCGCTAATGCAAAACTTCGAAGACTAATATCTCTAGCTTTCTATATGTCAAAATTATAAAAAGTATATATTAAGACGAATCTAAAAGGATCCCACATGACTATGTTTTTATTTCACGTATAAATCACAAACGATGGTCAATGTGAAATTTGTAAATAGTGTAAAATGTCAAAGTATAACAACTAAAAACTCGGAGGTAGTACACTTGAATCACTTGATTGCCTTTGTTATTGTAGTCGGCGAGCAAGACAATTTACATCAAGAGGTTTTTTTTTTTGAAATTAAAATTAATTCATTGATTCAAAGTCATACGACATCTACAATAGAAGTCAAAACTAAGCAAATACATATCAAAATGAAATAAATACAATTCCAACACGACAACCATGATCGTTGAGTAGATCTAACCCTTCTGAAGACCCTCGTCTTTCCCATCGATGTTTGATGCAGCATTCTGCAAGGGGGTCTGTCGATCTTTTGTAGTTTTGAAGTAGAACTGTATTCAATTCAAGTGATTGTAAACGAAGTACTGACATCTGTTGCAACCCCGCACAAATTTCGATCAACAAATCAACCTCTTGAATTACACAAAAAGCCAAAAAACAAAGTCTCCAAATGCTTACTTGGAGAGAGATAAAACCCAATATATGGGTAGATATAACCCAATATATGGGTAGAAAAACTTTCCATTAGATGGAGACTGAAGTTAATTAGAAATATACATAAAAAACTAGTAATAAAAGAAGAAAAATGGCTTATCACCACCCCAAAAGGGTGGCGGTAGCCCATAGGTTGAAAATTAGGGCTTTGTGGGAAAGGAGAGAGAAGAGAGAAAAAAGGGGAGAGGAGGCCTCTAGTCCTCTGCTTAACATCAAGAGCTATTCACACTCATTTATGAGGTTTTAATTTATGTTAAAATATAAGCAAACAACTGCTTGATATTTCTATGATTGTGTTGATTGTCGGCACAGAGTGAGCCGAGGTTGTATTATGTAATGAACATCAATAATTTTGCCTCACCACTCACATACTTCAATTTTAGATTTTTTATCCACTTTCTGCATATTGAAATATATTGCAAGGTGGAATATCCATTTTCATACTTCAAAAAAATGATTGGTAGATTAGTGAAGATGAAATCAAAACTATGATGATTCACAAAGTTCAAGTTTGAGTTCGCTTCACCACCCACCTACTTCAATTTTAAATTATTTATCCACTTTCTACGTAATGAAGTATATCGCAAGGTGGAATATCCATTTCCATACTTTAAAAAAATGATTTTGGAAATTCGTGAATATGAAATCAAAACTATGATGATTCACTAATAAGTTCAAGTTCGAGTTAGGAAAAATTCTTGAAGGACATAGGAAAGAGAATGGGTGGGAGAAGTAATATGTTGTAATTCTCTTCGGCATAAAACAAGTGAACTGAACTGAACTAAACTGAACTGAACTGAATTGAACTGAACTGAATTGAACTGAACTGAACTGAATTACAACTAATTAATAGTAATGATTATCATTTAAGAACTGAACTGAATTGAATTGAACTGAACTGAACTGAAAATAGGCTGGGGAGAACAGGCCCTTAAGCCAAAGACGATTTGCATCCTTTAAGAAATAAAAGATAAAACAATAGCAATACTTTACTTTATTATCTTTATTTTATTTAACAACATATATTTTACGAAGGGTTTATTAGTTGAGTTCATACGGTAAGTGACCTTAAAAATGGGATAAGGTTCTAAATTGTTAAAAAAAAGACATGGGTGGTCCTAAAAGGTGAAAAAAAATAAAATGAAAATCCCTAGTTGTATAATTTACTCGAGCATTTTGTAGCCCATGTTTCCAATTTTGTAAATTCTCAAATTATTTTGTACTTTTTTATTTGTAAAAAAATTGTCAAAAGCAAGTTTTTCTTATCTTTGTTGATTTGAAAAGTCAACTTGGGTTAATGATGAGGTTAACTCAATCGAATAGTGAACTTAGGTCCTTTAAGATGTATACAAAAAAAAACGTATGAGATCCTTAAAGGTGAAAAATGCAAATTGTTATTTTCTAATTGTATGCTCAACTCCTAATAGTTACGTGGACGAGTGGATCTCTAATTCTCTATTGAAAAAATATAGTATGTTTCTTTTTTTAATGATAAATAGTGGTATTTTTTTTTTTGATGGGGATAAATCATGGTAAATATCACGTTATTGATTTATTACTCCCTCCGTCCCAAAATATAGTGCCCATTTCTATTTTGGATGTCCCAAAATATAGTTCCCATTTCCATATTTAGTTCCACAATTTTCCGTAATTTGTCTAGAAAAACCGTGTCCCATCATTTATTTGCTTCTTGAATTTTGATTTTTGCTTTATTTATTCAACCCAAGTGTTACAATTAATGCTCTTTCACCAATTATTCTCCATTCTCTCTCCTAAAATCATCTTTTCCCATACAACATTTATTTAAATAAACAAAAAATCTTTACTATCTCTCTTAGATTCTACTTGCATAAATTACCGTGAAAAAAGGAAAATGAGAACTATATTTTGGGACGGAGGGAGTAGTAATTAATATGTGCACATGGACACAATATATAATAATTGCATTAATGAGATATTATATTAAATTTGAAAAGAATTTTTTTATCATGTATAACAAATTCAAATATTAAAAAGTAAAAAGACTCCTTTTTTTAAATCGAGACATTTTGCCTTTTGATTTGGACCAACTAAAAAAGTTAAAATGGAAGAAGAGTAAACATAGGAGAGAAATAATATTTGGCCTCACATAGAATTAGGGCCAACCTACTCTCTAAGAAAAACGGGTAACTTGTCCTAATTTAAAAAAAATTCCTGAATTGCAAATCTGATTTTCAAAAATCGAGGGAATATAATTACATCTTATTAATAAGTTTTTTAACAGGATCTTAATAGTATACTCTTACGCACACGCTAAACAAATCGTTAATAATATAGGAGTAGAAAAAATTACTATCGATATGGTAGCTCTACTTCTTAAAAGATTTTATCATTGTTATGGACTTATGGTGAAGGTGACCTTGGTATCTTATCAATGACAACAATTCTTCCCTATATTGATATTGAAGCACATACTATTCATATAGGAGTATTATATCTTCGTTCAAGCTTAACGTTTAATACATTTCTGTGTATTTGGTGAAACAACTACGAAAAAGAAACACATTAAAAAAAAATTCTACGTTGATTCCTTCATTATTTACTAGACAAAACAGGAATACTTTGCTCATACCTAAAAAAGTTGGTAGGATCAACCTTAGCCTTCACCTTCAACAGCCGCCCAAGGTTCCCTTTAAAAAAGTCCAAAGCAAAAGCCGAGCTATTATTTGCATTGGTTCCAATATCAATATCTCTATAGTTCAAAAAAGCCTCCCTAGGATTTTTTGACACATACGAAGTCATCAAACTATAAATCTCTTTTACTCCTTGAATATTTCTGTGAGTAATCTCCACCGAATTTTCTTTCCAATACGAAAGATATTGAATCTTGAAGAGATTTCCTTTTCTATGAGGAAAGGGTGTTTTAGTTTCCGAAATTTGGCTCATTTTTCCACCATAAGGATTCCATTGCACGACTACATTCTCTACTTCAAGCATTTTCTTCCATAACATTTCTAAACCCATCTTAGGAATTGGTTGTTTTACATAATCTGACTTATGTTTGTCATATGTTAGACCCAAAGGTGGAGCTCTATCAAGCAAAATCTCAAGGGAAGAATTCATAGGTAAACCATAGAAAAATATGGTTGATTCAACCCACCTTTGCTCATTACAATCCTCCTTTTTTAAGCTTAATGAAGGAAAAATTTTGTTTAGAAGTTGAACAAGAGCATTGGACCGTCCTAGGTACAACGCTATGAACATAAAATGCACCGTCTTTTTACCCGTTTCGCCATCGAGTGGATCAACACTCACTTCCGCTCTTATGAACAAGTCTGGGGTTAGATTAGGTGCAATTTGCTGCCATTGATAAAAAGTGTCATTTCCTCCTTCATCTAAGGTTTTTCTTACAATAAAAGTAGTAACTTTTTCAGGAACTTGGACTAATCTAATCTTCCATGCTAACACAACACAAAAACTAGCAGCCCCACCACCTCTAATAGCCCAAAATAAGTCTTCACCCATTGTTTTACGGTTAAGAATCATACCATTAGCATCCACTACTTGTGCATCGATGATGTTATCGACTGTAAGCCCGAATTTTCTAAGCATATTACCATAACCACCTCCGGTAAAATGACCGCCAACTCCGACAGACGAACACACGCCTCCCGGAAAGGCACGAGTGTTACTTACATTGGCTATGTTGTAATAAAGTTCACCAAGTGTTGCCCCGGATTGGACCCATGCAGTGTCACTTGCTAGATCAATATTAATTGATCGAAGATTGAATAGGTCGAGTAGTATAAATGGGTTTGAGGATACATAGGAGAGTCCCTCGTAATCGTGACCGCCACTTCGGATCCTCATCTCTAGGCTATGAGTCTTGGCACATATAATTGTTGCTTGGACATGAGACACCTCTAAGGGTGTAACAATGGCTAATGGTTTCTTGGTTGAGGACGTGTTGAATCGTAAATTTCTTACATGTGCATGTAAAATGGATAAAAATGAAGCATTTTGTGGAGTGTAGATGGCTTTTGTGATTGAATTTGAGGCATTGTTTGGGTGTCTAGGAAGGCAATCAACAAAGCTTTCTATTGTGCCAAATTCTGAAGATGAAGCATCTACTTGTAGAATTATGCAAATTAAGAACAAAGTTTTGAGCATAGAAGTGATTAGTGAAGTGCTTAAAGACATTATATTTTGTTGGTTCAAATGTTTTTCCTTTGGAAAATTTGACCATTCCTCTTCTATATATATAACATTTACACCTGTAATGAGAAACAGATAATCCATTGATATGAATGCATTTGATCACGAACCGTTTCAGATTCTCTTGACTTTGCAATTACTAATATCTACGGATATGTATGATCATGATTTTGATATACTCCCCGAAGTGTGGGGTGAATCTACTAAGGTCCTGTTCTCCCCAGCTTATTTTCAGTTCAGTTCAGTTCAATTCAGTTCAGTTCAGTTCAGTTCAGTTCCTAAATGATAATCATTACTATTAATTAGTTATAATTTAATTCAGTTAGATTCAGTTCAGTTCAGTAGTTTTATGCCGAAGAGAACAGGCCCTAAGTGCATATTTGGTTCAAGTCATGGAATGAAAAGGGAATGAAATAAATAGAGAGGTGGAATGGTAATAAAACTTATTACTCCCTCCGTCCCATAATATAGCGCTCACTTCTCATTTTTCACGAGAATTAAGGAAAATGGAAGGAGTAAGTACTTTTTTGGTACCTTTGTCTTGGAACTAACTCTTTACTTTCTTTTTCCTTTAAATTTAAATAAAAAAGCAATAAATGTTCATTGGAATGGTGTAAAACAATAAATAAGGACACATGTTTTAAAAGAAATGTAGGGGTATTTTGGAAATTTTATGTAGAAATGAAGGATAATTTAGTCCAAATAAATTGATAAAAAAGAAAATAGGCACAACATTTTGGGACAACCAAAAAGGAATGTGAGCACTACATTATGGGACGGAGGGAGTATCTTTTTTTAGGTGTTTGATTCAAGCTTCAAAATGATAAGGGAAAGGAAACCATTACCACTAAAATTGAATTTTGTTACTTGAGGGGGAATGGAAGGTAACATACTAGGGGAATTCATTACCATCAATTCCAAGTAATAGTAATAAATTGAGGAGAGGTTGAACTAAGCAAAAAGAAAAGGAATAGGTATTTGATTTTCGTTTCTTAAAGCCTAAAAATATTGAACCAAACATTATAAAACCTATCAATACCCCTGCAGGATAAGGGAAAAAAAAGTGTTATGCAATACTCCACAATTTGGCTTCTTTTATTCCATTATCAAAGAAAATTCTCCTCATTATTTTTTAGGAATATTACGGTATAAATAAAGATATGATTAACATCTTTAGGATAGATTGTGATCTTAGATAATATTATTAAATGATTTATTTTCAATAGTGTTTGGATAATATTAGTAAGTTTTATTCTAGGGATAGTTTCCTTTTAAGAGTGAGATTAGACCTGGGCATGGGCCGAGTCGGGCCTGTTCATGGGCTCGGCCCGCGGGCTTGAGGAAATGGTGGGCCGGGTCGGGCCTGAGCCCATGAGTAGCGGGTCGTGCCGTGCCGGGCTTGAAATTTCCAGATTTTGTCCACGGCCCGGCCCAGGCCCACTGGCCGGGCTCGTGCCTCCTGCGGGCCTGACCCGTGTTTTATGTTGTTTTTTAAGATTCTTGGTAGTTTTAGGCTAAAAACCAAAGAAAATGGGCGTTCGGCACGCGGGCCGGCCCACGGGCCATATAGGCGGGCTCGTGGCGGTGCGGGCCTGAAATAAAATTTCTTGACTGTGGCAGGCCCACGAAGCGGACAACGGGCCGGGTCGGGCGTTAAGCGGGCTCGTGCTGGGCCGGGCCCAAACCGTGCCGGTCAAGGCCGGCCCGCTTGCTGACCCGGCCCATGCCCACCTCTAAGTGAGATTGTAATGTTGTATATATTGTATTCATGATTCTTTATTGAACACACATCAATATAATATAAAACTCTTATTCACTTCAAAAAAAAAAAAAAAAAAACTCTTATTATTTTATCCCTATTATAGATGCATAGGTTAAAAAAACTGATTTAACATTAATATAAGTTTTGACGAAAACAATGTGATGTCAGTTTTACCAATCTCTTTTTGTCCTAATTCCATGTTTCATAATAAATTTAAAGGGTCTGTTCTCCCCAGCTTATTTTCAGTTCAGTTCAGTTCAATTCAATTCAGTTCAGTTCAGTTCATTTCAGTTCCTAAATTATTATCATTATTATTAATTAGTTATAATTTAATTCAGTTCAGTTCGTTCAATTCAATTCAGTTCAGTTCAGTTGTTTTATGTCGAATAGAACAAGCCCTAAGGGCCTGTTCTCTTCGGCATAAAACAACTGAATTGAACGAACTGAACTGAACTGAATTAAATTATAACTAGTTAATAGTAATGATTATCATTTAGGAACTGAACTGAAAATAAGTTGGGGAGAACAGGCCCTAAGTTGTAATATATTATTGGCCATCCTTTGTCAAATTTAGGAACATTAATATGAGCAAGATCCCATGAAACCCACAAAAGTTGTTCTACATTGAACATGAGGAGTGAACCTTATTTTTAAAATGAAACTTCCTTGGAGCTTGTTAGAAGAATTGTTGACATTTGTTTATTGAAGATAGATTATTAGAGATTGTACAAATTTAAATTAGGAGAATAGCAACAAAATCATACTCCCTCCGTTTCTTTTTAATCTACACATTTTCCTTTTTGGTCCGTTTCTTTTTAATCTACACACTGTTGCTTTTTCTATTTTTGGTAACATGTCACATTTACTTTCTCCTCTTTTTCCACCCATGTCATCCACTTTTTAATATTTTAACCCACTTTTTAATTTCTCTCTCCACCTTTTCAGTTTATCTCTCATACTTTTGCACCTTCTCCTTGGTTCTCCCCCAAAGTGAAGTGAGTAAATTAAAATGAAACGGAGGGAATAGCTCTTTAGATAATTTTAGGATACCTGCTTCTTCTTTTGGCATCTAGGAACTACGGTAGTGTATTATTAGGTACTTTCTGACAAAAAACTCTAAGATGAATAAACTTCATGAGAGATTATATGTCAATATTCTTGAAGCTAAGAATGATTTTATCACATTCAATGAACAAGACACCCACAGGCCACAGGACTTCAGGGACCTTATGAACATGAAACTCAGGGATGAAAACATTGAAAAGTTAGATAAAATTAGCTAGCCTTACCCTTTATGATTTGAGAACTTTTCAGAACCAACAATTTCGATTGCTTCATTATTTGACAGGGCAGGCAGAAAAATCATACCAGCTATCATTTCAGGATGAGTCATGAAATGGATTTTCTCCTGCAGAAAGATATTAACCTTGCAATTAATTCAAGTAACAATAATAATCTTCAGAAAAACCTTGCATATACCATATGAAGGCTTAGATCATATCAAAGAGACGAATAAAATTATAAATCTATCTACTATACTGTGCAATGTCCAACAGTAGAAATTTAACAAATTGGTTATTTGGCAACTTCAAGAATAGTAGTTTTGTAACAGACCTGACTAGTTGTTCTTTCTCTTTTCGCTCTAAAAACTCTATTTTTCTTTTTTGATCTATGGGTTACCACCACCCTTTTGGACGGTGGTAGGCCCCATCTATTCTTTTTATTATTTGTTTTAAAGCTTTTGTTTACAACAAACCTCAATCTCTCTTTAATGGAGATTTAATTTGTTCTACCGTAAATGGACGAGTTTGATGAGTGCCCGCTCCGAGGTCGCTCCAAGGTTGCTGAAACATTCTGCCTACTTCCTGTTTTGGGTGAATTTGAACAGAGCGCCCGCTCCGTTCTACAGAGGAGCGCTCGCTCTGCTTTTGACTGGGACATATTTGCTCGAGTGCAGGATGAAGCTGCTGGAGTGGAGGTCGTGTTGGTGTTTGGTGAGGTGATGGTGGTGTTGAGGGATTGAATTAGTGTGGTGGAGGTTAGGTGGAAGATGTGGTGTAGGTTAAGGGTAATGTGTGGTGAAGGTTAAGGTGGCATGATAACTCTACATCAAGCTACACAACTTATTAACTTTGAAGCTCGTACCATCATAATTCCAAAATGCTCACCTACAAGCTGAACCAAAACACGAGGAGAGAGACGGGACATAAAAAATATAAAAAGTAATAAAAATAAGAGTAACTAAAAAAGAAATAAATAAAATAGAAAGTTATTCATGAAAACTAAACTAATGCACCTATAAATTACTACAATAAAGGGAATAAATAAATTATAAAATTAAGAGTTATAAACTAGTAAAAGAAATCACTAATAAACAAATTAAGCTATAAAATATAAAAAGCAGACTTAAAGGTTTACAAATATAAAATAAATGAACTTAAACTACAAAAACAATATGAAAACTACCCCTAGAAATGATATAAATGTCAGTTATCAGTGACCCATCTAAAGATACACATAAGTGGGTCACAAAATTTTTCTAAAAATTTTCTATATATAAATGGACAATAAACCCTATACTATAGTCTATAGCTCGATATATTATGGTAGTAAATTATAAATAGATAAAGTAAACCAATTTAATGGCGGTGATAGGGGTGAAAAATGTCAGGGTCATTTGGAAAATTGCCTTAAATGACAGGGTCATCTGAGTTAATTTCTCAAATACTTTTAAACCCTAAACTTTTGTTATCTTTTCGAGGTTGTAAAAGTGTTGTATATTGTCTGAAAGAGTTGTATTATCACGTAAGGCAACGATTGTATGAGAAATATTCCTCTCCTACTTATATATATATATATATATATATGTATGTATATATATATATATGTATGTATATATATATATATATATGTATGTATGTATGTGTATATATATATATATATATATATATATATATATATATATATATATATATATATATATATATATTTTGTGGTATGTTCGTTGTTTTTAAGTGAATTAGTTAAGTAGGAGAGGAATATTGAGCATTATTGTAATACACTGAAATTATAATTAGATTGTATAATTATTACAAAGAGTAATATTCTAATATTTTAGTTATTAATTATTCAATAACATTAATCTTAAATAAATGAACAACATACTTGAATCCCCTCATCTTAGTTTAAGAAATACTACTATAATCATATAGAAATTCAGCCCATTTATCTTCTATGATTTACGTTTTCTTCTTCTAAGACAATTAAATGTAAAAGGTTTTTTTTTTCTTCCTAAGTTACTAAAATTATCACTTAAAGAAAAGCTCTTTTTGGAGCCATTTATATCATTAAAATACAAATTTTATGGTCAATTTCTGGTAAGAGTGTAGTTAGTTGAACTAAAAATCCAACCCAAGTCCCTAAAGGTGAAAAAAAAACTTCATAGTCCTTGAAGGTAAAAGTTAGAAAGTTCAAGTCCTTAACTCCTTATTATACCCTTAACTCAATTGAAAACTGTCATGTGTAAACTATGGGATACCACCCGGTTATTCACACTAGTTAACAACATTTCATCAGAATATAGAATGAGGTTCTTTTCATACCTTTAACTTCAGCAAAAAGATAGATATCTCTATTAATATATATAGGTCATAGGTGCATGCTACATGTTCAAATAAGGTTATGAAAGTCCTTTTGACATTATTAATATTATTTAATAATTTTGTATTTAAAGATATTTCACATATATTTAACAAAAAGAAATGGAATAATCAATAATATCTAAAATTGAGTGACTCATTTAAAGATACACATAAGTTGGTCACAAGATTTTTTAAAGATGTTCAATTATATAAATGGATAATAAACCCTACTATAGCTCGGATATTAATTATTATGGTAGTAAATTATACATAGATAAAGTAAAACCAATTGAATGGCGGTGAAGATAACCATTACGTTTTATACTTCCAAGTTTCCGTAGGATTAGAAGTCCTCATATATCCAAATTCCTATTTTATATATATATATATAGACCTTCTCAACCATTGTTTTTTTACAACGTTTTCCAAATCACCAACTCAAAGTCTCAAACCCTAACCAATTCAAGAGCAAGTCAAGACATGGCTAGGCATCATGAGAGCTGCAAGAGCAAGGGGAGGATGATTTTTGAGGAAGACATAAAGGAGTACCTAGCGAACAAGGAGGCGAAGAAGGCAGTGAAGAAGGCGATACGAGTGGCGAAGAAGCTTAACATGAGTCCCACCATGACCATGTTAGGCTGCTACGCCAATGATTCGAACCCGTTTGGCGATACCAAGCTGAACGAGAAGTTTGTGTGGAGGAAGAAGGTGGAAAAAGATGTGTTTCGAGGCCGAGTGACATTGGCTGATATTAGTGTTAAGGCTGAAAAGAAGAGACGTGCGGAGCAGATGAATGAGATAGAGAAACTTAAGAAGAGGAGGGTAGAAAGAGTTGTACGTAAGGTGTGGAAAGAAGAAGAATTAATGATGTTGCAAAGAGAAAGAAGTAATGTTTACGAAAATAATGAGGAGGAGTTTCTTGTTGATCAGAGTATGATTGGTGCTCAAATTCGGCTTCGTCAAGGTAGAGCAAAGCCAATTGATATTCTTATTACGTATCTCAACG
Organism: Beta lomatogona; assembly: GCA_947646795.1. Lineage (NCBI taxonomy): Eukaryota > Viridiplantae > Streptophyta > Magnoliopsida > Caryophyllales > Amaranthaceae > Beta > Beta lomatogona. The sequence goes on along the minus strand of CANSNZ010000795.1, from coordinate 321,939 downwards.
AATCCAATAATGATCAATATAATAATGTCAAGTTGTTGGATGAGCCTAATATGATTTTTAAGGGTTTAACTGCTCAAGAATTGGAGGATCTTTATGATGAGATAAAACTCCGTATTGGCGGCTTACGCGACAAGGCCAATGTGGAGTATTGGGAGGCATTAATGGTGGTTTGCGAGTGGGAGTTGGGTGTAGCTAGGAGAAAGCAGGATAATGCTGAAGAAGGAGCTCCAGGTGATCTGCATCCAAGTATTGAAACAGACGTGAAAATATTATTGCAAGGCAAGAGTCACAAAAATTTGCTAGCGTTACAAGATCAAATCGAATCAATGATGCGTTCAGGGGAAGCCAAGGTGGTTGAGTATTGGGAAGCTGTACTTAGACGGCTAAACATTTACAAGGCCAAAACTCGTCTCAAACAAATCCATGCCAATATGGTGCTAAAGAGGCACAAGTCTTTGCCTCTCCGAGATCATGATAACTTGTTCAAATCCGAGGAGGAAACTAAGGAAGAACTTCAAGATGATGCTACACCAGTACTAGATGGTTCGTTTTCTCCACGACTGATCTTGCATGGTGAACACACTGAAGAAGATCAAGAGCGCGCAATTGATCCTGATGAAGACAGTGTCATGTTGGAGAAGAAGCGATTGACTGTTGTGGAGGAACGGCGAAGGAGGGTGAAGACCGAAGCAATGGGTTCATCAAAACCGCGTGATCAGCAGATGCAGGATGATGATGTTAATGTTGTGGGAGTCATGGAAGAAGGTGATGTACTGCTTGGTCCTGCTGCAGAAGTGAATTTAGATAATCCATATGGGTGGCATGAGAAATATTGTCCAAGAAAGCCCAAGTATTTCAACCGTTTTCATACTGGTTATGAATGGAACAAGTATAATCGAACACATTATGATCATGATAACCCTCCTCCAAAGTTTGTCCAAGGCTACAAGTTGCATATATTCTACCCTGATCTTATTGATAAAACTAAAACTCCAAAGTTCTCAATTGAAAAAGATGGGGACAACACTGAGACTTGTATCTTGAAGTTCCAAGCTGGCCCTCCTTATGAAGACATAGCTTTCAGAATTGTGAACAAAGAGTGGGAACATTCCCACAAAAAGGGTTTTAAGTGCACCTTTGAAAGAGGTATACTGCAATTGTATTTCAACTTTAAGAGGTATCACTCTCGTAGGTGAAGATAGCTTTGTGGAACTAGAATAACAACACTTAGATTACGCATCCATGAGTGTGACGTGTATTGTAGGGTATATTAATCAATAATTTTCCTCTTTTTTTTAGTTTAGGAGCTAAAAGAATGTTCTTGAATCATTGATTGTAGAATTCTTTGCTGTTTTTGCAAGAGCTTTTAATTTCGTTGTATTTTAATCCTATTATGTGGAACATTATTGGCTTCGTTTTATGTTGAATATAATTGAGTGGATAGGCTGGCGAGTGAAATCGAATGGGCTGTGAAGAATTTACAAGCATTATATGGAATTAAATGATGGTGATATTGTTCTTATCATGTTAATCTTTGTACTTTATTGTATTAGCACTCGTTGGGTTAGCAGAAGACTCAAAAGGCTCAAAATTCAGGAATTATGTGGTGTTGGCTGCTCTATCTGCCACTATTTACTGAATATGTCAAATAAAGAAATAATTAATGCTTTGTGGAATCAGCAAATTAATACTCCCCAAGTTAGAATAATGAAACATTGTTTTCAATCAATGTTTGAGTAAGACAACAAAAGGGTGGGAGGATGGTAAAGGAAAACCAACAAATCAACATGCCACATGAATATACTCCCAACACAATTCAAATTTCAATGGATTTCAAACAAAATATTCCTCTGCTTATTGCGATGTTCTCAAACATTAAGGTAAGTGTGTACATAGAAAGCATGAAGAACTTCTTACATCCGAATCTCTTCCAATATATACAATCACCAAAAAATTCTAATTAAAGTTGAGAAGCTGGTATAACATAATAACTAGAATACTTAAATCTATACAGTATACAGTATGTGTTTCTTCATATATATCTCAGTAAACTCTAATACTCCAATACAATAAGTGCTCCCGACCTGCGCCTTCCCATGGTAAAGATCACACTTCTGTCTTCACAATCACCAACATACCGAAATGTAGCATCATATCTACATAGCATAGGAAAAACGTTGTAAGATGAATAAACTTCATGAGAGATTATATGTCAATATCCTTGAAGCTAAGAATGATTTTATCACATTCAATGAACAAGACACCCACAGGCCAAAGGACTTCAGGGACCTTATAAACATGAAAGTCAGGGAAGAAAGCATTGAAAAGTTTGATAAAATTAGCTAGCCTTACCCTTTATGATTTGAGAACTTTTCAGCACCAACAATTTCGATTGCTTCATTATTTGACAGGGCAGGCAGAAAAATCATACCAGCTATCATTTCAGGATGAGTCATGAAATGGATTTCCTCCTGCAGAAAGAGATTAACCTTGCAATTAATTCAAGTAACAATAATAATCTTCAGAATAACCTTGCATATAACATATGAAGGCTTTTTAATTGTTCAACTCTTTGATAACATGAAAAAACCAAGAGCCCTGCCCTCCCTCTCTATATATATATATCCAAGAGATGGAAATCATATCAAGGAGACAAGAATACAATTATAAATCTATCTACTATACTGTGCAATGTCCAACAGTAGAAATTTAACATATTGGTCGTTATTTGGCAACTTCAAGAATAGTAGTTTTGTAACAGACCTGACTGCACCCTTCCATCAGCACTCGTCCTCCTATATAATGATTTGTAGAAAGAACATCCAGAAATGCCGCGGAAGAGTGTGGGCGCTTTACCTTCTGCTTTCGCAGAACCTTTAACAGGAAAATATGTCTTACAGTTAAGATCAATGCCTAAAACTTTAGTCATAGTGATAGAATATTTCAGAAATGAACTCATTCACTTCTACTTTTCTTACCTCAAAATTGCAGAGGGGAACATCATAATACACTTTCCGTTCAAAGGAGACATTGTAGATAACTGTCGATGAGCATATCCTCTCAAAATAATGTACAATGCATTGAATTTTGTTTCTCTGATTTTCATGATAGCTATCATAGATACTCCTGAGAAAAGCAAAAGAAAAGAACCATTCATAATCAATTTAGAACAGAAGTAATCATCAACAACAGGAGGAAAGGAAGGTAGAAAGAGCTACATATACCCAAATATCTTATCCATGTTCATTGCAGACATATGTTTCGCCTTTCGGATAGCAGTCGGGAACATGCAAAACAACGAACATGATAGGAGCGCAGCAATAAGTCTCTGCAGGACACATTAACATACTTGTATGCTGTTACAGAAACCATACATAAACAACAGAATAACAAATTTCTTTCTTATTTGAGTGTTTTCACTAAGTTGTTTGTTCAAGGGATTAGTTTCTGGTAGGATAATTGAGAATTTTTACTACCATTAATAAAGCATATTATATTATGTAAATTGCATGTTGATTAGAACAAAAGGATCAAGGACAAAACATGATATGTTCTGCCAAATAAGTTAAAGGCCATTGATTTTTCAGTGACTTTATACTTATATAGGTGGAAAACTTGTCTCCCAGTAACATGGACTGAAAGGACAATCTTTTTAACTAAAAATTCTCAGGTAGCTAGATTAGTTCTAATTTGTGGTCATTTCACATGTTTATAGAAAATGAATAATTTAACAAGAATAATCCCCATGCCCATGTTTAGCCAATAAAACAAAAATAATCCGAAAATAATCCCTTCTTTCCTACTTCTAATATATCACCCAACATGGTTAAAACTTGAAAAAAATCTTTCTTGTAATAATAAAGATTAAAACAGTACCTGATCGAGAAGAACAAAGCCAGGTTGTTGTGGGTGCAATAACTGAAGAGAAGTATTATTATGACAATCTTTGTAATGCCATTCAAGAAGTGAAGGTAATCTCAATGCCAAATCTGCCATTGCAGGAAGAAGTTGATTATACCATTTTAAAGATTCTTCATTACATAGCATTTGGTCGAAAAAATGCGCCAACCCTTTACTAGTAGAAGTTGCCAAATGATGTTCAGTGGATAGACAAAGAGAAGTCCTGATTCTTGAAATTGCATTGAATAATGATTCACCTGAGTTTACTCGGCTTCGACTCGGACCTTTCGAAATTATAGTTAAAATATCAATAATGTTGGGGTTTGGCCATGCTAAACACCCCGATGGATGGAGTTTGAGAGGCGGAAGAAATGGGAGAATTGTTTTCAAGTGATTTTCCATTGTTGAAGTTTGAAGAACTGAATGGAGCCTTCAAGAGAAGAAGCTGCTGGTACTGCAACTCAGGAAAGTTTTCTCAAAATAACAAGAGATTGTTTAAACAAAAAGAAAGTGATTGACTGATTGTTGCAAGTTAGGCTAACGTCGACCCAAGCAATTTCTTTAGGTATGAGGAGTATACCGGTTTTCCCTAAGTGAAAGGAAGGGCTTTGTTATATAGATGGATTGGGTAAATTGTTTTTACAGAATTTGTGTTTTGTTTGATTCATGTAATTTTTCTTGACAGGTTGATTTTTATGTAATCTAGTAGACTGTAGTTGTATGAATAATTTGTGATCAACAGTTGCACATATAAATAAGGGAATTCTCACCTGTAGCTATGTACTTTTGAAAATTCTCACTTGGTAGCCAAGAGTTTATTAAATTCTCAAAAGGAAAAATTGATAGGAACAGTCCCAACTATGGGCGTTCCGCCATTTTCAGTGCCAACAAAGGATTATTTCAGAGTGGTCCCAACTATGCATCATTTTTGCCAATATTGGTCCCGTCTGACTGGTTACATGTTTAACAGGTTAAATTTTTTTTAAAAAAAATAAAAATTAAGTAACTTTCCTTCTTCCTTCTTCTCTCTCCCCATCTCCTTCATTAAAACAGACTATGGAAGCTTCGAATTCCCATCCCCCTCCCTCCCCTCCCCCCCCCCTCCCACCTACCTCCCCGCCACCCCTCCCTCCCACTCACCTCCCCTGCCACCCATCCCCATTCCCCGCCACCTCTTTTTTCGAATGCAATATGGAATATATTCAACAAAATGGGCAATTTGCTTCTCTAAGAAGAATTTCATCGAACACCTGGTGTGTAGTGAACGGTGATCAGAGGAAAGAGTTGAAATTCGAGCCCTTTTCCTTCAAACACCACCTACTAAAACACCACCCCAGTATCGAGCAAACCACCCTACCAACCAGCACCACCACTAGAGCTTCCATTCGGGCCAACAACAAGCTTCCATTGCTAGCCTGCGGTCCAACTCCTTAATTCACCAATCAACAATTACTTTCACTCTTTATAAAATGCCTCCACACCAATTCAATATATACCATATGAAAAAGGAACCAGCATATTACAAGAAATTCCCAATTGCTAATCGATTTATAAAACATAATTACGAGTAAAGCTCTACTATATGCATGTTCTGCAAGATAAAATAGATTCAATTAATTGATATCTGAAAGTATTCTAGTTCAAGATATCTACAACATATATTGAATAAAATTGAGCGTGACACCGGGTTGAGAACAGGTGTTATAAGAGCTCAAGGGGTTGAGGGCGGTTGTCTGGGTGGCAGTCCGGCGGCGCACCGAGTTGAAGGAGAGAAAATACAGCCAGTGAGGGTTAGGGAGTAGCGAGACAGATATGCGAGATCAGGGGGAGGGGTGCAGCTGGCCGGCTTGGACGTGGAAAGGCGGCGTACGGTGTGTGGAGGTGGCAGGAGGATGAATACGGCAGGTGGAGGGTGGTGCTGCGGTAGCAGGCGTGGGTAGTGTTATGGCGATGTTGGTGTTTTGGTATTACATTAAAACAGCGGAGAGAGAGTGGTGATAAACTTTGGGGCTTTCTTCGCTGGTGGTTTCCGGCGAGCTCTTGAGGTAAAATACTGAAATGGAGGGTTGAGTTGAGTGTGTGATTTTGTGATTGTAGGAGTGCTTGAGCAATGGATGTGGCAATTGGGGTGCCCAAATTGGGGTGGAGGGAGGAGGGAGGAGTGAGAAAGGGGTGGGGGGAGGAGTGAGAAAGAAGTTGTGGAAAAAAAAAAACGCATTTTACATGTTGTAGCAGGTCATTGACCTGCTGGGACCAATTTTGGCAAAAATGATGCATAATTGGGACCGCTCAAAAATAATCCTTAGTTGGGACTGAAGATGGCGGAACGCCTATAGTTGGGACTGTTCCTATCAATTTGTCCTTATCAAAAATGGCCATTAACTATTGTTTATATTGCAACCTTATGAACTAAAAAACCATTAGTTTCGTAACTTTCAGTTAAAATTAATGTCCGACATGCAAAACGAGGCGTTTTTGGTTCTTTTTCCCAGTTTAGACCTCAAATTTGACCCATAAGGGTAAAAATAACCCTTAAACCTCAGTCAAACAATTTTCAAGGCACACAAACCGAGACACATAAATTGAGGCATTTCCAGTTTTTTTGCCCTGTTCTTTTGGATTTATTTTCACTAATATTTTGTTCAGTTCAGCTATCTGCGGTATATTTTACACTGCATTTTAGTTCAGCTCAGTTTAGTTCAGCTCAGTTCAGTCTAGTTCAGTTAAAATAAGTCCAAAAGAATAGGACCTAACCTCCGAAACCTTACTCGAGCTATTTTCTCAGCACGCAGCCCGAGATATGCAAATCGAGGCATTTTTGTTCTTTTTTACAAGTTTCCACTTCAAAATTGTCCCTTAAGAGCCAAAATGACCCCCAAAACCCTAACAGAATGATTTTTTTGGCACAAATAGTGACAAAATTTTGGAGCACAAAACTCGAGGCATTATTTAACGGAAGAATGGTTCATAAGGTTACATTTGCACCATACGCAATAGTTCAGGGCCATTTTTGATAATTTTAAAAACTCATGACTACCAATGAGAATTTTTAAAAGTACATGGCTACCAATGAGAATTTCCCTATAAGTAAAGATACTTGTGTTTAGGGAAGCATTTTAGCTACCTTAAATGATAAGGTGCTAAAATATTTTACGTGCTAAAACAATTAGTAGTGTTTGGGGAGTACCTAAAAGAAAATTCCAGGGGGGTAAAATGACTTAAATGATAAGTTTATCATACGAGTAACCTCGTTTAATCATACAAGTAACCTCATTTAATCATATGAGTAACCTTATTTATTCATACCATTAACCTAATTTAATCATACGAGTAACCCCAACTGTTCATGAAAGCAACCGCATTAATTCATACGATTAACCTCATTCGTTCATTGATACCTTGTTTATCTTATTACTTTTTGGAAGTTTTTAGTTGGTATTCTAGTGCTTTTTGAGTTAGTTTAGGCTTTTTTGTTAACTATTTCTTTAAGTTGAATTGTGTAATTTTCCTCCTTGTGTGCGCATATTTGTGTGTTCTTGTCTCTTTTCAGGGCTTATGAGCACAACCCCGTACATGGGGGATCGAAGAGAAAGCACAAAGAAGCAAGTTGTGAGCACAAAAGGAGAGAAAGATATATTGGACTTACCCGAAAGCTCGGGTCACCCCTAACCCGAGGGCTTGGATTGGTTGATCCACCCGGGTTACTTCAAAGTTGCCTCAACCAGATGTGTTGTGAAGTTGACCCGTCTGGGTCGAATCACACCCAAACACTCGGGTCAGGTCACCCGCTTGGGTGGTCTGGGTTTTTCACAAACTCTTGTTTTCTAATCCTCTTTTGTAAGCAGGTTTGGTTGTAATTATACTTAGCTTATTTTATCACCATATAAGATAAGTTTATGTCATTTTAGGTTAAGCTACATTACATTAATTAAGTGAGATTTTATTTTGTTTAGCATTTTTTTTAAATTCAACCCTAGGTGAGAGAAAGTAGAGCTTGAAGCTTTTGAACTCCGTTTTCAGATTTTATGCAAGCTAAGATTAAAATTTGGTAATTTCTTAATTATTTCATTTCCTCTTTCTTTAATCTTATTTAGTTTATGTTTTGCTTGATTAGATCTTGTTTTTATTATTTTCCCTTTTCTTTTTTCATTATGGTGATGAAGTTTCTTCAAGTTTTGATTTGGTTTGATAACATGATTTGTGAGTAGTCTTCTACTAGGGGAAGGTGTAGCTTTTATTTGATCCTTAGATCCTAGATCTAGGTTAGGGGGTTAACATTTGAGGTTTAACTTGTTGATCAAGCTTGTTTTCTTTGGCTTTTTGGGTGATTGTTGATCACCACCTAGCTTGAATATTTGGAACCCCTAGTGAAGGATTGAGAGATGACGTTAGGGGTAAAATAAGTTTGGTTGCTAGATTAAGATTTCCATGAGAATAGGTATTTCCTAGTTTAGGGAAGTTTGATTTATCATTCGAAATTCACGTCCTCGGATTCCTCGAGGTAAAGTTTGTTTTGTAACAGGTAAGCCCGTCTTACGGAGCTCGGCCTGCTTTCGCATTAACTCACTATTTGGTGCTTTGGTTCATAGCAGCCTAAGGAGTTCTTTTTACACGCTACGCTATCCTCGATGACGATATCGTCATCGGAGATGAGCGGATGGCTGAGCGTTATCGCGAGCTAATGTCGTAACTGGAATGTCCAAATTTCGTTAGAAAAACAGTTAGTATCGTCAGTTGGTGCTTTGGAGTTTGCTAAGCGGTTCTTCGTTCGCGGAGTGACTAAGGATTTGAGTCTTGTCTCCTGCTGGTGGTAGTCAAGTCTCTCTCCTGTCTTGTGCACGAATGGGGTTATATGAATATATAAAGAAGATATAGGTCTTTGGATACCCTAATGTGAACTTCTTCTCTTCCTACTAGGAGTTCAGTCTGCCAATTGCTTTCGAATCTAGATAGACTCCCAAAAAATGTTGTTGTTCTTGAAATGGCTAGATTAGTTGCTCAAGCCATGAGAACAGGTCATGAGTGACTAATCAAGCTCCTCTAATTATTAGCTCGATAGAGTAATTAGGGTTTCTAAGTGCATAATTTTCCCCTTGTAATTCCCAATACGTTTTCGCCTTGACTTTAGTGTTGGATGGTTGGATCATTTGTTTGTGAGCCTCCCTAACCCCCTACTTCTTTTGTCTTTGGTTTATTACCCTTATTTGCTTTTGTTAATTTGAGTTATTGATTTTCTAGTTATCTTGGGTTCTAATATAGGTTCTAATCCTTCAAAACTCAACAATAGGTTTAGCCCATCATAATTAGCGAATTAGTCTTTGCTTAACCCTTGCTTCCTTGTGGATTTGACCCTTTACTTACCTATATTAGGTAGTTTAGGTATGAACTTTGACGTGTTACATACAACATAAGCACGTCATTCATAAGAGTAAACTGATGTGTATCCCCTTTGTTATAAAAGTAACCTCATTTAATTTATTTATTAGAGTAACCCCCTTTATTATTAAGAGTAACCTCATCCGTCATGGTCACCATATTTATTCATATGAGTAACTTCATAAGAGTAAACTTATTCTTTTTGTTTACAAAAATAAACCCATCTGTTTATAAAGTAACCCCCCTTTATATATTGTTGTTCGTAACCTTAAAAGTATTATATCGGTAACCCCATTTATCTTTTGGAGTAACCTCGTTTAATTAAACATACAAGTGTCTTCTTATAATCATACGATGCGAGTAACCCTGTTTAATCATAAAATAAATCTCATTTGTTAATATGAGTAGCCTTATTCAATCATACGACGACCCTATTTAATCATATGAGTAGACACAAAAGTAACCACATTCATTCATGTGAGTAACCTTATTCGTTCATAAGAGTAAACTGATTAGCATCCCCTTTTGTTCATAAGAGCAACCTCTTTTATTGTTAATAAGAGTAATCCCCCTTGTTTATGATCGAGTGTCAATGGAGAAGTGAAGTGTATACAAAGAGAATTTTTGCTTAACTTTAAGAATATTATATGAGTAACATTGCTTATTTTTTGTAGTAACCTTGTTTAATCATGTGAGTGATAATTAACCTCGTTTAATCTTATGAGTAACCCCATTTAATCATAAAAGAAGCCCCATTTATTTATACCAAGTAACCTCATTTAACCATACGAGTAACCTCAATTGTACCCAAAAGTAACCGCCTTTATTCATATGAGTAACCCCATCATTCATATATAAGAGTAAATTGATTAGATTTTGTTTAATAACCCCTTTTCATTGTTATGCATGTGTAACCTTAAAATATTCTATAACCTCGTTTATTTTTGGAGTAACCTTATTTAATTATAAGAATAACCTTGTTTAATCATACGAGTAACTCTGTTTATTGTTTACAAAAGTAACTTCATTTATAATTCATACGAGTAACCTCATTCATTCATAAGAGTAAAACTCATTTATTCATATGATGACCCTATTTAAGAGCATGACCACTCACGTATTTTTTGATCATGAAAATATGTAATGAAGCTTGATTTAGAAAAACATGGCCTTGCACTCATGTTATTTTGGTGATCTAATTTAGGCCATGCCATAACAAATCTCAATGTAGATCATCCCATGATTTAAGTCATGGAATGAGTCATGGAGCAAGTGAGGTGGGGCTCACATGCACAAATTATAATTCGAAATTTGCAATTGAAATATCTTAAATACTACAAAGTAAAATAAAAAATAAAAAATTACCAACTTGTCATAATTTTTTAAGATCTATAAATAGACATCTACTTTGTTATATTTTGAGACACTTTTAAAATTATGAGAAATTCTACATGGTAGCCTCCTATTTTAAATATTTCTATTTGGTGGCGGAGCTAAAAAAATATTTATACGAGTGACATCCTACTTTAAATAATTATATATAGTGACCCTAATCTATTTACAACCCGACTAACCATCCAATTAAAGGTGAATTATTAACCTGCCCCTAAGTTAAAAATCATAAGACAAAAAGCTCCCCCATCCATTAAAAATCACGTTTCTTTAGAATTCCTCAATCGAGTCTTCTTCTAAACCCCCCCCCCCATTTGATTCGAAAAAATGTGGTGATCTCGTAAAGATTATGATAATCTTGTCAAGAAAACTTGGTGTAATAGATTTATTGGGTCTCATATGTTTTATTTAGTTGAAAAATGCAAGCTTTTAAAAGACAAATCTAAAGTTTGGAACCAAACCCAGGTTTGGGAATATTTTCCGTCAATTAAGACTTTTAGATAAAAAATTAGCAACTATTCGGTTAGGTTTAGTAACCAATCAATCTAATGTAGAGTTAAAAAACAAACAAGATCTTACTGTTAAAGATTAAATGTAAATTAATTTATTTTAGCCATGAATATTGGAAGCAAAAAAGCAAAACTAAGTACTTAAAAAATGGTGATGCTAATACAAGTTATTACCATGCTCATGACTCCATTAGAAGAAATAGAAATCAAATAAAGGAATTCACGTCACGAAACAATTGTATTATCTCACTAGTAGAATAAATGTTTATTGCTTTGCTATCATTAAGTGGCCTATTGCGGTGGTTTTGGCCGCACAGCAATTAATGTCGCAGCAATAGGTAATTAACCTATTGCTGCGGTTTTTGACCGCAGCAATAGGCCTACCTATTGCTGCGCTTTCTAGCCAAAACCGCAGCGATATGATTATTTTTTATTTAAAAAATACAACGTATTGCTGCGGTTTTGGCTAGGAACCGCATCAATATGTTGATATATTGTTGCGGTTTTGGGCCAAAACCGCAAGCAATAGGTACATGTACAAGTAAAAAGTTTTTTTTTTTTATAATTTGCCATCAATCTTGAAACATAAAAATGTTAACAAAATATCAAGGTTCACAACCAGCAGACAGACAACAAAATAGGTAAAAGCTAACTAGATTACAATAAAAATCTCCATATACAAACAAATTCTAATTAATAATCAAAAAAATATAAAAGAAAAAAATTAACTAAATTCAAAAAATAAAACCAAAAATCTACTACAAACTAATTTACAATAATAAATAAAAATCACCTCTTACATCAGATCTTGAAAACTAAAAAATGAAACAAAACAAGAGGAGTCACGACGATGATGCGGTTTTGAGAAGCAACGCGGAAGTTACCATCGACGCCGGTGTTCAGCGAGCCGAAGTGAGGCCGCGAACGGTGCCCGAAAATGGTGGTGCGACGCCATTTCGAACTCGTCGCAAAGTTGGCGGTCTGCGAAGAAGAGAGAGAACGAGAGGAACTCGTCGGTCAGCCACCGGAGAAGATGAACTCGTCTGCGAATTTCGACGAAGATGGCAATTTCGACACAAATTTCGAACTCGCCGACGAGAGGAAATGATGATGATGAAGAGATGATGGTGTTCGGGCGAATTCCGACGAAGATGGTGATTGCCGTGTGCAATAAAGATTGGGGCGGATGGGGTTTGATTTGGGAGAGAGATGAACAAGAGGAAGGATGAGTGAGAGATAGGAAGGATGAGTGAGAGAGAGAGAGAGAAGAATGAGTGAGAAACGGCGGATGGGGTTTTGGATCTAAAGGAGGAATGACAAGGAAACCCTAGCTGGGCCTTTTATTATTAATTTAGAAGTCTATTGCTGCGGTTTCTCCTAGAAACCGCAGCAATAGATTAAAATATTATTTTTTGATAATATTTTTATCTATTGCTGCGGTTCTGGGTGGGAACTACAGCAATAGGTCTGGTCAAACAGTCAACGACATTTGAAAAAATTTCTCGTTGACACATATTGCCGCGGTTTCCAGCCACAACAGCAGCAATATGTTTAATTTAGATTTTTCCTTTTTTTTCGTGGTTTGTTGCTGTGTACGGGTAAAACCACAGCAATATTACCGCAGCAATAAGCAAAAATTCTACTAGTGTCTCTTCCCCAGTAGAAATTGCTAACACCATCACAAATGAGTTTAGCTTACGCTTCATCTCTAACTCGAATTGTCGTTTTGATGAATCAATGGATTTCGATCTTATATCCCCCATCATTTCCTTCGAAGATAATGCTTTCTTGACGGCTGATGTCTCTGGAGAAGAAATTAAAAATGCCACTTTTGATTTGGCCCTAGATAAATCTCCAGGACATGATGGATTTCCCCTCTTTTTCTTCCAAAAATACTGGACCCTAGTAGGTAACTTAGTTATTCGTGTTGTTCAGGCTTTTTTTCATTCAGGAAAGATTTTACAAGAAATTAATCACACTTTTTTAGCTCTTATCCCTAAAATAGACAACCCAACTTGTGCTAATCATTTCTGTCCTATTAGCCTATGCTCTACAATTTATAAGATTATATCAAAAGTTATTACAAGCAGATAAAAATTGTAATGGGTCAAATAATTAACCCCCTGCATGGCGCCTTTGTACCAGAATGTTTAATTCAAGATAATATCGTGTTAGCCCATGAGGTTTTTCATTCATTCCGAAACAGAAAGTTAAAAAATCATCATATAATAATCCAGAAATTGCAATACAAAAGAAAAAGGGAGGTTTGTGATGATTTTTCAATCTCTTCTACTAGGTAATCTAGTATCCTTATGCATGAAGATAATCAATTCGGTCGTTGTCGGGGTCTGGGCTGGATTGCTATTAAGCTGAATATGGAAAAGGCCTATGACCATCTTGAATGGCCTTTTATTCTAGTAATGCTTGAGAAGCTATGTTTTAGCCCAAATGGATTGAATGGATAAAAGTTTGTATTTCAAACACTTCGTTTTCAGTTCTAGTGAATGGTATCCCGGGCTCGTCTTTTCCCCAACTCGTGGGATCCGGCAACGTGATCCGGTTTCCCCCTATTTTTTACTTCTTTGTGCGGAATTGTTGGCCCGTCAGCTTTCTTCTGCAAGTGCTCAACGTCACAAGTTAATAGGAGTTTATGTGGGTCGGTCAGGTATTAGATTCCCATTTCTGACTTTTGCAGATGATACTATGATTTTTGCTAAAGCAAATAATGCTATCTGTAGTTTAATTCGTACTATTTTAGATAAATATTGTTCCACATCGGGGCAATTAGTAAATTACCATGAATCTTCTTTCCAAGTATCTAATAATGTCACAGATCAAGAAAAAGTTCTTTTTGCAGAAATCTTGGGAATGTCTGAATCTCAAGACTTAGGGGATTATCTTGGCTATCCCATAATTGCCTCTAAAGTTACAAAAGAGACTTTTGGTAAAGTTACTAATAAAGTTGCTGCCCAGCTGCCAAAATGGAAGGCTACTGCTCTATCTCAAGCGAGTAGGTCTATCTTAATTCAATCCAATCTCGCTACAAAAGCAAACTATCAAATGCAGTGTTTTTACCTCCCTAAAAGCATTTTAGATAAGCTTGATAAAAGTTATAGAAATTTCTTTTAGAACAAATTAATTCATCTGTGAATCTTATTGGTTGGGATAGAATTTGCAAACTTAAATGCTATGGTGGTCTAGGGATCAGAGCGGCAGAAGCTAACAATATAGCTCTGCAAATGAAACTTCTCTGGAAATTGATTATAGATAATGATAATCTCTAGGTCAATTTAGTTAAAAAAAGTATGTTCGCGACAATAATATTTTAAGTCATAAGCCTTCTAATTTGGCTTCTTGGCAGTAAAAAAAATCTCATGAAGCTCCGCCCTATTTTTACCCAAGGTTTGAGATGGCAAATTGAGGATGGGAAAAGAATTAGCTTACGGTTTGATAATTGGGTCTATCAATACCCGCTAAAAGATGTCGTTGCCCCTTCTCCGATTAATACGTTAATTTTAAAGTTAGTGATTTCATAATTAATGAAAATAGTTGGAACAGGTCTATGTTAGAGAACCTTCTCCCCTAGTGATGTAGCCTCCCACATTTCCTCTCTTTTTATCCCTAATCATTCTCGGGAGGATTCGCTTGTTTGGGGCCTCACTGCGGATGGTAAGTATTCGGTTACGTCTAGAGTGCTTTTAGCCCAAGGTATTTCTCAGGGTAGATTCTCTAAAGTAGACTATTTTTGGATTTGGAAACTTAGAGTCCCTCCAAAAGTGAAAAATTTCTTATGGAAAACCTCGTAATGATGGTCTTCCAACGAAGACGGTGCTTGAAAGAAGTCATATCTTTCTTCCGCGGTTTGTGTGTTTTGTAATTTTCACTCTGAGTCTACTGTGCATTTATGCTTGTCATGCACTTTTATGTTGGATATGTTTTCACATCTTCATCACAATTATGGTTGGCCTTGTCTACTTCCTTTTTCTCTAATCATAGCCTTTCCTTTTGCGAGATTCTTAATAAGTGTAATGATCGGTTTGCCTTTGAAAGATTTAGTTCTCCTTACTATTGGTTGGTGGTTTATTTGGTACTTTTGTAACAACCTCATTTTTAGAACCTCATTTATACGAGTAATCTCATTCGTTCATAAGAGTAAACTTATTAGTATCCCCTTTTTTTATGAAGTAACCTCATTTGTTAACCCTTTTATTGTTAAGAGTAACCTTCGTCAGAGTAACCACATTTATTCATATATGTAACTCCATTTGTTCATAAGGGTTTGTGCACAAGAGTCAATTTAAAAAAGTCCATATCTCATACTACACTCAATACCTTGGGAAGATTCAAGTTGGAGATGAAAATTTGGTTCAATAGCTTTCCAACACCTGGTCAAAAGCTCAATTCCGACAAGAAATGAATGAGATATGACCTTTTGAAAATAAGCTTACGGGCTGATACGGGCACGACCACACGGAAAGTTATAGGTATGGTTGGCCGTTCACAAGACGCGTTGTACATATACTCCCCCCCGGCTTTCTTTTTATTTGCTGCATTTCTATTTTGGGAAATCAAGCCACTAAGTCACTAACTATGACCGATTATTTTGATTTTTTTTATAGTCTATCTGTGGTGTTGTTAGATTCGTTGATGTGTAGATTCATATAATCAAATTTTTTTAATCTTTACTTAAAATGAATGAGAGACATTAAAAGTTAAAAAAAAGTCTTGAAAACAGTGCAACAACAATGTAGCAAAGAAAAAAAAAGTAGAGGAAGTATATATATATAAATACACACACACACACATATATATACACATATATATATATACACATATATATATATATACACATATATATATATATACACATATATATATATACACATATATATATATATATATATATACACATATATATATATATATATAATATATATATATATATATATATATATACACATATATATAAAGAACTAGTATCTTATTGCATTATCAATAAAATTGTATTAAGAGTAGCTGACAACCCTTTTAGAAATGATCCCTTGCATCTCTATTATACATTGGAAGAGGAAGGACTTGGTGTCCACCATTTTTTACCAATATACCCCAACTAAAAAGAAAAATACAAATTCTTCAATTCTATGAGTTATTTTCCTCTCTCTATCTGATTCTTTTTCTCTATCTGATTCTTTCTCTCTATCTGATTCTTTCTCTTTCTCTTTCAGTATAAATTATCGCAAAAGAATCAACATTGCCTTCTTCTGATACCTCTCCTTTGTCCCACAAATATGGCAGAAGAATCACTCATCAAAATTCTTGCTCTTGAATGATGAACAGAAGATTCAACAAGTTCACTCTGTTCGAGTTTTCTTTTTTATAATAATGTGCTTTTAATTAATATACTTCATCCGCAACAAAATAGATGTTACATTTTGAAAATTGCACTATTCACCTACTACATTTGACCATGTATTTTTTTGTTTTAGATAAAATTAACTATTACTATATGATACTTCATCTGTTTAGAAATAGTTGCACCATCTCATGTTTTCACGCTTACCTATGCATGTTTTCAATTATTAATGTCTTTAATTATCAATAAGTAAAAATTATAAAAGTTGATATTAAAAAAAAAAAAAAAAAAAAAAAAAAAAAAAAACTTAGACGCATCTAACAAGATCCCATATAACTATATTTTTTTAAAATATAAATCACCAGAGACAATCAAAGTGTAAGGTGTGAATAGTAAATACTATGCAAATGGTGCAACTATTTCTAAACGGATGAAATACGTTGTTGAATTCGTCTCACTATATACTTTCATAATATTAATGTTAGGATTACAAGCCCAATATAGTGGTCTATTATGTTCTTCGAAAATTTATGGAGTAGAGGAACCAAGGTAGGAACCTGGTATGCTGCTTTACGAAGGTTTATATGTGTTTCAGTTGCTGGTCCATAGAGTTGTCCATGAGGTGGTCTGCATAACATATGACGCTTTGTTATATGACGACAAATTTATCTCCGCGAGATTTTCGGCTTGGCAAAATTCTTTTGTTTGTTTGGTTTACTTTATTTAGTTTCCTAATATAATGAGGTTTGTATTTAGGTAATTAACTAGATAGTTTTTTGATATGTGATATCTTCTAGAATTATCATCTTGGTGCAAGTATTATAATAGATTAGGGGTTTTCTTGTTTAGCCTATAAAAGAGGGTTTAGGACTAACTAGAATATACATACACAAAAAAAAAAAAAAAAAAAAAAATCTTGAGCGGAAGGAACCATCAAGTGAGGGGGTTGTATTATTTTGGAGGAACTTAATAATACAATTTATTTTGAGGGGAGGAAATTAAAATTTCCTCATAAACACTTGTCTCTTATTTATTATTAATTTGCTATTTTCATATTGTATTTGATTGTGGTTTTTTGTAGTCTTGGGCGGTGTTTATTACCAACAATTAACTTCTTATAATTTTTACTAATACACAATTAAAGTTATTAATGGTCAAAGTACTACATCGACAAGCGTGAAAGTCAAAGTGTAATATCTATTTTGTTACGGAGTAAGTATATATATACTCACTTTAGTTTCTATGAGAGATAATTGGTTTTATAGGATTTTATCTCTGGGTTTATTTGATTTGTAGTTGAGGCAAAAGGGCAATGCTTAGATATGAATTTGTTGGGCTTTTGTTGTCAACATCCTAGGATCAGGTGCTGAGAAAGTAACATCAGCAGGAGAATAAAAGGACCTGACATGGACCATGATACAGTGGGCCTTAGAAAACACCAAGAAAAGCCTTTCTTAAAAGAATATGATCTACGATCCATTCTCTTTTAACTTTCATATGTATGATCACATTAGAAGACCACCACACCCTCTTATAAATTTTCTAGGAAAAAGGAGAGCACCATACTCGACTAGCTGTTATTAAAACCGGGGGGATCGCTGAAACTTCCTTTTATACCTTGCTTTATGGGTGCGATCATACCAGCACTAATGCACCGGATCCCATCGAACTTCTGAGTTAAGTATTAAGAGCTCATCTATGAATATTATTATTTTATTTGGGTTCAGGTATGAATATTTATTTTGTGGTGGTTATATTATGTTTATTTTATAAATTCTATGAGGTTATTATTATTATTACAAATTTTATTTTGGGTTTTGAATAACCAAATGAATGGAGCTGTATTTGGTCGGTTACGAATTTAAAGTCGGTATCCATTTATGTTTGTCGGTTTAAGTTGGGAAATAAAAACCCCCAAATCTCTTTCTCTCTGTTATTTTCACTCACCCCAAAACCCCAACCCATGTTTTTCTCTCTCCTACCCGTGAGAACCAAAGCCCCAAACCCCAAATTTCTTCTCCTCTCTCTCTGTCATCCCAAATCCCCCAAACCCCCTTATATTTTCTCTCTTCTCTTCCCCGTGAGAAACCCCCAAAGACCCAAACCCCCAAATTTTCTCTCTCCTCTTTCCCGATCTCCCTCCTTCCTCTCTCGTCCTTCCTTCCCGACGTTCCTGAAGCTCGCCGGAGCCGCGTCCGCGGCTGAGCCAACCCCTGCTAGCGCCTTTTCTCTCCTCTTCGTGGTGGTTGCTCGCCGGAGTTTCCCCAGCCCTCTCTCTTCTCCCCTGCTCGCACGGTGCTGCTGCTGTGCGTTGTTGTTGTCGTTGTGTTGCTGCTGCTGCCCTGTCGTGGTTGCTGGCCGACCTCCTGTGCGCCGCCAGCCTCGCCGGTGCTCCCCGCCGCTGCCGGAGCTCCGTCTTCCTCCCCTGTTTTGTTCGTCCCTGCTCAGTAGAGCAGAAGTACTACACCCCCTTCTTCTTCTCTTTCTATTCTCCTCATGTTGGAGGGTATTATTGAGTTTATAAGTTCTGAAATTTGGGTGCTAATCCCTCTGATTCTTCCTTTGATCTTAATTTCCTTTCTTTGAATCATGAGTAATGGTTGCTAATTTGATGATGAATTGTGGTTGTTGATTATGTGGTATTGATGGGGCTGAATTATTGTTGTTGGTGAACCGGTATATTAGAACTGGATGGTGTGTTATGATTACTAAAGATGGATTATTGGAAATAGATTCCTATTTGTGTATCTACAAGTCATTGCTAGGCAGAATAGTAAAGTATGATTAGTGTTTATGTTCACTAAAATAAGCTAATATGGAGTTCGAATCATTAAGATGAAACAAGTACGCTTTATGTTTCTCGAAATGATCTTAAAGTACGTAAGGATGATTTGTGAATAACGAGAGATGAAACGTATACTCTGCAATGACATATGTGAGACCATGATGTTATGAAAAGTGTCTTATGCTACGTTCTTGTAAACGACTTGATAGTATGAAAGGATTCTTACAACGTTTATGTATGATTTTCTTACGTATTTCCGATATATTTGAGGTGATGAGTTATGTTTATAAAGTCTCGATTATGCCAAAGTATGCCTTTAAATTCCGAAATAATATGAAAGCATGAATGGTTCATAAACGATGTAAAATACGAAAGGACTACTATGCTTATGCTATGTATTTGTTATGTTTCAGATATGCTTTTATTATGTATATTGAAGGGTACTTTAAGTTATGAGATATGGTTCTGAATACCTGATTATGTAAAAGTATACGTTATGATCATGATTAATGCCGTGTTTTATATATGGATTGTGGGAAATGAAATGTTTTATGATGATTATGATGACTCGATGCTATGAGATGATGATGATGATGATGTAACATAATTACGATTACCATGAGGTAATGTGATTATGAATATGTTTGCTTATGATTATGTCCCATGATTATGATTACGATGATGTAATGTTATGTTATGATTAAGATACGTTCCATGATTATGATTACGATGATGTAATGTAATTATGGTTACGTTATGATGATGATGATGTAACATAATTACGATTACCATGAGGTAATGTGATTATGAATATGTTTGCTTATGATTACGATGATGTAATGTAATTATGGTTACGATATGATGATAATGACGCATCATGATTACGATTACCATTAGGTAATGTGATTATGATTCGTAAAAGCAATGAAACATGATAAAGAAAAGTGAAAGATGGTTCTTGGCCGAGTATTACGCTATTGGTCATGCACGTTCCATTCGGCGGTGTTGTCACCTTCTGGCTGGGGGATGAAAATCTCCCGTGGCACCCGTGTTCTAGCCACCTTCCCCTTTATATTCAACATTTGCAGGCGAGATCTATCATTGGAATCAAAAGAAGAAGAAAAGTGGGTGTAGTATAATGATGGTATGGAAACTTGTTCGTTCATAGTTGATTTGTTGGTGGTGACTTATGATTGGAACAGTTCGATTCTTGTTACTTTGTTGTCTCGCATCTTCAAGTTTTAAAAATATGTTCTTAATAAGTTATGCACCTGGAAATCCGATTGAATTTATGATGATGTTCTTTGGTTGTGTATGGTTAACTTTAATTTGTTGTTGAAGTTTATGACTGAAATATTTGAAAGGTGTAAGTTTATAGTGCAACCAAATCTCACTAAAGTTTAGAAAGGACCTAAGTCTAGACTTAAGTAGGAAATTCATTGCTTTTAAACTAAAGTGGAGTTTCGCTTATATGAATTATAATGATTTAAAAGGAAATGAACTCCAAGAGGTTAAATTAACATTTAAGGGAATTTAAAGTATTCTATCACATAAGTTAACGAAGCAAACTATATACAAGTTGTAACTCATTTTAAAGAAGCTATGTATATGTTTTCAGTGTGAAGTTCATACTAGGTTGGAATTGAGATAATGTATTGACTCTCGAGACAACTTGGTATTATATGACATTTAAAGTACATTTGTTAACTACATCGGGTTTATTATTATATTTTAATAAGTTGAAAAGCTAAGAAAAATGTATCACCTCACTATGGTGAGAACTATTTGGAGTTGAATTATGTTTAATAACCATAGTCGATTACGTGAATTATATTGCTAATAAGCTTATTAAAATGGATATGAAGGATTATGAAATAAGTATGCTTACTATTTCTCAAGTGATTGAAAGGTGTGAAAAGATTTTCTTTGTTCTTATAGTAGACGAGTTATGAGATGTTTAGTGTGATATATGTTTATGTATTCCGAATATGCTAAAGTATACCTTTAAATTCCGAGATAATATGAAAGCATGAATGGTTCATAAATAATGTAAAATGCGAAAGGATTACTATGTTTCTCGCTATGTATACGTTATGTTTCGGATATGCTTCGTTATGTATTTTGAAAGGTATCTTAAGTTATGAGTTACCGCCGTACTTTCCACTAGGGGAAAATACAAGGCGACCTTTAACATTAACTTACAGGGACATTACTTACATTTGCCCCTCTTTAAGGAAACACTTTAATAATAGATCACTATTTTCTAGAAATTTCGGCAGAGTTTCCTTTGTAAATTGGACAACCCAAAATGGGAAAACGTTTGAAAAACCTGTTACAATAAAATATACCAAAACCAAAACTCAACGCTTTCGCGGAGTAGCAGCTAAAGAGAATCGGGAGCACTATTGCTCAACCAGAACTAGAAATGAAACTAAATCGTTACTCATTATCTATTACAAAGTGGAACGTCCTTGCTTCAAAATGAAACATAAACAACCATAGCATAACTCTTAGCACGTAACTGCTTCTATCTTGGAAAAGGTGCTCCAGAACTTCAACCTGAAACTATTGTAACACTGCCACCCACCAAGTGACAGGCCACAGTAGTGACAAAACAAAACATTGACGGACACATCGACAACGCCGAGTACTAACCCATAAATCATTCTTAAAACATGCTTTGGTGTCTACGACTCTTGCGTAATCAACATGTTCACATCGTTCATCACAACATTACCATATCACAACAACATAGCAACATTCACATAATCCATTATCATTCATCATGTTTTATGACCTTTAAGTACTTTCGAAATCATAAGCGAGTCGTAACATCATCATAGTATGATGACATTGATGTTACGAAAGTATGATTATAATTGTGATTATGTTTGATGATTTCACTCATTATGTTATTGATGTTTGGGTTAGGAATGTTTTATGAATATGATGATTAGTGATGTTCATGAACGAATGCTATGAAAGAACTATGTTATTCAGAGAGTACGATCATTACTAGTTAAGTAAAGGAAAGATGATGATGATTTCTGGTATTCGAGAAACATAAAGCGTACTTGTTTCATCTTTTCATGCCCCGGTTTTGCTACGTCATCATTGCAAGCAGAGGGTTATGCTTTCCTCAAAGGATTGCAGGAAGCTGAGACCAGAGGTTGCCAATATATTAGGATGCTAACCGCTTCAAATCATTGTTTCGGGCCATCAAAGCCGGTAAGGCAAGTGTGTGCGATTCTTGGTATGTTATTAGATATTCAAGCAATATGTAATAAGTTATTATCTTTTGAGTGTTGTAAGGTTTCGAGTCAACAGGGACGTGAAGTAGTTCGTATGATGCATATGTAAGTAAGAATAAGTTGTAATAGTGCTTGGATATTGTAAACCTAAGTTGTAATAGTAGTTTCTTATTGCCGGAAAAAAAAAAAAAAAAAAAAAAAACGGGGGGATCGGAAGAATACTTTTTGCATGCTGAAATATTTCACCATAATTAAAAAGTTGCATTCGTGGTCGTTCATGACATAATCCGACAGTTAAGGACAAACTTTGTAAGTTGTCTTGTAATGCACTACTATTAGTATATTTTTAATTTAATCACCTACGCCAGTCCTTTATTTCACCTAACATCTTTAGTCAGTCTTCAACGACTATATACGAGCACAACACCTAACCTTATCTTCAAACGCATTATAACTACGTTTCCATTACCATTATATTGTTTGAAATCACAAAAGAAAGATGAAGTTCTTGCACTCCTCTTTTCAACGCATTTTTCTCTTAGCAATATTGTTCTCGGTTTCTCATGTAAAAGCATCGAATTCAGCCATTGATAACTTCCTTCATTGCCTTCCTCGCTATTCTAATCCTCTATATCCAATCTTCAATGCCTTGTACACCCGCGAAAACACGCCTTCCTTGTCTTTCTTACAGTTCTACATAGGAGAACGTAGGCTTAACGTGTCTTCGACATCAAATCCTTTAGAAACCTTGGACGTGAACTATGTCGAAGCCATCATAGTATGTGCTAGAGTTAACGGCTTACAAATTATGGTTACAAGTGGTGGTCGCGATTTCGAGGGTGTCTCCTACGTATCGGATGTTCCTCTCATCCTTCTTTGACATGCCAATTAATCAGCCAATGTTAGGTTTGTTTCTTTGTATATTAAAGATTGAAATTGTAAATATATATCCGGTTCCATATGCATGTTGCTACGTAAATATGTGAATAAATACTGATCTAGCAAATTTATGGCTCTAGGTGGACTATCTGTATTGCCAATTAAAGTTAATTAGGATGCAACCTCGTTATTAGCCTTTTTATTTAGGTGGAGATTTCACTTTTTGTATCCTCCATTTGTAACATTAACTTGTATTAAAGGTAATGGTTTAGTTGGGTCTTGGGAGTTCCATACTAATTGGCAGACATTGTTCATGTAGGGCTTGACTTCTGGAGGCCGATTTGGGTGCTTTCTTCAAATTGTTGTTTTCGTTCAAAGTATCAGCTTGTGAATTCACACTTGAGAAAGAGATTCTGACACGTACATGTAGGTAGCTAGATTATGTCACACAAATAGTTTGAAGTCGAAATCTTCTAGTTTTAATGTAGTATGACCCTATATAGTGGTCTCTCCTCCTAATACTAGTTCATTTTAAAATGAAACCAAACTATGAACTTTGATTAATTAACGTGTACGGTGAATAAGTAAAGAAAGTAAGAAACAATGCCCCTTAAAGGCTTAACAAACACAGTTACACCACTACTCCAACTAATATTCATGTGCTATTGACTTTGGTACGACACACACCATTATATCTAAAAATTAGGAAACAACAATATCAATAAACAAACCCAATATAATACTAATGGCTCAGCAATAAAACTATGTGGAAGCATATTTCAACAATTCGGTGGTTGCAAAAAATATATATACATTTGTATTAGTATTGTATGACCCACGAGTTCACCTACAACTCCACCATTAGTATGATATATTATTTGTTTTAGGACATGCCCTCCTTAGATCTCATGCACCATGACTCCGAGCTATGGGGTCCACCACTATATGCACGTTCCGAACCTGGCTCGATATCATTTGTAGGGCCCACGAGCTCACCTACGCTCGACTATTAGTATGATATTGTCCGCTTTGGGCGAAGCCCGCATGGATTTGTTTTTGGACTCCTACCCAAATGACCTTATATTAAT
This sequence comes from Beta lomatogona, assembly GCA_947646795.1. Classification (NCBI taxonomy): domain Eukaryota; kingdom Viridiplantae; phylum Streptophyta; class Magnoliopsida; order Caryophyllales; family Amaranthaceae; genus Beta; species Beta lomatogona. The sequence goes on along the minus strand of CANSNZ010000795.1, from coordinate 297,406 downwards.
GTAGTTAGTGAACTCTTATCAACTAAGTAAATCCTCCTTATCTCTCTGATGTAGGACTTGAAATGTATACCCGACAAGTATTAAATACGATCTTGATATTTTCTTACTTTTTTTGTTGGTGAAAAACGAAGTTCATCAATGACATAAACACATTAAATAAGTCATGTCATTTCTTGCTTAGCATTAGCATAATCTGGTGTATAGAAATTTGTACTGATCGATTTTATTCTGTAGCACACTGACACCTCGAGGTGGCAGCACAACTGATGCTAACTTCGTCTACAGAGTACATTAGTAGGAATATAATCGGGGTGTACTGTAGATTTGAAGAGCTAGCGCCACATTAGAAATAGCAATAAAGTTATGCTCAGTCTTTAATGCATGCTCCCAAGTCCCATGTATCAGTTGAAGAAGGATGAAGAACCTGGGACGGGTGGAGTGCATTCTTTTTTGCATGTGCATGGTAACTCAAGACTATTTTTTTCTCATTTGGAGTTCTCTATGTGGTTCAAATTTTACACATTTGGAGGTTTTAAATAAGCATCCCAAGATACTCCGAGCATGCAACCCACAAGGCCACAACAGCTAAGCAGCCGCGAAATTGGCTGGAGGAACCCCAGAAATAGCAAAAAAATAGCCTTTAGTTGTCTTATGCTTCATGGACACCCGGTATACAATAAAAGTTGTAAGAACAAGTGCAAAATCATAGCTCCACCATTTACCTTTTTTTGTGATACTAGTTCTATATATGACAACAAATCATAATCTACCAGACTCTACACATAAGTAATTGAGTAAAATATAGCCTGTGAAATGCATACCCATATCTAACTTACGAAATTGTCACAACAAAAAAGTTTGACTTTGAGTAGATTTACTTGCCATTAATGGTCACTATATACTACCTTTGTTTTTTTTTGCAACATTTGATTATTTTAATATGCTTAGCAAAACGCAAATATTGTATTAAAAAACAGAGGAAGTATGACTTTAATGGCTCAACATGGCTCGGTAGCTCCTGGATCCGCTGCACTGATAAAACTGAAATAGCAAATAATAAGCTGAAATAGTACTACTCATCTCTCTCAAACTTGTATGATGGACATGGTAACGGAAATTGCATTAGTATCATTGTCGTGATAAAAGCTCTTGTTATTATTTTTGCGTCTCACATCCTTCCACTGTCCTTCCTGGCTTTTGTTCGTCCTCTAAGATAATGGAGGCAAATGGTGGTATTGCTATCTACTCATCCCTCTCTAGTTTTATGGTTCCGATTGGAAGGATTGGCTCCTCTTTAACATGTATCTTCCTTCTTCATGGCAAGAAATATCTCGTATCACTGTTTGGCATATTTGATCCTCTAGAAATACGGCAACTTTTGATTTGAAAATGATTTCTATTAATTCTCAATTTCATAAGCTTGCAATGGATATTTTATTCTGTTAAAATGTCTTGCAGCCCGCTATCAACGCCACTCAATGCAATCAACAGCCTCTGAACAACATTTGGGCTCCTCCTAGTCAAGGCATTCTGAAATTGAATACGGATGGCAGCTTGTTGGGTAAAGACAAAGCTGGAGGTGGAGGGTTTTCAGGCGAGATAATGGCTCTTGGGTTCTGGGTTTCTCAATCCGGTTTAATGCTATCAACCGGTGGCAGCGGAACTTCTTGCTATTAGGGAAGGTCTGAATATGGCTAAAGATATGCATCCAGATAAGCTAGAATTGGAAATGGATGCTGAGGGAATCAAGAGAATGTTGCAGAATGCCATTAACTACATGTCCCACGAGTTTGGAGCTATCATATATGAAGTTGCGTCTCCTCAATGTGACTGGATTGTTAGTCTTCTCAATGTTAAGTGGGAGGCTAGTGTGGTGGCTACTAGAATATACGTAATTATTCTTGTGATATTGTAAATCAGCTATCTATAGGATGTATATCTCCTAATTAGTTTAGCCTTATATTACGTGATACTCCTAGATTACAGCCATGACAGTAGCTTGTTCATGTATATAATGTACCTTTATCAAGTAATACGAGACAGAGAATTATCTTCTAATATGGTATCAGTCGCCTAAGGTAATTCTTTCCTGGTTTCCGCCTCGAACTCTAGAACTCTTTGCTTTTCCTCCCTCCTATTCTTCCTCTCTCTCTTACTGATCATGGCAGACAAAATCCATCCAGCTACCACTGTGACCAACATCAAACAAGCCATCCCTATAGTTCTTGATCTTGAAGGCACCAACTATAATAATTGGGCCACTCTTTTTAAACTCCATGCCCGCGCCACTCTAGTCTATGATCACATCTTACCCTCACCAGCAGATGCGACCAAACAGTCTGCCGCTACGGCCGACGACCACGCTCTCTGGAAACGGATCGATGCTATTGTCCTTCAATGGATTTATAGCACAATTTCGTCCGATATTCTCAATACCATCATTGACCAGGATGATGAAGCCAAAGATGCTTGGAACAAATTGGCGGATTTGTTCCATGACAACAAGGCCACCCGAGCTGTTCACCTTGAAGGAGAATTTACCAACACTCATCTCAGAGACTTTCCTAATGTCTCCGCCTATTGCAACCGTCTCAAGCTTCTTGCCGATCAATTAGCCAACGTCGGAGCGAAAGTATCTGATGAACGAATGGTTCTCAAAATGATTGGAGGCTTAACTGACTCTTACAAAAATTTGGTGACCAACATCCAACAACGTGATTCTCTACCCAGTTTTGCTAAAGCTCGCTCTATGCTCTCATTGGAAGAACGGACCATGAAACAAATGGCTGCTATTGAATCAGGTTCGAATTCAGCGTTGATCACCTATTCTAACCGTGATCCTGTTCCTCTGTCTTCTTCCAATTCGCAGCATGATAATTCCGGCCATGGTTCTGGTGGCCGTGGTGGTCGTGGTGGGCGGCGCAACCATTATAACCGGAACCGTAATGACAACAACAACACCAACAACCGAAACCGTAATGGTGGTGGTCGAGGTTCTGGCCAACAGCAAACTGCACGTCCTGCATCTACTCAATCCTCTTGGCCTCCACAATGGGCTGCATATCCTCCGTGGGCCTGGCCTCCACAGAATTGGGTCACACCTCCCTGCCCATATCCCACTACACAGTGGCAGCCCCGTCCTCCTTCTGGCAGACCAGGCCTTCTTTGGCCTCCTCCTCCACAAGCCCACTTTGCGGCAAGTGAAGCTCCTCCAACGAGCTATGCACCTACAAACATTGATGCGGCCATTCACACCCTTACTCTTACTCAACCAGATGAAAATTGGTACATGGATACTGGTGCTACATCTCATATGACCGCAAACCCAGGTACTCTCTCGTCTTATTTTAATTTGAGCAAAAATGATGGTATTATTGTTGGCAATGGTCATACTATTCCAATTCTTGGTTATGGAAATGCCTCACTCACTCACACAAACCCCCCCCCAACTCTTAAAAATGTGTTACATGCTCCTAAACTTATCAAAAACCTCATCTCTGTTCGCAAGTTTACTGTTGATAATAATGTATCCATTGAATTTGATCCTTTTGGGTTTTCTGTGAAGGATTTACAGACAGGGAGTCACCTTCTGAGATGTGAGAGCACCAACAATCTCTACCCATTCACAAATCTTCGGGCTGCACCTTCTTCCCCTTCACCTTCTTCTTCAGCTTTGACTGCTCACTCTCCCGATCTATGGCATTCTCGCTTAGGTCATCCGGGACAGGCAATATTACGTTCTCTTAGTAGTAGCAATTTCATTTCATGTAATAAAGCTCGAAGTACATTTTGCATTTCTTGTCCACTTGGGAAACTCGTTAAGTTGCCTTTTAATAATTCTTGTTCTGTTACAACTATGCCATTTGATATTATTCACAGTGATTTATGGACCTCACCCGTTCTGAGTTCGACAGGCCATCGTTACTATATCCTTTTTCTTGACGATTATAGTAATTTCTTGTGGACTTTTCCTATCTCCAATAAGTCGCAAGTTTATTCGATTTTTCTCGCCTTTAGAGCATCCATTAAAACTCAATTTGAGAGAGAAATCAAACAATTCCAATGTGATAATGGCCGAGAGTATGATAATACTACTTTCCACAAATTCTGTGAATTACATGGCATGCATCTCCGTTTCTCTTGTCCTTATACATCTTCCCAAAACGGAAAGGCAGAAAGGAAAATTCAAACCATTAATAACATAGTCCGCACCTTACTTGTCCACTCTTCAATGCCTCCCTCTTTTTGGCATCACGCTCTTGCGATGGCAGCTTACCTTCTCAACATTCTTCCCTCAAAATTACTGAACTATTCCTCTCCCACTCAATTTCTTTATCACAAAACACCAACCTACTCTCACCTTCGGGTTTTTGGATGTTTGTGTTATCCTTTATTACCCTCGACTACCATTCATAAGCTCCAAGCTCGTTCTACACCTTGTGTATTTTTAGGCTACCCATTGAACCATCGTGGATATAAATGCTATGAATTATCGACCAACAAAATTATTATCTCCCGACATGTTATATTTGATGAAACTCAATTCCCTTTTTCCAAACTCCACACGCCATCCTCTACCACCTATGAGTTCATGGATCATGGCCTTCATCCCCTTATTCTTCACCAAATGCGTGCTCCTCCTGGACCCCTTTCTCCCCTAAGTCCGCAGCCTCCCTCACCTACTGATCCAACACATTCTGGGCCTCCCTATCCAACACAATCTGTAAACCCACCCAGCAGCCCCCCTAACTCGCCTATCATCACAACTCCCTCTTCTCCTATTGGGCCCGCATCAGCCCACCCGTCAAACTCTCCTGTCCAATCCCCTACACTCTCATTCGCTCCTCACCAAAACAATCGCAGCCCCATTATTTCTCCTCTCCAGCAGTCTGGGCCAGCTCATTCAAGCCCAAATTCCCAATTCTCTTCCACAGCCCCACGTGCTCCTCCAATTCATCACATGGCAACCCGTAGTCAACATGGTATTACTACGCCCAATAGAAAATACCAAAATTTTAGTGCCACCACTTCTCTTACCTCCATTTCTCCTATGCCTAAAAATCCAGTTAGTGCATTACATGATCCAAATTGGAAAATGGCCATGCAGGATGAATTTGCTGCTCTTATTAAAAATAAGACGTGGGATTTAGTACCTCGTCCACCTAGTGTTAATGTTATTCGTTCCATGTGGATTTTTAGACATAAAAAGAAATCTGATGGTTCTTTTAAGAGGCATAAAGCCCGTCTTGTAGGTGATGGCAGATCTCAGCAAGCTGGCATTGATTGTGATGAGACTTTTAGCCCAGTTGTTAAACCAGCTACTATCAAGACTGTTCTCAGCATTGCTTTATCAAAATCATGGCCCATTCATCAATTGGATGTCAAAATTGCGTTTTTACATGGGAATTTAAATGAGACAGTTTATATGCATCAACCAATGGGTTTTAAGGATGCCACTCATCCTAATCATGTTTGCTTATTGAAGAAATCACTTTATGGTCTTAAATAAGCCCCACGGGCTTGGTATCAACGGTTTGCTGATTATGTGGCTACCATTGGTTTCTCCCATAGTAACTCTGATCACTCTTTGTTTATCTACAGACGTGGCTCTAATATTGCCTACATTTTGTTATATGTTGATGACATAACTTTGACAGCTTCTTCCGATGCCCTTCGGCTATCGATCATGTCTCTTCTTAGCTCCGAGTTTGCAATGAAAGACTTGGGACACCTAAGCTATTTCCTTGGTGTTGCAGTTACTCGCCATGCCCATGGACTCTTTCTCTTACAAACAAAATATGCAGAGGAGATTCTTGAAAGACCAGGCATGACAAGTTGTAAACCATGTGCTACTCCTGTCGACACTAAAGGCAAACTCAGCTCTTCTACTGGCAAATCTTACGAGGACCCGACCAAGTATCGCCGCCTAGCAGGTGCCTTACAGTACCTCACTTTCACCAGACCTGATATCTCTTATGCTGTTCAACAGGTATGTTTACACATGCATGATCCCAAAGTTGAACACATGGATGCTCTCAAGCGTATTTTACGTTATGTCCATGGAACGTTGCACTTCGGACTCCACCTCTATCCATCTTCACTTGATTTTCTCATCTCTTATACGGATGCTGATTGGGGTGGATGCCCTGATACTCGCCGCTCCACCTCTCGGTTATTGTATATTTCTCGGTGACAATCGCTTTCTTGGTCATCTAAAAGGCAACCTACCCTATCCAAGTCCAAGTCTTTGAAGCCGAATATCGCGGAGTTGCCAATGTTGTTTCGAATCTTGTTGGATCCGTAACGTATTACTCGAACTACATTTTCCGGTTAATAAAGCAACCCTTGTTTACTCGTGATAATGTAAGAGCGATTTATCTCTCTCGTAACCCAGTCCAACATCAACGCACTAAACACATTGAGATGGACATCCACTTTGTTCGTGAAAAGGTCAAACGGGGCGAAGTTCGCGTCCTTCATGTCCCATCCCGTTATCGATTGCGAGATATCTTCACTAAAGGACTTCCGCGCGTCTTGTTTGATGATTTTCGGGACAGTCTCGGCGTCCGCCAACCTCCCGCTTCGATCATGGGGGTGTACTAGAATATATGTAATTATTCTTGTGATATTGTAAATCAGCTATCTATAGGATGTATATCTCCTAATTAGTTTAGCCTTATATTACGTGATACTCCTAGATTACAGCCATGACAATAGCTTGTATTCATGTATATAATGTACCTTTATCAAGTAATACGAGACAGGGAATTATCTTCTAATAGTGGCACATCAGTTAGATGTGCATGGTAGAAGTATGGAAGACTCTCGCATCGTGCACGTTGGTATCCCGGTCTGGGTTCAAGAAGCTTTCAACAATGATCTCAAGAATGCGAGAGGCAAAAATACCATTGTTGTGGACTAAGATGTTTTGGACGTGTCTTTGCAGAGATATCAAACTCCTTATGTTGTTTATCTTTTGTTATATGCTTTTGAATTAGACTGGTTTATTTGGTTTATCTTCTATCATCTAAGTTGTAATGAACTCATGGATTCTTGAATCCTGTTTTTAAGCTAAGTTAATTTCTTCTTTGACTAAAAAAAAGTGGTCCATCAGAATTTTTTTTTACTTTATGATTGTTTTTCACCATTTTTATTCACATTTTGACCATTCAGTAGTGAATTACTGAATAGTGATTGGCTTGAACGATATCCCTATGTCTACATGTAATACTATGATTTTACTTGTTGCATGAGGAAAAAAAATCAAATGTCAATGAGATAGGAAGAGAAGCACAAAGAATTAGATGATAATAGATAGCTCAATGATAAGACAAGTCTTCTTACTGCATGTATCATGTTCAAACACTATTGTTGCTTGTTAGCAACTTTATTTTAGCAATCTAAATTACATTAAGGGCCGCCTCGCACAGGACCCAACCCAGTGGCCCAGACACTTGGAAGGATGGGGAGTTGTAAGGGGAATTCTCCTCCAAATGCCCTCACTTAGTGGGATTCGAACCCCGACCTTGAAGTTATGAGGTGTAATTCCTACCAGCCGAAATGCCTGCTTTGGTACATATCCTGGAATTACAACGTCAGACTATACATGAAATGTTACTCATGCCAAAAATAAAAAATACACAAGAGGTGAAAAAATTAGGTTTTCATTACATGTAATGTCTCTGAGTGATCTACATATGGGCCTTTCCTTAAATAATAGAAGGGGCTTTACTTTTGACGTTTGGTGCAATACCCCTTTTGAGGGCCTCCCAACGGCCCAACCCTTAGATTTATAGGTAATCTTCGACTCCCTAGACCTTATTGAGCAAGCCTTAGTTGGTCTGTCATAAACCCAAGAAGAAGGCACCTAATCTCTTTGTTGGGCTACTTTTTTTATTGGGGCGGTTTACAGGCCAAGATATTAAAGTTATGATCCGTTGTTTAAAAGTCCAGCGCAACCCTGGTGAACTTAACATTTTGACCATATCGCGTCAAGACTCCTCGTCCTCGTTCACGTATCTTCTTTTCTACTTTTATTTAACATTTATTTTATTTTAGTTTGTTGTAAATGGGCGACTAAACACGGTGATGTAGACTGATTTTGATCCCATGTCTCAAATACTATTAACTATCCCCACAAGACTTTACCAATTTATTTAGATGGCATCCACTAATAACATTTATTATAGTTAAATAAATTGTAGATGTTATATGATAGAGTCTTTTGCATGAGGTAAACGTGATATAGAATCGAGTCTCGATTATAACATTTTTAAGGGAAAGTCTCGACCATAACATCACGCTTAGTCACTACCCAACATTATAAAAAAAAGGAAATGGGAAGTAATTCTATCTTATACTATTACTTAGCAAAGCACCATCAAAACGGAGTATGATTCAATTTTATATATCATCACCTAATCATAGTGAACGATATTCCTAAATATAACTAAAAACATAAATTATCTCATTTTACTCTATTTTGAAACATAATTTCATTAGGAAAGCTATGTAGAATCACATTCGAAAAACTAATTTCTTTTTTAGTTCTAAGCAAGCCCCTACCTCAAGCTACAAGGTTAGGGTGAGATAAACTTATAAACTTCCGATTAGTCTATTTTAGAATGATCGCAATAGTAGGTTTAGCACAAAACTCTAGGAAAGTTGGGTTGTAGGTAATATTGATATTTTATTGTAATTCAGATATGAGAATGAAGAAAGAGCGAAATGGTGGTTGTACGCCATCCATTATCTACTTTGTTTATTAGAATATTGAACGGGATAAGAGATAATACATACCACCAAATGAGTTAAAAAACACCAAAATAACAGTAAATCATTTTTAATTAGGAAAATGTTGCAATCATTCTCGAACGAGGAAGCCTGTGAATATGTGCATTAGCGCAACCAATGAAAGATTGTTTGTTCTGAAGCCAAGCGGGTAGGGGAAGGTCAAGAGAAATTTGAACTTCCGTCTTTGCCCAAACTGCCATAGAGTAGTTACACTCTTGAAACAGATGAGCAGCGTTTTCGAAGCCCATCTTGCAACGGGGGCACAGGGGAGGTTGTGAAATGATTTTTCTAATAGCAAGCAGATGCATATGAGGGAGGCGATCACGCCAGGCTAGCCACACAAAGAATTTTATTTTTGGCTCCACAGAGCCTTTCCAAATCCAAGACATATTCATATGGCCAATATTACACGGGAGTTGGGCCCTATAGGCTTGCGTGAGAGAAAACCCCTTTGATGTGACAAATTTTGGAACAAGGAGGTCTTTCTTAGCAGATAAATGGGGCGGAGAGATACTCAAAATCCTATCTATAATGTTCGACGGAAGGCACAGGGATAGGCGCTGCAAATTCCACTCCCCATCCGAACATAAGTCCGCTACTTTGAGCCGACCCTCCTCAATGTTCAGCGGCCCATAAATAAAACCCCTAATCGGGCCAATTAGGAGCCAATCCTCCTCCCAAAAATTTATTTCTAACCCATTTCCCAAGACCCATTCCATGTTGTTCTGCATGAGTTCCCAACCCTTCCCTATATTTTTCCAAACCACTGAGCCATTCCCAAACTTAGTGACTCTGCCATTTTGTAAGTACTTGGAGTGGATACACTCCTGAGCCAGGGTAAAATTTTCCTGAGCAAGCTTCCACCCCAACTTAGCCATATATGCCACATTTATAAGTCTCTGGCATCTAATCCCCAGACCCCCCTCATCCTTAGGTAGGAAGGTTGTTTGACGACTAACCAAGTGAATTTTCTTTTTTTCCCCCTCCTCCCCCCATAAGAAATTATTGGCAATCCTATCGAGGTCCTCTAGGGTAGAGGCAGGAAGCATGGAAGCCTGCATATAGTATGCAGGGATAGTAGAGAGCGTGGAAGAAATGAGACACAACCTCCCTGCTTTAGAGAGGTAGCTCGTTTTCCAGTTTGCTAGTCTATTTCTCACCTTATCCACAACGAACTGAACTTGGGAACGGGAGGGACGCTTATGGGAGATAGGCAGGCCAAGATACAAGCCTAGGTTCTCAGATTCGGAAATAGAAAGGGTATCTTGAAACAGCTCCTTATGTTCACTAGGGGTGTTTTTTGAGAAGATAAGCTTACTCTTGCTCTCATTAATCCTTTGACCCGACACAGCACAAAATTCCTCTAGCACTCTACGAACTGCAAAAGCAGTAGACTCATCCACCCTTCCAAATAATAAGAGATCATCTGCAAACAACAAGTGAGAAATTGGGACTTTCCGCTTCCCCACCCAAAAGGGAGTCCACATACCCTCATCACTCGCTCTTTGGATACCCTGCGAAAGGGCTTCCAAACAGATATTGAACAGGTAAGGGGACATAGGGTCCCCCTGACGGAGCCCCCTGGAGTGAAGAAAGGACTCCGTTTTAGTCCCATTAACAAGAATAGTCGACGAAGCCTTCGACACACAATCCATAATCAGCTCAATAGAGGCTAGGTCCAACTTATGCGTGCTAAGACATTGCCTCACGAAATTCCATTCAACTCTGTCATAGGCTTTCTCTAGGTCAATTTTTAGCACAAACCACCCCCACCTCCCTTTTTTCAAATGCATAGAGTGTAAAATTTCAGAGGCTACAACCAGGTTAATCTCAGGCCCTCGACCCTGTATAAAGCTATTTTGATTTTTTGAGATCCATTCAGGGATGCATGGTTTCAGGCGATTGACCATGGTTTTGGCAATCTCAAGTGGAGGGAGGTATTCCCGTATATATGCCATGAAATTTGGAAAGACAGAAATGAATGTGTGTTTAAAAGCTCTTCCCCCACCACACCCCATCAAATTATTTATCGGGCTAGAAAATGTGCCGTAGACTTTAATAATGCTTGTAAGAGTCATAATACCAATCCGGGTAGTGCTGGAAATCCGCCAGAATTTGCTAATCCTCTATTAGATTTTATTGTACATGTGGATGCATCTTTCTTAAATGTTCACTCATGTGTGGGTTTGGGGGGTGCTGCCCGTAATTATAGGGGTGAATGGATTTGGGGTTTTTGTAAAAAAAGTTTTGCTTGTGATGCCACTGCCGCCGAGCTCCTCGCTGTGCAGGAGGGATTACAAATGGTGAAGAATTATAATGGCAGGAAGGGGATTATTTATACAGATTGCAAGAGTGCAGTCCAACTTATTCTTGGCGAGACTAGTAATGAGAAATACCACTATGTGCTTCTTATTTGCAGGGGGTTGCTTCAGGGTCTCCATGATGTCAAACTTGAGTTCTGTGAGAGGAAGTATAACCATTTGGCAGATGGCATAGCCAAGATATGTAGAACTTCGGATATGGCTTGTAATGTAGCTAGGGCTTTCCCCACCCCCCCTAGTTATTGTAGAACTCAACTTATTGAGGATTGTAATGAACTTTTTTAAGATATGATGATGCTTTGTTTACCAAAAAAAAAAAAAAAAAGATTGTTTGTTCTCACCATAGCCTACAAACAAGATTACTTCTTGTTTTTTATACCCAATTTTAGGTGGCTTCTCGTTAGTGAGAGTAGACAATGTTTCGTACAGTTAATACTATTACTACTAAGATTGCTCGTGAATTCATATGAAAAACATACAGTATTTCCATTACGCTTGAGTAATCCATTCTTAGGAGAATAAGTAACACCATTTTTCTTGCCCAAAAAATGCAGTCTTTTCATATACCCCAAAAGAGTACACCAGCTTTTTTGCCGGAAAAAAACGCCTAACTTATTGTGGAAGCTATGATGTATAGTGCATAACACATGTGGGTATCCCACATTGATAAAAGAAGAAATATGAGTTTACTTTATAATGTAAAGGGGTTACTCCCCTTATTGCCATATGCTTTTAAGGTTTAACCTCCCTTAGTCTTGTGAAGTGGGCTATCTCTATTTATGATGGGTGCAGCCCAGGCTCATATTAAACACTTTCATTCAAGGATTAATGCTTCTACATGAATCATTAATGAAATGGGTAAGAAAATCCCCTCCTCTAAAGTACCTCTAATGGCTAGTGAGAATTGAATTTTCAATTTTAAAGTTGAAAAGTGCTCTCCTTTCGACTAAATGATTGACTGTACCCACAACTACTTATTACTTAATTCCCTTGAGTATATTTGAAAAGAAAAAATATTAGTTTGATTATTATATATAGAGATTTGAGTGACAACTGACGAATTGTATTTGAGATAGAGAAAAGCCTTAATCGAGAGTGAGCAATTGGGTATAGTACGAGGAAATGGTTCCTACTAGGGTTAAGTTTAATGGAGCTACCCGAGTGTCCCAATGTATATAGCTAGGTTTGTAAAAATAATCATTAAGGCCTATTATAGTGAAAATGTAGAGTCAACTTTTCACGGGATCAAGGTTTTTACTTCTTAATTTAGTTTAAGAAGGGTTTCCTAGTTTCCTCAAGTAAACTTTATTTGCAATATATCTTGAATCTTATTCTTTTAATTTTAATTTGGCGAAAACAGTAGATCCAAGTATCGAACATCTACTTTAGCTGCTGGGTAAAAGTAAATCAGCAACTGTGGTTGTTGCTACATATTGCGGTCATTGAGCTCCCTTTGGTTATTTCTCAATTGGATCACCAATATTGGTGCTCTCACCCCTCTGGTGAGCAAACTACGAAATTTGGCTACAATTTTCTTCTCCTACAAAATGAAATCAACAGCAACACGACAACGCTCAAGGATCGCAAATTCTTCGGTCTCCTATGGGGTTTGAACATCATGCCAAATTGAAAACTCTTCATGTGGAAACACTAGTGGAAAAAACCTCATCTGTCACTTAGTAACAGATGCAGTTTTATAAAAACCGCATCAGAAAATCAATTAAAAAATAGGAAGGAAAGCTGAAAAGAAAATCTGATGCGGTCCTCTTGTGGACCGCATCAGATTAAAACAACTGATGCGGTTCCTAGGACCGCATCAGATTTTCTTAAAAAAACGCGCGGCCCATTTCCCTCCCTTACAACCCTAGCCCACATAACTCTCCCCACTCAACCCTAATCCCCCTCCTCCTCACTCAACCCTAATCTTCTTCACTCCTCTCCCTCATTCACGGTGCCCTCTCACGCCTCTCTCCTCCCTCTTCTCTCCTCTCTCGTTCTCTCGTTTCCTCGTTCTCAAACACAATCACTTCATTTCCTCGTTCTCAAACACCACCACCACACATTTGTCGTTCTCAAATAACACCGGCAACGGCGCCAAACACCAACAGCAACGCCACCGCCAAGCCACGACACACCGCCAACGCCAAGCCACGAAACCCTAACGACAGTCCGCCAACACCAACGCCACCAACGCCTCCAACCACGAAGGGAAACGACCGCGTCCTAGTCTTCAATGGCGCCCAGATCTAGTCTTCACCTCCTCGAAACGCCGACCACCACCCACACATCACGGTTTTTTTTCGTTTTTTTGTTGAATTTGTTAATTTCGTTTGTATAATTTTATTTTTCGTTTGTATAATTTCAGATCTAGTCTCATTTTCCATTTCTTTTTTTTCTGTTAATTAGTTTATATTCTGTAATTTCAGATTTGATTAATTACTTTATTTTTTTCATTTAATTTTGTTTGTATAAATTAAATCCACTAACTTCGTTTGTATAAATTTCATTTAGTTAGTTTCTTATTTTTCGTTTGTATAATTTCATTTACTTTATTTTAGATTTTCGTTGTCTGTAATGGCCCCATTTCGTTGTCTATAATGGCTCCATGCTTTCGTTGTCTGTAATGGCCTCATGTTTTCGTTAAATGTAAACGGATTTCGCTGCTGAACTTTTTATTTTATTTTTCAAAAAACAAACAATCTGATGCGGTTATTGTTGAAAACCGCATCAGATTGTTACCATTCTGATCCGGTTTTCCTAAATAACCGCATCAGATTGTGTGCTTTGCATACATCAATTTGGCGCTATGAACATTTTCTGATCCGGGTTTTTAGGAAAACCGGATCAAATAATATATACTGGTCCGGTTTAGGACCGGATCAGTAAATAATTGATATCGGCTACGAGCCCAGCTGATGCGGCCCAAAACCGCAGCAGTAAGCCCGGTTTTGACCGCATCAGATGGGTTTTTTACCACTAGTGAAACTCTGGCACAACAACATTATTGTAATGGCTAATCTCCACCATCGAGATATGACTTCCTCCAACCTCGCCCTCCGTGCTCCGGCCTCCATGAAGATTCCCAACATCGGTTCGGAATGTACGTGCTATTTGGCCGGCTGGAGCTTGGTACGGTTCCCCACTTGGCCTCTTCTCCACGATTAATGCTTCCACTCCTCTACGGGAATGGATCATAGCATGGTTTATGCTCTCTCGGAAAGAAGATGGCCCATCGGGTTCTCGATTGCCTACCTTCATTGCAACCCTAAGGGGGGATTTGGTGTACACACAATGCAAAAGTTTCGGGAATGTCATTCCCTCTCTGGAAACTGTACAGCAAGAACACAACAGGCCATGGTGACATATGATTTTTATCAATCGTGATTTAGGCTCTATTCCTTAAAAAATGGAGCTTGCTCTCCCCCCAGGTTCCATTGTTGCAACATGCAAATATTGGCAAAACTTTTTGGGGACTTCCAGAGATTCACATCCAAACTGATGGTTCCTGGCAAAAGAAAACTAGACTGGGAAGTATAGCTTGGGTAGTAGCTTCGGATAGTACCTATCCTCTACAGGGCCAAGGCCGAAGCCTCTTTGCATCCTCTGCTCTGCTAACGGAACTTCAAGCTTGTTTGACTACGTTAATTTGGGCAAAAGAGAATGGCTACTAAAAGGTCTCGGTTTATACAGTTTCGAAGTTACTCATTACTCGCTTAAATAATCCCCACAACCAGGACAATTCTGTCACTTGGTCAGTCGAGGACATCAAAGCCGTGGACACACGTTCGACTGGTGTTGCATTGCTAAGGTGTCTCGGGCCCAAGTTCAAGAAGCTCATGATCTAGCAAATGCATGTCGTCTTCACCAAGTCCCTTTTATTGCTTTTCCTTAATTTTCCTTGTACGTCATTTTCCTTGATTTCAGAAAAAAAAAATTCAACATCTACTTTTATAACTCTCGCGCTTGTACTTTTTCATATGTCCTAACACTATAGAAGGATATTGTTTCCTTATGTAAATATCTCTTGTGTTTTGGATTTGATTTTTGTTTTTCTTCTTTTGATCTATACTGCACTAGTGTCTTATGTGATACAAACGTTTACTATTTTCAAGAAAACAAGTATTAGAAGTGGAACTAATTGAAACTAGATTATTAGAGTTTATTGGAAATAACATGAAATTAGTTGAATTTATTAAACGTGAATTAATATTATTTAATGAAGTTGAAAAAAAGTGCACCCTCAATATATAAATTACAATGATTTTAGTGTTTGATATGAACAAAATGACTTATTCCATTTTATTTACTATATTTTGGCACCAAATTAATTAGAAAAATTTTGTTAATATGATTGTTTAATCACTCACCAAATATAGGACGTACACACCACAATTTGGGGTCATCTGGACCAATATAGACGAGATGAAATACCATATTTTGATAGATTTTATTAACTATGTTAGTTTACGTCCACAAATTTTTGAATTATGTAGTATGATATAAAGATGAAACTGTGCAAGTTGCTAAACATCGTAATAAGGCCATTTAAGGGTCAACGTCTTGCTCACTTCCAAACAAATAATGAATCTCACGTTGAAATTTCCAAAGGACTCTCCAAATTAATTTCTTTCGAACAATAATAGCCATTTAAGGGGTCCTCCATTAACAAATAATTGAGTAAGATTCCAGATGCTATTACTTGCTTGCTATATGCGTCCAACAAGGGGCCATTGATATTTGATAGGACTATATGTTACACTGCCATCTCCTAACGGCTAATACCATGAAATTATTTCATAATACGCAACTCCTTTATTTATTTTCAACTCTACATTACATTAATATAATAGTAATATTACTCCTATATAGTTGCACTACTTGTCAAAAGGTATAGACAATAGACTTATAGACATACGGCTGAAAACAACTGCCCTACCAACTCTTGATTGTTCTTCCTCGAATGACCTGGACATATTTCTAGATGAAAGATATCAAACATTCTCAAAGCGAAGAGAATATCTACAATTAAAAAGGTATTAGGGTATTATTAAGTTAATTAATTTCTTAAAAGCTAATTAGTGCGTAAATTAGGGCTAATGCCTAATAGCCATTATTGATCATATACTCCAACAGTGCACAGACAATTGAACATAATAGGACAAAGCTATGGAAGCTTATTATGTACGCCAATAATTCATGACACTGGTAATTATAGGTAGATCTCAATAATATTAGCTCTACTATGTGAAAATCTATTTATATACGATGAATACTTCCTTATTAAGTTATTAGTGAGGAGTTAGATTTCATATATGATCTTGGAGGAAATAATTTCGTAAAAAAACTTGGTGAAAAACTTGTTCATAAAAGATATTTTTTTTCATTAGCAAGCAGGTTGACAATCAAAGTTATGTAGTCATATACTAATAGTGAATGGAATAAACTCACACAATAAAAGATTTTTTTTGTTTGTTCCTTATTTTAGAGGTTCATATTAGAATTTGTCGTGTGATTACTGCGTATTCTTCTATGGTTTAAATAATGTTTGTATCTTTCCATACAAGTTGTTAGACTTTCCCTATATAATGAAGTTGACACTTGACATCACCCTAATGGGTACTTAATCTCCAAAAAATTAACAATTCAATTATGTTGGCATGATGAAGTTTCCAAACTAGTATAATTATTATCATGAGAAAGATACTTGGCTATTAATTAATACGGTTTTTTCACTATATACTCCTGACTAATTTTTTTTTGCACCGTATACCCTCGCAAGTTTCCAAATTCACCATATACCCCTCACGTTTCAAAAAATACATCAACATGCCCTTATGACTAACGGTGTTAGACTTCCATTAGTCATTAGACCCTAATTTTCCCTTTAATCCTAATTAAATAATTTAAACCCTAAATAACCCTCAACCCTAAACCTAACTAACCAAAAAACCTAACCCTAAAAGCCCACCGGCCCCTACCCACCTGACCCACCACCCACAGCCCACGGCCCACGCCCACCACCCCCCACCCCCACAACTCCAGGCCACCAGCTTCTTCCCCTCCCCACCACCCCCGGCTTGCCGCACCTCCCCCCTCCCCCACCACGCCTGCCGCGCCTCCCCCTTCCCACCACCCCAGCCTGCATCCCCTCTCCCCTTCGAATCTCGCAGAACCCTCCCTTTCGAAAACCGAGGACCGACGAAACAGAGGCGAGACCCCTCCCCTTCGAAAAACAGAGGACCGGCGAAACAAAGGAGAGTGAGGCGTGCGTTTTCCGGCAAAAAACGAGGAGGAGAGAGAGCGTTCCAAATAAACAAAGGAGAGTGAGGCGTGTGTTTTTCCGACGAAAAACGGAGCGGAGAGAAAGAGCGTGCGTTTTTCGAGAAAAACGGAGGAGAGAGAGAGCATGCGTTTTTCCGGCGAGGTTTTGTGCGTAGAGGTGGGGGAAGGAGGGGAGGGTGCTCGCGAGGGCGAGGAGGAAGGGGGTGGGGGTCTTGCGGGGGGTGGGGGAAGGGGGGGGGGGTGCGGGTGGGGGCACGGAGGGATTCGGTGGTGGTGGGGGAGGGGCGGGAGGGAGGGTTTCGGTGGGGGTAGGGGTGGGGTGGGTGGAGGGAGGGCTTCGGGTGGGGGTGGGGAAGGGGGCGGCGAGACCGGCGGTGGTGGTGGGGTGGGGGGGGAGGGAGGGCTTTGGTGGGGGAAGGGGGCAGCGGTGGTGGTGGGGTGGGGTGGGTGGGGGGTGGGTGGTTAGGGTTAGGGTATTAGATTAGGGTGTTAGGGTTAGAGTTAGGGTTAGAGGGGGTTAGGGTTTAGGATAGTTAATTAGGATTAGCGGGGGGATTAGGGGTTAATGACTAACGGTGTTAGACTTCCGTTAGTCATAAGGGTAGGTTGAGGTATTTTTTAAAACGTCAAGGGTATATGGTGAATTTGGAAACTCGAAAGTGCAAAAAAAATTTGTCAAGGGTTTATCTACTTAGTTTTAGTATCTATTTTCTCTATATTTAAAATTTATAACTTCATGACTTCTACACTTGTTAATAGACAAATTTGATTATTGATATCTTTTTTTTTTTTTGCTAATTAAGTAAGATTAAAATATCACAAAACAAGATTACAACCTAAGCTCAAGCAAGCAGCAAGAGCATCATTCTAATACATTTAGAATGAACCAGACCCAAGCAGCAAAACTGCAACCCAAAAAAAGAAAAACAGAATACCACCCAAATCAAGAAAACAACGAAGCTCAAGCAATCAGCAAGAGCATCAATCTGAACACCAGCAAAACTGCATTCCAAAACAGAAAGATAGGACCCAAAAACAGAACCTTACAACATATTAAACCAATTAATATTAGCTCTAGCAACTTTCTGAGGCATCACAGCACTAATTCTCAGTTTAATTTCATGTTTCATATCCCTAATCAGTATAGCGAGATTAGGAACCTGCTGCTTCCAAAGAGAATCATTCCTACCTCTCCAGATGAAATATACAGCAGCAACAATACCAGCACTCCAAACTGCTCTTTTAAACTTTGAGCTTCTACTAGAGTTGATCCATTGAATCAACCTCTGAAACATCTTCAGCCAAGTCTTCACTTCATGAATAATCTGCTCACTAAACTTGCATTGGAAGAATAAATGATGATGGGTTTCCACCTTTGTGCCACAAATCAAACAAAGAGCAGAATTGCACAGCCCAATGTGAAACATTCTCTCTGCAGTCTGAAGTCTCCCTTGCACAGCCACCCAACTTATGAATCTTTGCTTAGGGATATTCAATCTACACCATACAACTTTACTCCAATGAGTCATATCTTTCTCCCCTTTCATTCTATTATATACAGCTTTGATAGAATACGCATTCATATCACAAAAATCTTGATGTGAGTAAAATTGTTTAATCTGCTCTTTAACCTCACAAATCTTTTTCCAGTACCAGCTGGAATTACTATTAGCTTTGTAATCCCACCATTGATTCTCCTTTATATACACTGCATTCACCCACTTTATCCAAATATTATCATGCTTTTTAGCAATATCCCAAACATATTTCCCAAGGCAAGCAACATTCCAAATAATGATATCTCTGAAACCCAGCCCTCCTTGAGATTTACCCCAGCACAAATTATCCCAAGCAATCTGCCCTGGTTTACCACAATAACTATGCCCACTCCACAAAAAACTTCTGCAGATTTTTCCAATTTCATGTAATACTTTCCTAGGGAGAATGTACACTTGAGCCCAGTACATGTGAAGACTCATCAGAATTGAGTTGACCAGCTGAGTTCTGGCAGTGTAAGATAGATGTCTAGTGCTCCAAACTCTGATTCTATTCACCATTTTCTCCACTAAATTGTCACATTGAGCAGCTGAAATTCGAGTAGCACAAATAGGCACACCAAGGTATCGAAAAGGCATGCTACTTTTCTCATAACCAGAGACATCCTGCACTCTTTGCATATCTACATCAGTCATACCACAACAATAGAATGCAGACTTTTGAATATTGGCTTTCAAACCAGAGGTTTCAGAAAACAGCTTGAAGGCTTGAAGGAGCAGATAGATAGAATTAAATTCTCCTCTACTACACAAGATAAGATCATCCGCAAAGCATAAATGAGTAAGCTTAATACTCTTGCATCTAGGATGGAAATGGAATTGAGGAATTTCACTCACATTTTTTAGTATCCTTGAAAGATACTCCATACATACCACAAAGAGCAATGGTGACATTGGGTCACCTTGCCTTAATCCCCTTTTAGAACTAAAGAACCCCTCCATAGCTCCATTAATCATAAGGGAAAATTTTGGTGAAGTCACACATTCCATAACCATACTAACAAAACTTCCAGGAAAATCTAATGCCACCAACATTTCCCTAAGAAATTGCCAATCAACTGTGTCATAGGCTTTTTGCAGATCCACCTTAATCATGCAGCTAGGACTAGCAGTCTTCCTCCCATACTGTTTAACTAAGTCTTGCACAACCATGATATTATGACCAATGCATCTACCATGGACAAACCCTCCCTGATTCTCAACTATAATATCCGGTAAAACCCTTCACAGTCTGCCACATATCACTTTAGTAATGCATTTATATAAAACATTACAACAAGAAATGGGCCTGAAATCACTTACATTACTAGGACATTTACTCTTAGGAATGAGAGTAATGACTGTGGCATTCAATTCGTTCAATAATTTCCTGCCTCTGAAGAAATCAAGAACTGCTTCAATTACATCATGACCAGTGATATCCCAAGTGTCCTTATAGAAGTGCGTGCCAAATCCATCAGGACCTAGTGATTTATTGCCTGGAATGGAAAAAAGCGCTGCTTTGACCTCCTCTGCAGTGTAAGGAGCCTCAAGAATTGTTTTATGATCATTGTTAATAAGCGGCCCACTTTGCACAATCTGAGTCACAACCTGCCTTCTGTTACTCTGAGTGGTACCCAAAAGGTGTTGATAATAAGACAAAAAAGCATGAGTAACAGCCTCTGGAGTATCATGCCAGACTCCTTCCATGTCTCTGATCGCATAAACATGATTCTTCACTTTCCTTGCCTTGATACTTTGATGGAACACAGTAGTATTTTCATCACCAGCAGCAATCCACGTCATTTTTGCCTTCTGTCTAAGATACTCTATATAAGCTTGATGTTTGAGCTTATATTCTTTAGTAGCCAGCAACTCTGCATCAGCATAGGACTGATTGCCCGGATTTTGATGCATAAGTCTTTGAGCAGCTTCCATATCATTAAAGGCTTTCAAATCAGCAACCTCAATATCATGGAAACCTGTTTTATTCAAAATTTTAAACTCCTGTTTAATAAGCTTCAGCTTGGTCACAATGTTGTACATTTTCGTTCCTACATTAGAACTATCCCAGCACTTCCTTGTTATGTCCTGGAATTGGGGCGCCATTCTCCACATTGTGAAATACTTGAAGGGCTTCCTTCCATTCTGACTTCTTGGATAAACAGTAAGCAAGCAAGGACTATGATCAAAATCACCTTCATTCATAAAGTTTACTTCTGCATTTTCATAACAACCTTGCCAAGTCTGGTTAGCTAAGACTCTATCCAATTTGGAAAAGACCCTAGCCATACCTTGTTGCTTGTTGTTCCACGTATAGAAACTGCCAGTAGCTTTGACATCATCCATTCCACACCCAGCCATACAAGCATTAATAGGATCTGTTTCTTGAAATCTAACAGCAGCCCCTATTTTTTCATCTACATTCCTAACACAGTTGAAATCTCCCAACATGACCCAAGGATCTTGAGTCTTAAGAGCCATCAAGTCATTCCATAGATCAACCCTTTTACTACATTCATTAAATGCATAAATGAATGTACAATAAAAAGAAGGCATACCACTCACTGGAGACACTAGTAAATGCAGCATTTGACTAGTGCCCTTAAGAACATTAACTGTGAAAATTCCAGGATTCCAAGCAATCACAACTCTTCCTCCAACATGGAAACTAGAATTGGTTGTGAAACACCAACCACTAAACACACCTTGATACGAATTACCCATCTGAGCAGCTTTTACTTTGGTTTCTAAGAGACCAACTAACCCAATCTGATGCTTCAGAATGAAATTTCTTACATCCCTCTGCTTCTTTGAGTTATTGACCCCTCTCACATTCCAACATAAAATTCTATCCATCCCCAATAGTAGGGCCCCCCCTACTTGACATCTCAGACCTTTGTTCACCATTCCTCAATTCAACCTCCATTTCAGCATCTAAATCTGGATCATCTTCTTGTTCATCTTCTTGTTCATCAAGCAAACTAAACCCATTAGCAATGGTAGTAGGTTTAGTTACATCCCTTCTAACCTTTATGGGCTTGAGAGTCCTCTGAAATCCATCAAGATCCACTTCTTTTGGATCAATTTTACCTACACTCGGCTGCACTGCAACAACATGTTTTGGTTTCCAGACCTGTTTCTTCCTCATTCTGCAATTATCATTGGTATGCCCAAAATTCTTACAAACAGAACATTGCAGAGGTATCCATTCATAATGCACAGTTACCATCATTGTGACTCCATGCTCATTTATAAATTGAATCTGCTTAGGGAAATCTTGATCCAATTGAACCTCAACTAACACTCGAGCATATTGAACTTTATCCCTCTTCTTGGTAGCTTCATCTCTTTGCATAGGTTTCCCTAATTGTTCAACAATTTTGTATAAGGCTTTCTCTCCCCAATATTTAATCCCTAATTTCAGCTGAATCCAAATCGGGATTGTTTTTATCTCCTCTTTCTCAAAATCAACATCAGGTTGCCATGGTTTCATAATGAGAGGTTTGCTATCAAAAAAATAATTTCCCTTCAAAACGTTATCCCTACTCTCCATTGATGTAAATCGTACAATATACACCCCTTTCTTGATCAAAGCAACTTTATCAACATGATAATTTCTCCAGATTCTATTCACAAATCCCTCCATAACAGGTAAAGGGGGATTAGCACCAATTATGTAACAAACTATTGCAGAATTCCAAAAATCCACCTCTTCTTGAATATCCTCAAAATCAATTTTCACAACATTCACAGAATTCCTATTCTGATCACTATCCACATTCTTATCGACAATGTTTCCATTTGTAATTTCATGCACAGTATTATTCACTATTGAATTAACAATATCCACATTACAATCACCTAATTCGGAACTAATCTCCTCAAATTGCTGCAAAATTGGTATCAATCGTACCTGATTCTCCTTCGC
Source organism: Beta lomatogona (assembly GCA_947646795.1). NCBI lineage: Eukaryota > Viridiplantae > Streptophyta > Magnoliopsida > Caryophyllales > Amaranthaceae > Beta > Beta lomatogona. The sequence continues at coordinate 274,544 of CANSNZ010000795.1, read as the reverse complement.
CTTTGAATTATCATGAATTGCTTGCATCCACTCATTGAAAGAATGACGCTGATTGTTGTTTCAAAGCATCGACAGAAGATTTCGGAGTGAGAATTTCTCCAAAACCCATTCCAAATTTAATTGATTCAACTCCCATTATCTCATCAATAGACCTAGTTTTCAGCGCTTGAGAATCCGACGTCGGACCTCTAGGCTTGCCACGCTTTTTTCTACCTCCTGAGCTTCTTGCCATGGCTACGGCGTTTCTGCCGAAAGAAACTTTTGGAGGGAAAAAAGAGGAGAAAACTGTTTTTTAATTGATATCTTTGATTATTCAATATTATAGACAAATTTGATCATTGACATCTTTGATTATTTAATATTTTTAAATGTTGATGATTTGCAAGATTAGATATATACATCGAGACATTTCCAACAACATTTTATATAAAAAATATGGTCAAAGTGAAGTATGCATGAACAGTGAAAAATTACTAAGTTTCAAGCATGATACACTTTGAATGAAATGTAATCATCGAAGTAAATCAAGTTAGGTGGTTGCAAGTTTGCAACCTACTATAAATTGGTATTGAGAGCAAATGCTGCTTGGTGATTTTTTCTGAGCCACAAAAGTCAATTGTGGTACAAAGTTGCTGAAATTTTAGATATTTTTTAATTACTTTTGGAATTTAAATCGTAAACATGATGCAGCACTTTTGTATATGAGGATATCTCGTGATGTCATAGAATATAATACATGCAAATTTATTTGCCTTCATCTGAACGTGTTGAAATTATTTGAGCTTTTATAGTTGTAAAATGAAATGGATTACCCTGACACACATAATCTTATTGGCCCTTAAATGCACCAACTTTTATTTCAAACAAGGTTAAATAAAAGTTTAGATCTTGATGAAATATAATTACCGAGTAAGAAAGTAAGACAAGCAGATTTTTCAATGTCGGTAAACAAACAAATTAAATCGAGCAACACCAGAATATTCGGACTTAATTTGGGCTCTATAACCATGTTAAATTTGGTCAAACGAGAAACGGGCTTGGGCCGCACTCATTAATGGAGGAGAGTTTGGACAACTTACAAGATTATGAAAAGAAGGTATTATCCTAAAAACAATTAGCAATAGATGGAGTAACTCCTCAAGCTTATTGTTATTTATTCCTCTTCTCATGATCAACGTAGGACAACACTTACACTCACATATGAATTATTCGTAGAATCTCAACCTGAATAAAACTTTCTTCATAATTTGGAAGCAAAACAAGTAAGGGTATATATGGACATCGATCACCATATACTGTGATTACCCGCAGCCCTGTTATCCCTGTATATTACTCCCCCCGATGCATCATTATCGATATGCGATAACTAAATCTAAAGGTGGTCACTAGCTAGGTGGTGATCATGCCAAAAATATTGGATACAGAACATCACATACCAAATTATATAGGTGAGTTGAGAACCAAGTTGGTAAAAAAAGAGGCTTAGAAGTAATTGTTTGAACCAAGAATGGTAAGAGTGAACTAGATCGATAGGTTAGAAGGTTGACACATCGGGCACTATCTACCACTAAGTATATATTAAAGGGTCGTTTGGTTCAAGGTATGAAATGAAAAGGGAATGGAAACAAATAGAAAAGAGGAATGGTAAAAAAAATGGTTAGCTTTATTAGGTGTTTGGTTCAAGCCATGGAATGGAAATGGAATGGTAACCATTAACATAAAATAATGTATTTTGTTATTTGAGGGGGAGGGAAGGATAACAAATTGAGGGAGTCCATTACTACCAAGTAATGGTAATAGATTGATGAGGGGTTGAACCAAACAAAAAGAATGGAAATCGGTAATTGATTCCGTTTCTTGGAGCCCAAAAATCACGAACCAAACGTGCTCTAAACTGAGAAGGGTTGTTCTATGGCCTAAACAAGTGACCTAGGTATTAGACTGAATCATATAGGCTCTGCTCAACTCAGCTTAATGGCCAACTCTAGACCTATACATGAATGTGCTTATTTTTTTGTGGATAACAATTTTCGTATTTCATTAATAATGAAGGAGTTTGCCGGCAAAAAGTATTACAAGCTGCCACAAAAATAGAAGTAGCAAAAACAATGCAAACTATGATCAGAAAATTATAACCGAGCAATGTGCTCATATATAAGTCCACTTGTGCCCTAGTTTTCTTTTAACAACTTCTTTTTATATTTTTTTCACAATATTCAAGATAATATACCATTACAATTATAAACCATATAGATTTTCATAACATTACAGATGTACTCGTATCACTCATAAAGAAGTCAGATGGGATAATTTAGATATATAATTATGGATATCATGCTAAGGAGGTATTACTATTATTAAACATATAAAAATACTAAAGTTAAATTTAACTAAAACACATCAAGCCAAAAAAATTAAGTTCATTACTTACATGAACTACAAAGAAATATACTCCTTCCGTTTCTACACACTTTCCTTTTTGGTCTGTTTCTTTTTAATCTACACACTGTTGCTTTTTCCATTTTAGGTAACATGTCACATCTACTTTCTCCTCTTTTTCCACTCATGTCATCCAGTTTTTAATATTTTAACCTACTTTTTACTTTATCTCTCTCACTTTTCAGTTTCTCTCTCCACCTTTTTAATTTATCTCTCTTACTTTTGTACTTATTCCTTGGTTTTCCCCTAAAGTGAAGTGAGTAAATTAAAATGAAACGGATGGAGTATAATGCAACCAAAAAAAAATGAAACCCCCCCCAAACTGGCCCCACACACTTGACGTAACTCCCATATATTTTTGCACTATATTTACCATATACCTCTACGTTGGTTGTTAGAACTTAAAACGTACCCATTAAATTATTATGATTGGTCTTATACATTCAGAATTCGTGATGTATGAAAATATGTAATATATATGTAACTCCATCTTAGCTTCCATTACACAGTCCCGAAAATTTTGTTATTTGGCATGTATATTAAATAGCTGGACTTGAGAAAAACAGATGCAAAAAGAGCGAAACACTGCTTTAAAATTAAAATGAACAAATACAATCAACAAACGAAAGCCAAAGAGAAGGTTCTCACGAGTCACGACGGCTAAATTTTTGACACGGAAAATAGAGCTGGGTTACGGTTGATGAGTTGGCAACCCCCCAAGTGGTTTCCATCATTAAATCCTTTATCTTCTTTATAAAACTTTTCTTCGTTGTTCTTTTCTCTTGATAGCAACATTTGCCCAACTTTTAGAGGGGTCGAAAGCAGGCCGTGGCCAATCTGATCTTGGCCCGACTCAACTCGTTCGGCCTTGTGAGGTCGGTCCCTAGACCCGACCAAAACCCGACCCTGGATTACCTGGCACGACCGACCCGGCTAGATTATATTCGACCGACCACTACGGCACCCGCATTCAAACCCGAACCCGACCGAACTAAACCAGATATTAACCCAAAACTCAATTAGGCCCAGTAAATACCTGGTTCAACTCAGATTCTCATTGATCTGAATATATAATCTACCTAATTTTACGCAATTTTTCAAACCAACTTATTTTGACGACTAAACTCAACAAAATTACTAAAATTCAATTATTTTTCTATATCTACAAAATCATTTAAATATGGTAATTTATAAAATTACTTACATTTAATAATAATTAAATAAAAAATTAAATTACATTCTCAATTATTTTTACTAAAACTAAATTGAACAAAAATTGAGTTGAACATGACAGATTTTAATTAAAAACCAAACTTAACTCAACCAAAACTATTTTGTAACCAAATTAATTTATTATTATCTAGATCAAATTGTACTTGAATTCACAAGTCAATTATTTTTACTTTGATTTTTTTTATTAAACTTATTATTATAAGCTATAATACCTTGAAAGATGTGAGTATTTTACTAAAATTAGAGTAAATTGGATGGTTGATCTTGATGATCTTTTAAAATCGCTGGTTTGGGATCTTTTGCTTCCTATCTTGATTGCCAACTCACGCACAGCTAGCGAGCAAGCAACACGCTCTTACTTTTCCTAATTACTCCATATCTTGAACCCACAGAACATCAACTTACAAAACTATTTCTAGATCCCAAACCAGCGATTTTAAATCGCTTAATCAAGTACTTGCTAACTACGAGTTTTCTGCTGATATTGTTCCATTAGCAAGCACCGCCAACAATATTTATCATTTCTGAAAAAGCAAGACAGATTCTACATACCATATCATAGTACAATTAAATTAATAAAAATAAAAAACATAAAAGAAAAAGACAGTAAACGAACAAATAAATTAATAAAAACAAGAAAAAGGAATTACAAAATTCCCAATTATTCAGCAGAATGTACGCAAAAAATATAATATACGAATTAAAAATCTAAAAAATAATATCTAAACAAGCTAAATTAATAAACGAATTGCGAAAATAATATACATTGGCAAGCTAAATCAAAAATCTAAAAAAAAATTCAGACTTGTTGAAGATTTCTACAATGTTTCTGTGATACATTAACAAGCTCCATTAAGAAACGATTCAGAACAATGAATAAACTAAATTAAAAATAGAAAAAAATAAACTCTAACCCTAACCAGAAGATGAAGGGTAGATAAAAATAAAATAAAAAACTCAAACCCAATTCATGTTCCTTCAACAAACCCAATTCCAACTCAAATTTCTTCAATCTCAAACTCTGAGTTTCAGCAGAACTAGAAGTATTACTACTTTTGACACTTTTTACTCAAACACGATGGCGGTTGTTGATGGCGGTTTTGAACGACGGTGGAAACTTCGGGTGGTTGTTGGGGAGAAAGGATCTGAGAGGAGAGATAGAGGGAACAGAGGAGGGTCGAGGGAGACGGGAGACAGATGAAAAATGTGGGGGGCTTCTTTTATACCTAGTAATATTAGGGTTTCTAAATTTAATCTCATCCGTTGGATCGAAATCATCAACGGATGAGATTAGATCCCATGTTTTTCTTCCTCCTTTATGTTTCAATACACAATTAATGGTTAGATTAGAATCCTTCTCATATCAATGGTTCTAATTCATGATCCATGATATCATTCTTTAGCCAATAGAAAAATAGAATAACTTAGCACATGGATTGATGACCTAGCACATGGATTGATAATCTTATATTCTTATCATCTTAATAGTTGTTGTCTTGGTTTAATAACTTACAATCTTTAGTTTTTAGTTAATTATTATTATTTCATTATAATTTAAAATTTTAATTATCTTTATTGAAGTTATTATTAATATTATTTAAGTATAACTATCATTTATTAATTAGCATAGTATGACTATTATTATCATATTATTATTATTATTATTATTATTATTATTATTATTATTATTATTATTATTATTATTATTATTATTATCTATATTGATACATTCATTAATCTTATCTAGTAACAACTTCTGTATAAACTGTTGTTATATTTATTATTATTATTATTGTACATCATATGAACTATCGTTATAATCACTTAGGCCTCATACGAATCGTTGTTGTAAACATATGATTGTCATTTGTTATACTATTATAACATATCAAGAGTCGATGTACTAATTTATAATCAATATAGTATTAGAATGGTTTTACAATTATTTTAATACCAATGTACTACTAAAATGATTAAATATATTGATAAAATAGTTTGTTTATATTTCATCACATATAGTTACAACATAATACACATATACCGCGTTATGTTTGTTATTGTTATCGCTATTATTAGCATTGTTGCTACTATTTTCGTTAGTAATTGTATTTTTATTGTTATTGTTATTGTTATTGTTAGTATTCTTATTTTTAATTGTATTGCTATTGTTAGCATTGTTACTATTACTGTTATTGTTTGTATTATTATTATTATTATTATTATTATTATTATTATTATTATTATTATCATCATCGCTTTATGTTTATTATTATTACTATTTTCATTATCATCATCGCTATTTACAAACTTGTATATCAATCACAATGCTTATAATGATAAATCATTTATATAAACCTTGGAACTGATCGTCTACTCGTTATTATTGTCATTGGTTATATTATATAGTATTAGTCTATTAGAATATATGAAGAGTCGTTCTACTCATTTACTCATTAGAGTGGTTTTACGCAGTTAATTAGTCGAAATAAGAGTTGACTAAGATAATACACTAAACATCACGGTAAACAAATATAGTGTTTTTATTAGTTTTTTTGTTATCATCCATATTTATCGCACACACACATATGTGTATATAGGTATATATATATATATGTATATATATATATATATATATATATATATATATCGATCTTAATACTTATGAATGTATGATCACTTAGGCCTCATATGAACCGTCGTTGTAAACATATGAATGTATGATTGTCATTTGTTATAGCATTATAACATATTAAGAGTCGTTATACTAATTTATAATCAATAGAGTATTAGATTGGTTTTACAATTATTTTGATATCAATCTTATATTAAAATGATTCAACATATTAGTATTTATATCGTTATTGTTATTGTTAGTATTTTTGTTCTTATTTGTATTACTATTGCTATTGTTAGCCTTGTTATTATTACTGTTATTATTTGAATTTTTACCTATTATCATTGTCGCTTTATGTTTATTAGTATTATTATTCTCATTACCATCATAGCTATTTACAAACTTATATATCAATCATAATGCTTATAATAATAAATCATTTATATAAAGTTTGGAATTGATTGTCTACTCGTTATTATTGTCGTTGGTTATAATATATAATATTAAAACATATGAAGAGTTGTTCTACTCCTTTACTCATTAGAGTGGTTTTACGCAGTTGATTATTCGAAATAAGAGTTGATTAAGAGAATACACTAAGCATCACGGTAATCAATATGGTGTTTTTATTGGTTTTTCGTTGTCATCCATATATTTATCGCACACACACATATGTATATATATGTCGATCTTAATACTTTTATTAATATGATTCGTTTACAAAATCCATAACAAAATCAAGATGGCCCGATCAGGAGTTACCCGAAGTTGAATTGACGTTCAATAGCGAATGGACCCAATGTTTCACAATGATCGAACTAAGGTCATTACTAATTCAACCCGAGTACATTTCACTTAACTCAACCGGACATGAAACCTAAATACGACTTGCGCAAACCCGGGAAAAAATGTCAACGGGCGATCATACCCGGGAATGAATCGACTTGTAAATGGAACGCTCAGACCTGACCGGCACTTGGGAATCCAATGATTCAAATGTGTTCGACCCAGTTGAACAAAACCTGACCAATCATGACCTGGGGCACTGACAATCAGAATCCTGACCTATCCGGGTCTGACCTGGTTCGCCGTAGATATACCCATAACCTGTTTAAGAACCTGTTTTGACAACACTACCAACTTCACTTTAACAACTATTTGGGCACAATATTGACTGTTCTAAATTAATTAGAATTTTTTAAAAGGAAAAGTAATAACTAATAAAGATATTTGTGAACAATAATTCAAAATATGAGTGTTATTATCATAATAACCTTGACTATTAGTTACTTCCTTTGTTTTAATTTAGTTGCATTATAGGAGAAAGACACACTAATTTAAGTGAAGAGAGAGATAGAGTGATGTAAAAAGGGGATTCATGTGAAAAAGAGAGAGGTAGATAGAAAGAAAAAATCCAAAAGAGGTAATAGTTACTCCCTCCGTTTCCGAAATATCCTCCTTGTTATTGTTACTGCAGATACCAAGGATGATCAATTTGTGTGGGATCTGGAGTAGGTAAAGTATGAGAGAGAAAGGGGGTTAAGGAAAATAAACAATTAAAAAGGTGTAAAATAGGAGAGAGAAAGGGAGTAAAATTGAATTAATAGTGTAATGGTGGACCATATGATAGGGACATGAGAGGGTAAAAAGGGGGGAAAAATTTGCCAAATAAGGAATAAAGTAAAAGAGGGAGAATCTTTTGGAAACGTACTTAAACAAAAAGAGGGAGGATCTTTAGGAACCGGAGGGAGTATATAGCAACAAAATTGGAATACCCAACATAGAGAGCCTTGCAACTAAAATAGAACTAAAGTAGTATTTTTGAATAGTTCCAATCATAGGATCTGTGTCTTCTCGATCGTCATTCATCAATAACTTGTTCGATATGATTATTGTGTTTTTTTAATCTTTTCCTACATCTCTCACGTTTTCATTCCTAAATAGCTAGGTAGAACTTCACACACAAAAGTCGCTTCTCTTCAGGAAGAATTTCATACAGGATAAGTCGTTCATACTTAGGTCGAATGATCATAAAATAATCCGTCGTTAGGATTATCGTATGAATATCAACTATAATCAATTAAGTAAAATTTTACAACTAAGAATGCATTATATAAAAAATGAAACAATGTAGGTGGTCCTTGGAATTTGAATTTCATCCTCAACTTCATAGAAAATGAAACAAAGAAAGAGCCTTGGGTTTCACTCATCTACAAGGGGAGAGGCTCAAATATGATTGTTGATGCTTTGCCTAAACAAGGTCTAAGTAGGAGAGATGAGTTTATTGCATGGCTATAGTAATTCTTTGTGAGTCTTTAGGAATTAGGATGATTGATTTTGCTTATTCCTGTGGCAATATTTTACGTATCGTGGTTGATTGATGATGTAATTTTGTATTATGGCTTTAAGCCTTGATTAATGGAAATCCTAATATTATGTTATTTCTTTTTTTTAACGTATGCATCAAAAGCTATACTAAATTTTAAATTAATATCTTGGATGATTTATTAAAGAAAACAAGTTCTATGTTGAACCCCATATATGTTGTGCACATGTGAGTTGTACCACATTGGAAAAAGAGGAAGAGAAATCTAATCAATATAATTTATAGAGCCTACTCTTTCTACTATCATTCCGGTGGTTTTAGTATGGAGCATTAGATACTAGAACTCTCCTCCTCTGTATGTGGGCCGAACTCTCCTCTTCCGTCTTGGTTGCTGCCCATTTTCGAGCTCATATCAAATTTAAATAATTTTCATTGTCTTTAAAAGTCTTTTTTTTATTTGTATTGTAGATTTTGAACACATATTTGACTTTTCAAAACTTATAATGCGTGGCATACATTTACTACTCCTATATTATTAGTTTTCTGTAATACGTCGCGAGCATGTGACTTATTCAGCTATGCATGTGTTTACTCTTAACATATCATTTCACATTATTGTGAAGAGGGAACACTAGTGTTAGCTATGCATGTGAAATTTTGTTATTGCCTATGTTTGACTATCATTTTATATTTGCTATTCGTAATTACTAGTATGCGCTGTGTTTACTGGTCAGATACAATATCTGTTGGGATAATACATCACTTACCTGAAAAAATGGTACATGCCTTGTTTATTTAATTTTGCTACTTGCTAGCAACTTGTTCCCTGTCTTCAATGTCTTCGCTTCTTAATAGGCCGTTGTCTTTAAAGTATACTCTCTTCCTCGGTCACCAAGATGTCAGTCATCAAATTAAAAGAAATAGATGTATTATAAAATGATAAACCTAAAATATTTGGACTGCTATGTTACTGTTAAGGTTACATATTACAACTTCATTTGTACGTCATTCCGTATTTGCGTAGAAAGGTCTGATAGAAATAGTCTGATTTTTTTTTCTAATTTTTTTATAATAATAATAATTATTATTATTATTATTATTGACAATAAAAAATGACTTAGTTTTGGAAAAGCAAAATCATCATGAAAAAGACAAAAGAAGTTCACCTTGCCTTTAATTGAATATACAGTATTATGGGGGTAATTCTTCCATATTAACAATATTTTTACAACATATCAATGAATTTTAAAGAGTAATGTAAATATTATGGGGAAATTATTCTTTCTTTAGGGTTCACCTTGCCTTTAATTGAACAATACTTTGTCTTCTTTTTTATAATTTAACTAGTATTTTGGCCAAGAAATTGAAATATTCACGTCATGACGTGATACGTAAAAAAAAAATTGAAAGGTTTGAGTTTGAAAATAATAGCTTAAAAATAATTGTGGTAAGATAATATGATATCAGTAGTATCTTGTTAGTTACGTAATAAGAGTGTTAGAGATGTATATACTTGTTTAGTCTTTTTAGCTAAGTGTGGTTATTAAAAGACTTTATCATATTGTATTTGAAACATTAGACAATAAAGTCATAGTGTATTGATGGTTAAGCTCTTATTTTTCATTTCAAAGGTCACGTGTTCGATTCTTTGCAGTTACACAATATTTATATTTTTTTAATTGAGGGGTACACATGGACATAAAGCATTAGAAATTTGAGGAGAGTGTCATGTGGCACATCAGCTTCCTTAGGCACGCCTTTTAATATATTTGTATAAATTAGAACCTCCATTATTTGAAAATCTATCTACTAGAGATCATGCGCAGGACAGATAGTGTAAAAAGTTAGGTCCACTTGATTTCTTTATTTTATTTAATGAGGAAAGAAAGTGTGTGTCTATGACATTTTGAAGGAGATAGGGAGGTGGGAGAGCATAGAAGAAAGATAATATGGGCCAAAGATGATTAAAATGTTGTTTATCTTTTGTCAAAATTAAAGAGGATAAAGCATTGTAAATGGGTCTCAAAAAATGGACCGAGAAGGAAAGTGAATATATTTTCAAGAAATGGATCGGATGCAGTATTTATATATTAATATGTGCTCAAGGGAACACATTAGACCAATTGTTAGGACATTGTCAATTGTAAATAAAGCCCTATGTCTTCATATTATCTTATTGTTTTAGAAAAAATAAGTTCATATGAGTTTATGTCGTAGAATCGCCAAATTATTAAATTTAAATAAAAGTAAACTTAACAAGAATTAATAAATACAGATAAGTGAAATTTTAAATTAATTGCGTGGGAATGTCCTTAGTCCGAACACTCTTTTGAATGCATTACACTTCTTTAAAATGAAACTAGTTTTTAGGCCCGGGATATGCCCCGGGTAATTAAAATATTTATTTATTAACATTTTAATTACTTTCTAAATATGACACCAAACATTACTTGGTTTGGTGGTTTAGACTTTAGTGTATAAACTTGAGGTCATGGGATCAAATTTTATAAGATGCATTTTCTATTTCTTTTTTTATTGTATGCGTGTTTACATAAAGTAAACATCTGTAAGGGATAACGTACGCGTGGCGTAGTTAAGCTGCTTTTAACGCCTTTTAATATATTAGTATAAAAGATTTTGACAAGAGGTAAAAGCATTACTTTATACTTCATATTAATTACGTTCTCCTATAGTCCTATATATAGCTTTTAACCTTTAGTCATTAATAATATTTCGCACGGAAATGTATCATGATGGACTTCATTCAATCCACCATCTTATTCACTACTAAATATATCATTCTCTTGACTATTTGTACACTAAAAATGCTCTTGGATTTGACCATCTAGAATCTAGATAGTGAAAATAGAAACATAAGAAACTTTAGTTTAATATACAAAGTTTTCGGTAAATTCTCTTTTCACTTGTATTATATTTTTTGTTTATTGCTTATTACAATTTTTGGTCGTGGCACATTAACCCTCATTTATTACAAACTAGATATCAACCTTTCCTCCAAATATATTTTCCAAAGTGAAAATAAAAAAGTAAAAACTACAAACTATTGGTATTTATGCTTAACATACAAGATGTACCTTACCACAAATACGTAGTAATAATAATGATAATAATTAATGAAATAAATAAACCCCAACACTCCTTTTAACTTTTGATCACACTTGAGTGTGAGAGTATATATATTCCCAAAATCCTTATTATTTGGCAGCAAACAAATTTTGCAAATTGTAAGGAGCAACAAGGTTAGATCCTCCGCTCCAGAATTCTTTGGAGAATACTTGGTTAGCCTTGTCCGTTGGATGAGCTGCGTCGAACCACAAATAATCATTTGGATTACTACAAACAGAGAAGCTAGTGCTTTTCTTTTGGCATGTGAAATCTCCATTGTAGGATCCACTTCCACAGCATGCTGTTTGGCTTTCCCTGAAACCTGTAATTTCAAATTTGACAAATTTTCCTGATTAGTTTCAAAACAATCCACCTGCCTAATATGCCGATAAACACTCATAAAGTGGTAACCACCGAGTTAGCCAGGCCCCAGGTTCGATAAAACCGGACACATGACCGCATACTGAGCTATACAGATGGGTTGAGTCACGGGTCACTGTAAGTAGGTAAAAAAAAAAAGTGTTCAAAGTAACCAAATTGGTCGGAGTAGGTCAAGTCAGGACGAGTCCAGTCGAAAACCAGGATCCACGCAATTAAGGTCGACCCCGCCTACGAGTCATTTCTACATACATATCATGTGGAAACATTTGTGACAACTAAAAGTTATTATCTAAGACAACTTACTATCTACAACAATATAATGTCACGTTCCATTGAGAATTTTGACCTTAATGCATGTAGTTTTGCTAGTAGATGTGGACCCACGTCACATGAGCTAGACTTTTCTGAATTGGATTTTCTATATCAAAGCCGAATCCTAAGGCCTTTATGTGCTGGTGTCTATACATACTACAGTTTTACCCCCTTGAGTGAATTTTCAAGATCGCTAATACAAACAAATGAACCGACGAAGTCATTATAGTTAGTAGGAAGTAGTTAAAAAGTTTCAAAAGGGAAATCTAAGTGCGATTTGATTGAATTAATTATATAGCCATTATTATAAGAAAATTTTAAAACAAAAATGACAATTTTATTATTATTTCCTATCTGTATTCTTCTATCTTTCCTATTTTTATTGTGCACGTTTGTCGTAATCTAAACATTTTTCATTACCTATTAGCAAAAATTATGACGATGAATATTAATAAAGTATTAATTGAAACGAATCAAACAATACCAACATGACTATATTTCTTCTTGTATATTGACATGAATTTAAAAATTCCATCAAATTATTAATAGTGTCAAGATTCTAATAAAAAGATACACATAAGTACTTGTTGATTAAAAAAATTAAGTGCGCGCAAGTGATGCTACTCCTTCCAAGGGCCATTGTAGAACTTTAAAATATTTTATTTCCTATACCTCAAGAAAATTCTGGCAAAAATGGAGGAGATTTTTAAAAACATATAGAAATAATAGGTTCAAATTAGAAGTTGCTCATAGTGTAGATCTATGAACAAAAAAAAAAAAAAAGAACCTACTACTGTTTTTTTCAAGAAAAAAAGGTTAAAAATTCATGTACTCAATTTGTTCATTATTATAAAGAAGTGACAACTCAAGCTTTAACATGGCATGAATAAGGTCTAGCAAGGAAGGGAAAAGGACACATTACTTGAAAGCCACAACTTAACCAACTTGAGTGCCAGATGCATAAAATAATTGAAGGAAGGGAATCAAATCAAATTAACGTACCATATCTACTTCCATATAAGACACGAAGGTATAGTGCTGTGTAGAAATCGTAAACTGAGTACTTGAACCCTGGTAATTGGCTTTGCAATCTCTTGAGTAGTGCACCAAATGCATTGTTGTGCATCTTGGCTAGCTCTTGTGGCTCCGGCGCACAAGTTCCTTTGTATGCAAGCATGTACTTCATTGATGGCATGCACCCTAGAGGACCGAGGTTTTGGAATGCAAACTTCCTTCCTCCTTGGTTATAAATTGTCTATATCAATCAAAAACACAAGAGTAAATGTATTTAATTAGTTAAGGGTTCTTCAAAATCGACCATTTTCAATACATATGCTTGTATGATATTAACTTATTGTGAGGTACACCATCCGTTTTGACATAAATGAAACATTTTTCTCTTTTATGTAAGAGCTTTTAAAAGAAACGTTTCGTATATTTCATAATGGACAAATTTTTTGAAATGACTCTTCTAAAAAGTAAAAAGGACAATTCTGAAATATTCATCTTTATCTAATTACCCTAATCGCACAATAAAATGGTGAGATGGTCCCATACTTGACTTTGCCTAATAGAATAAGTTGCACAACAGCACAAATCACCCATAAAATATTGAGCATCAAGTGACAAGATGGTTTCCAATAATGGAATCACCAAATGGTTTGGACATTATCTTTTTTCATACATAATACAAGTACAACAAAAATTCATCCCAACATAGATTTAACCTAGACGTAAATACTTCCTTTTGTAATGTATTCAGAGCCGCTAAAGAACTATGGTTTACACGAGACTCGATCCGAAGTCTTGATATCACATTTACAAGCTTTCCCAACTAAGTTAGCTGACATATATATCAACACAAACTAAATAATTCATTCTTATAACAAAGAGGATTCACATTTAATTACTTATAGTTTAAATTCAGCATGACAAAGCCGCGTCATATGTACTGATTAGCAAACAAGGTTGCAGATTGGTTAGTTTACAGTTGACATGGTCTTTCTCTTCTTTCTTAAGATATGTGCTATGAGTCGACAACTATACCAATCCCAGTTTTAGTATGGCATATGAGATGTCCATAGACTTTGGTATTAATTGTATTCAATATTGAGGACTTGTGGTACATACGTTATAAAAATCTATGTAACATAAGATCACATTTGAACGTAAATTTAGAGTGTAAGGAAAAACCCACAAAAGAACCAATATTTACCATAAAGAGTAACGAAAATGACGGAGTAAATAAAGCTAGAACTCTTACTTTAATATGGATCGTGAGGTTGCCAATAATCATATTCAATTGGCGTTTCTTTTTGAAATTGGAGAGAGGGAGCTTTTTCACATTTTTCTGAAGAAGGGTAACATAGTCATTTCCAGCTATGTTAAACAAGTATACTGCTTCCGATAATAATTGATTAGCCCGAGCTTCTCCAACTTGCTGCTTCAATTTTTGTGCCATTTGGATAAAATAATCTACTTGTCTCTTCAAATTTATCTGTATCACCCCAAAATATAATTTTAAATAAATCCAATTGAAAATTGAAGTAATAATTGGAAATACAAGAGACCATAAATTTATATTCAATGAATTAAGTATATGCACTATTTGCATATCTTTACATTTTTTCTAATTGTTGTGAAAATAAATTTTTCAAAACACTCCCTATTTTTTTAGGCTAGCTGAAACACCCTCAATTTTTCCAAAATTACAAAAATTTCCACCATATTTCATGTATCCAATATTAATTATATTAATTATTTAGACTATATATTAAGTTGTCACTTATTGTCACATCAAATATGTCCTCACAAATTTAATTTCCACTATTGCCAGCTAAGATACGCTCATGATATGCATTAGTAAATCAAAGATGCCTAAAGTAGTGATTTTTATAAAAAAAGATGCTAAAGTCGGCATTTACTACACCGATTCTCACTATTACCTTGTGATATTTCGTCAGAAAATAATTAATGGATCTCCATTTTCACCTACCAACAACTAATTTTATCTTTTTTTTTAAAGGCTTTTTAAAAAGCTCTTGAAAAAAATCCTTATAATTACAGTAAAAAAAAATGGTCCTTAATAAGCAGTTTTAACCACTACCAGATTTAACAGAAATCTGGCAACTACTACCAAGTTCTACAGTTCTATTGCTTCATCACTACTTCAAATTTCATCCCATTTATTTATATAATTTAGCTTAATTAGCTAGTAAGTCAGCTTAATTATTATTCAAAAGTATTATTATAAATAACATTCTACCGACAAAGAATAATTCATGATTGAAACGGTCAAGAAAAAAGAAAAAAAAAGAATATAGCATACCGTTTGAGGACGAGTTTCGACAAGAACACAAGCACCAGCAGAAGCAAAATTGATCCCCTTACTGAAATCCTTAATCCCAGGTAACAAATACGGTTGCAAAAAGGGCAAACCCGCAAATTGAGCTGTTATAAAACAAAGACAACAATTATACCAAAACAACCACGACAATATATAGTAGGATTTACGAAGTTTATTTATAATCCCTGCAGTAAAACAACAACAATAGTAACATAACAACCACTACACTATTACGAAGTTTAATTTGTAAATCCTAATGCAGGGTTTGCGAGGTTGTTTATCCAACTTCGCAAATCCTGCGATAAAACTAATTAAACATACAATCAATATTGGGGGTCCAACCATCAGCTTAAACTTTTACCTATGAAATCAGGAATAAGGCGGCCGTCAGAGTATCTACCAGACGGCTTTTTAAAGTAAGTTTCACCATAAGGCCAATACTCGGCGCCAGCGCCTTTAACGCCGTTGTACAACGTCATACCATCGTCGTAAAGCGAATCGCCGAAGACGAAGAGGGGAGGTTTGTATTGAGCATTGGAGAATGAAGGAGAGAGAAAGAAAAGAGTTGCAAATAGTGCAAATGTAGTAGGGAACATTTTTGTGGTTCTGCTTCTGTTTGCCATGTGAAAACAAGCTAGCACTGAAAGTCTATGTTATTTTTGATGTGCAGCAAAAGATAGAAGCAGACCAATATTTTTTTTTTTTTATTTAATTAGTTGATTTTGGGAACTGTTGGGGAAGTGAGGAAGAGAAGAGGGGGCAGATTTTAATGGTATTTAAAGGAGAGGCTGTTATTGTTTATTTTTTTATGAGAGAAGTTGCGTACCGCGTGGCATTTTTTATACAATCTTTTATGAGCAATACAGCAGCCAATACTGCTATAGTATGTTTTTTATTTAATTTATTTTGATAAAAACAAATGTAGCTCATAAAGGAGATTCGATTTGGCTTTCTAAAGGAGCCTCTGGAATTCATTAAGGAAACAGCATTAAAAGCTGGGTGTTGAGGTTGTAGTGTTGTACTAATTATTTTTTTTTTTTTTTTCGTAATGGTGGCCTACTTAGGGGTGTTAATGGCTGAGGTGGTGGGCTATTCGAGCTGGCTCAGTCAGTTGGCCGAGAGGCTCGGCTCGAGAGGGCTCGGCTCGAGAGGGCTCGACTCGAGTTCGGGATCGGCTCGAGACTTTAACGAGCCGAGCCTGAACCTCCTTAAGTTCGGCTCGAAAGTTCGTGAACAAGCTCGAAAATATTTTAGATAGTTTTATGTAAAATAGTAATGTCCCACATCGATAGAGAAAGTACACACCAACCTTGTTTTCCCTATATAATCTTATCACTCTTTAAGTCTTTATTTCTACTTCTTGTTTGATTTGTGTTATTTATAATGTTGGACTTTATATGAAGTCCTCCATTTGTAAATGTAAAATTAATTCTAATACTATAATTTTAGTGAGGCCAGCAACATTTGTAAATTTATTAGAACATGCAATAAATGCACTCCCCTTCCTAAACATAATTATTTGTCCGGTTATATATCCCACATCAAGAGGAAGTAATAGAACATTGAACTGACAAGTTGATGTGGCGCCAGCAACAACTTTTCTGTTGTGATTTTAGAACTCCCACATCGGAGAGGAAACAAGGGCCACAAGGGACTGATGCTTTTAAAAGACTTGTATAGAGTTGGATGTAGTTATGGATGATGGGCCTTGTATATTGAATAACGATAAGCCTGACTTCCATTTTTGTCAAGAGTTTGACAAGATTTCATTGGGCTATATTCATATCAAAGCTCGGTGAAAATGGGTCAAGCTGCAACTTTTTTTTTTGTTTAAAGTTTGGATTTCTCGAGCTGAGCTTGGGTTTGATTTTTTCGAGCCCGGGCCGAGCCTGAATTTTTGAGCTCGTCGAGCTTCGAGCTCGAGCCGAGCTTGATCTCAACTATTCTCGAGCCGAGCCGAGCTTGGACATATTCGGTCTCGGTTCGGCTCGTTAACACCCCTAGGCATACTGATGTAATACCGTCTACTTGTAATAATAGAATTAGGCGTCTTTTCTGTTCAAATTATTTTCATTCCTTATAAGTTTGGATAAGTTCAAAATTTTAATAATGACAAATAAGGTATTCCCTCCGTAACGCATTACTTGCAACATTTGCCAAAAATGGGTGTAACATATTACTTGCAACAATTTGTAAACTTTCCATATATGGTAAATTTTAGCATGTAAAATGTCCAAAATATCCTCTATTACTAAACCTTAATCAGAATTAAAACAACAAAATATTGCATCAAATAACTACCCTATTCATTAATGTGTTTAATGATTTCCACCAAAAAAATACCCCAACCTCCCAAATTTAATGTTCTTCCAACTCATTTAACATCCCCAACCTATTTCAAACACTATATCCCCAACCCAGATTTAATCCCGATGAACCCTAAACCCCCAAATACAACCCCGATGAACCCTAAATCTCCAAATTCTTCTTCCCAGATTCTCTCTCTTTGAAATTCACTTCTCAATTTCTCTCTCATCCACCTTTCTCTTTCCTGAATCTGTTTCTGTAATTCATTTTGAACCACAATTCCCCTTCCTCTTTACTTTGAAGTGATGGAAAAAGTTACTCAACCCTTAATGGAGGCTGCGTTTCAAGCGAAAACGAAGGAGGAAATGTGGATTTGCAGAGATCTTGTCAATTCTATAGCAGATCGAAGCCCTTATGCGAGGAAGATGTACGAGAGTGGTGAAGCTGACAAATGTTTGAGTAAGACGAGCATGCGGGCTTTGGAGGCCGTCTTGAATGATTCGGCGAAGTGTGAGGCCGAAATTGTTAGTGAAAAAGGGAAGGGAATTATGGGTAGTGATGTTCGTAGGAGGAGGAATCCACCTAGTCGGGGTAGAGGGGTAAAGATTTGTGAGGTTGGGAGTGAAGAGGATGAAATTGGTAAGAAGAAGCGTTTTGTGAACGAGTTCCCTCCAATTGTGTGTGCTTTAAGGGCAGTTTCGGATGATGAGAGAAAAGCAAGAAAATTGAAGGAGGTGAATATGGAAAAAAAGGTGATGGATGATGAAATTGGTCAAATTAGTGATGATGACGACTCTGAGATGTATGTTGAGCACGAAATATATGTTGAAGGTGATGATGGCAACCTAAGTAGGTTTTGGGTTTTCGGGGATTGGGATGCGGAACTCATTGAAGACTGGCATGACATACCGATTAGCCCTTGCACAAGCAGCGAGTTGGATCCCGAAGAACACAAGTTCATGATCACCCGCAAAGGAAGTCCACCATCTTTCTGAGGTATTGTCCAATTAACTCAGTTTACGCATGTTTTTTTTTTTTTTTTGTAAAATTTTATGATTGTGGATGGTTGTAAATGATAATGTTGTTGTTGATGTATTGTGGTTGTGGATGGTTGTTGATGGATCTGTGATGGTGGTTGATGGATCTTGTGATGGTGGTTGTGGATGGTTGTTGATGGATCTTGTGATGGTGGTTGTGGATGGTTGTTGATTGGATTGTGATGGTGGTTGATGGATCTTGATGGATTGTGGATTGTGGTTTGTTCATGGATTGTGGTTGTGGATGGTGTAAATGATAATGTGTTGTTGTGGATTGTGATATAATTTTGATGATGTGTTCTGTGCAAATATGTGTTTTGTGTAAATGATAATGTGTTGTTGATGAGGTTACAATGATAATGTGTTGTTAATGAGGTTACAATATGATGTGTTTTGTTCATATAAGTGTTTTGTGCATATGATGATGTGCTTCTGCAAATGATAAGTTGATGGATGATGAAAGTGGTCAAATTAGATTATAAACATGTAAGGTTAATTAGAGTATGAACATCTAAGGTTAAAATGATGAAATTGGTCAAATTACAGTATAAACATCTAACATCATAAAAGCTTTATATAGCATAACAAGCAAAAGGATCACATAGCAATGTCAACTGCCTTAGCCCCCAAAAAAAATAAACCCCCACCAAACGTTCAAATAACCATACTCTAACAGCACCTAGAAATTGAAAGGCGTACACAAACTATATCTACACAAAAGTTGACACCTTTTTCTGGAATTTGTTGGTCACTGGTTGTATGGTTATATAAGGCAGTCTCTGCTATGTTTCTTCTTCATCTATTCATTTACACCTTCATCTACATAGTTCAATTCTTCTTGCACTCCTTCGGCACACTTTTCATTTAGGTAGGCCACAGCTTCATCAATAATATGTTGCTCAACTTCCATTTGGTCCACTAAAACACCCAACCTATCAAGTCTAGCTTTACCAATGTGTGGGATCTTGTAGTTGTTGCTGCCTTTGACCTTCAATGCCTCAATCATGACATATTGCAAGGTTATCCAAGCAAATCTTATACGGTTGGTGTCAAAATTATGATAAGCTTCCTTCACCTTAACAATTAAATCATCAATGTCTTTAGGAAATGTTTGATATTGAAGACTTTGAAAAGCTCTAAACAAACCTAAATCAAGCACATTAAAATCTGGTGATTGGAGAGGTTGATTGATAAGCACAATGTTGAAACCATCTTGTGTGGCTGCTTCCCTAAATGTTGGGTCATCATTTGTGATATGCGGCATTGCATTATCTTGCTGAATGTAAATATTCTTTGACATACTTGCTGACCATTTCTCCCTGATACAAGGCAGTACTTTGTTAACCAACATGTCTCTGGTTACTTCCTTGTTGATGTTGGTAATGAGCTTTGTTTCCCATGTGCCTGCTTCTCTGCACCTGCTTCTTTTCTTTGCCCTTTCTTTGAATACAAAAGGGAAAATGCCAAATTTCCCATCATGTATCATATTGCCCTCATTATCATACAAAGGCCTAGATGAGACACCCATGAACATCACTTTGATTAAGTAATTTCTAGATTTAGTTGACCTGTATGGGTCCACTTCTTTTGGCAGCATGTAAAATCTTCTTGTTCCTGGGTTTAGGTAGAACCACTTTTCATCAATGTGTATTGTATGCTTCATGTCCACAAACATGGCTTTTTCTATTGTTGTTGCTGGAATTATGTGAGATGAAACCCACTTCATTCTGGCCAGCTTGTTATCATTAGAAACATATGGGCGATTTGCACTTTGTATGTGCTCTCAATGTGCCTTTTTTTATGAGCCTCCATATGTGCATATGAGAGCATTTCATGTAACTAGCATATGCCCTCACTGTACCCCTTAGGCGAAGGGGGCAAGACTCAAGACACTCCTCACTATTTTGATATTTTGGCTTCCTCCCACACCTCCCTTTTCTATGTGTACTTACATCAATTGCTTCCCCATTTTCCATTGCTTGCTGTGCTTTTTGGAATAATCTGGTAATTGTTGATTTATGCACACCCAAATCTTTTGCAAGTTTAGTTTGAGAACCCCATGGAAGCTTGTTGCCTGTCCTAATACTCAACAAATTGTAAACAATCTGTCTTTTCTTCTCCGTGATGATGTAAATTTCGCTAAGTTTAAATTTTCAGAAAATATTTTGGTGGGAAATCAGGTTTGGTGGGAATTTTCCCCACTGATTATTGCAAGCTTGTTGCCACGATTTTCTGGCCCCACCTCCTTTTGTTTAAAATTTTGTTGTTTTCTTGGTTTCCCTCCTTTTCTTTCCCCACCCCATGTAATTTCTCTCTCCTACTTTTCCATAATTATTATCCTTTACCCATACCAAATTTTGCCTAGGAAATCCCCCTAGTTCAATTGTTGCAACTAATGCGTTAAGGAGGGAGTATAATAAGTTTACTTTCTTAAAAGTTAAGTTAAGTTTAGCAAAAATAAGGTTTGACACATTAAGAAAATAAGGTTAATGAGTTCAGATGTGATCTAATAAGGACTAATAAGGTCTAACAAGTTAAAATAAGCAAAAATAAGTTGAAAAGAATACTTAATTTATAACAGGTTTGATATTTTTTTTAAAGGATGTGCGTGATTAAATGAAGATTTTGATATGAAAAAAGAGTAACAAAACTAAGGGTGCGTTCTCTTCACCTGAATAACCCTGAACTGAACTGAACTTATCTGAACTGAATTGAACTGAACTGAACTTATTAGACCTGATTGGACCTGATTCAACTTATTGGACCTGATTGAAACTTATTGGACCTGATTAGAACTTATTGGACCTAATTGGAACTTATTGACCTGATTGGAGCTTATTAGACCTTATTAGACATGATTGAAACTTATTAGATTTTATTGGACCTGATTGAAACTTATTAGACCTTATTGGACCTAATTGGAACGTATTTGACCTTATTAGACAAAAAAAATTGATGAGTAATAACATAAATATTACCCCTAAGGTAAATACTACCCCTCAAAATTTATTATGAAAGAATAATTATTAAAATTTCCCTTTAAAAAAATACTCTATCTCTTGTGATTAACAATTTACAAAAAATATTATTTATTAATTATCTCTTGTGATTAAAATTTGCCGTTTAAGAATTTTTGGTGTACTAAAATATAGATGGAAGATTCTAAGAATGATGCCGAAGATGGATGAAGCTTACTAGTTGGCTATCATCGGGCAACATGCACGCTACATAATTATATCCGTTTACATGATTTAAGGATTCTAATTTCGCAAGTAGTTGAAATCATGGAACCAAGAGCTGATTTAAATTTGACTTATAAGACGAGAACAAAGAATATGGAGATTACTCGGGCAAAAATTGCAGATGAAATTTGGTTGGATGTTGGTGAAGAAAACGTATTGATTGAAGAGGAGGATGTAGAAGATGAAGAAAGATACTCCGATGAACAAAGATACTTCGGTGATGATAATGAAGCAATCAATTGATAACATTTATATCTTTCATTGTTATTAGTAACGAAAACATGTTATCTCTAGTTATTTAAAGACGAATTGTAAAATATTGTAATTATGATGATTATTATTGTTAACCTTATTTGACCATGATTATAATATTTTTTAATAATAATATAATTAGCTAATAGTAATATGAATAATAAAATAATAGTCAATAATACAAGTATAATACTATACATTGTGGTACTTTAATTAAAATTTTTAATAATAACATAATCAGCTAATAGTAATATGAATAATAAAATAATAGACAATATATAATACAAACATTTAATAAAATAATAGACAATAATACAAGTATAATACGATATGTACTTTAATTAAAATGCTATTAATAACATAATCAGCTAATAGTAATATGAATAATAAAATAATAGACAATAATACAAATGTTTATTTATCATTGACTATTTGGACCTTATTGGAACTTATTGGACTTGATTAGACCTGATTGGAGCTTATTGCACCTGATTATAACTTATTGGACCTTATTAGACCTGATTGGAACTTATTTCCCTGATTGGACCTGATTGAAACTTATCTGAACTGAACTGAACTGAACTGATTGGACCTGAAACTTAATTTATTAAGATGAATAGAATGCACCTTAAATGAGTATTCTTAATTCATTGGTATGTACCCCTTCAAAATTCATTACTCATTTGCTTTTGAAATTACGAAGGGATATAAGGTGGGGCATTTAAAATATATTATAGTTGAAATGCTAGTAGATATGATTAGAGATAGTGTGTAATTAAAGTAATATTTAGGAAAGAAAAGTAGAGATGAACTAAAAACGACCAAATAGATGATGTTAGATATTTATTATTATGATTCTAAATTTTTAATTACAATTGTTAGAACTTTCAATAAAGAGGGTAAAATAGTTTTACTGCTGCTCGTCAAGGTAGTACTAAATATTTCACTTTTTTTCAAATAAGGCAAACACGTGTTTGACTTTTCAGATCTTCAATGTACACATTTGAAAATTAATATTTATATCTTTTAGAAAAAATTATGAAGATATGGTATCCTGAGACGAAATAAAATATTACACTTATTCGGAAAAACAATGAAGGTTATTACTATATAATTTGAATATACAATCTTAAATAGTTGAAATATCATTTTCTATACATATCCGGTGATAATTGATAAACTCCATATGATGAGTTTTCAAATATGTCATTTTAGATGTAATGTGATAGGAGAATAGTTGATTAATATAAAAAAAAAAAAAGTGATAGGAGAATAGGATAGAGGTACAAAAAGACAATAAAAAGTCTCGAAGTAATTTAATTAAGTCAATAGATGGTTTATAATAACTATTAAAGATTTGGTCCTAATTTCACACCGCCGTAATAATTATGATACGTATTATGTTTCAACATCGTCTCAATATGAACAAGATTTTTGTAATGTTTAATGGAAGACAGAAGAGTAGTGGTTGCTAAATTTGGCAGGGACTAGGGAGGGAAGAATGAAAGGGATCCAAGATTTGATACCGTGGTAAACTAGAAATAAGTACTTAACTCGTCATTAGAGTAGATCACGAGGGTATAAAAACGCTGTCAACCCATATACTTCATTCTCCGAGTAGTTCAATGTTTGATTCAGTTTTGGTATTTGTTTCTCAGTATTTCTGCCTTAAAATATGTAGCTCACTCACTTTCTTGCTCCTACTTAGTACTTACGAATTACGATTCAGTTCAAGTACTTGTATCTCTGTATTCCTGGCACAAGAAACGCAGCTAACTCTTTTTTTTTTTCTTAAGTGTCCTGCTTATGAGGCTTTGCAAATTTGCAAGTTTGCAACTTTACACCCGCGCCTTCATTTTTGATGACGAACGAAAATGGGCAAAAATGTGCCAAATAAACTTATCCACCCTACAAGATATACGGTGGTTGGAGCCTTGGAGGTGTGGCTTTTTATTATCCTTATACGGCTATACCCTTCCTTGGGAGTTGGGAAGCTATTTTACTTTAATATAAAAAGTCTTTTTATGTAGGGAATTTCTCTGGTAAATCTAAGTTTTGACTTTTTTTTTTTCCTTTGTAGTCAAATTTAGTTTTAATTCTCAATGGTAATCTTGTATTTATTGGTATAGAATTGAGAATGTGGAAATCCTAAATATTAACTTTTTTTCTCTTTGGTAACATAGCTAAAAGGTTTTTTTTATTTCCAAACTAAGGCTCTGTTCTTTTGGACTGAATTAATGAAAATTCAGTTCAGTTCAGTTCAGTTCAGACAAATTCAATTCAGTTTAGTTAGTTTCCTCTCACGGTTTTCATTCACTTCAGTTCAGTGTAGTTTAGTTCAGTTCAACTCAGACAAATTAAGTTCTGTTTAGTTCAATTCAGACAAATTCAGTTCAGTTCAGTCCAGTTTAATTCAGTCCAAAAGAACACAGCCTTAAGGCTCTGTTCTATTCTGTTCAACTTATTTTAATTTGAGTTCGTTTTTGGAGAGACGGTCTCACGTTAGTGTTAATGTGAGACTGCT
This sequence comes from Beta lomatogona, assembly GCA_947646795.1. Lineage (NCBI taxonomy): Eukaryota > Viridiplantae > Streptophyta > Magnoliopsida > Caryophyllales > Amaranthaceae > Beta > Beta lomatogona. Next base: position 249,405 of record CANSNZ010000795.1, on the reverse strand, counting down.
GATGTCATGCTGACATCACGCGCGTGCATCAAACCAGCAGTAGAATTAGTTAAGCGCTTGCACCTATTAGTTATGCTAGCCTTAAATTGCTTCTGGGTTAATTAGTTAAGCGTTGAAGTATATTGGTTAAACGCTGAAGTATATATTAGTTAAGCAGTGTAGTATATTAGTTAAGCATTGAGAAGCATATTAATTAAGCAGTGAAGTATATTAGTTAAGCACTGAAGTATATTAGCTATATCATAAACATCATATTATAATGCATTTTATTGGCCATAATCTCAGTATCATGCATAAATAATTCTCTCTTTCTTAAATAACTAACGCACTAATTCTCTCTTTCTTGAATAACTATCACATTTTTGCATTAGTTATGCCAACCTTAAATAACCAATGCAGAAACAATGTTTACTAATGCATACAATAAATAAAACTAATGACCTTAAAATCATAACTATTGACCGCCCATACTATCAACCCTCAAAGTATAATTGTTAACCAACTATCAAAACTATAACCATAAAACCATGCACCATTGTTACCCATGAAATTAATAAATAATTATTCATATGCTATAATCTTTCAGTTATTTTCTAGACTAAAACTATTAGCCATAAAGCCAGAACTAAAAAACAAAAAGTCATAACTAATGTAAAAAACAATAATAACTAAATACCAAAATATCATAACTATTTATCAGAAAACAATAACTAATAGCCAGAATCACAACTATCAACCATAAAACCATAATTATTAACCACAATTAATAACTAATAACCTAAAAATCATAACTATATATCCGAATTTCATAACTATTAAGAAAAAGCTAACTATGAATCAGAAAATCATAACTAAGAGCCAAAAATATGTAACTAATTATTAAAATTCCTTAACTAATTGGAAAATTATAACTATAACTTGAAAATGACAAATTAAAATCAGCCCCTTTGAGAAATATGTAACTAATTATTAAAATTCCTTAACTAAATCCAATCCCCTTTGAGAATCTTTTAACACCCAGTTTCTTCTCTTACCAGTCCCCATCTCTTTTGGCCATCGTCCACCACCTTTAATACCGGAAGAACAGTCCCACCCACCAATAGGAACCTCCACCTGATCAGCTACAACAACGTGAACCCCGCGTCACATCACCAACATTTAAAAAAACCCACATATCTTAGCCACGCACGAATCTGGAATCAACTACAAGCACCAAAACTAAAAATGCTATCTACCAATTCACCATCGCCCCACCACCAATTCACCATCGCAAACCATAACCACGTTCCCCCTCAAATCAGGCGTCGTTGAGAAGACGCACAACAATTTCTCTCCGATTCCGCCATTGTTGGTTCCAAGTGACTCCATTTTTTTTCTCTCTCTCTCTTAAGTTTTTTTCAATGGCAGCCTCGATGAAACGAATAATTGATGAACTTTTAAAAATAGCAATCGATGTTGTTGTTGTTCTTTAGAGACTGTTAGAGAGAGAAAGCTTCCATAATTTGAGAGGGTGGTGGAGGAATTGAAGGCAGAGGCTGAGGATTGGAGGAAAAACGGACTCGTTTCACGTTAGTGTTAACGTGAGACGGTCTTTTATAAGACTTTGCGTTTTAACTTATTTAGGAAAAATAAAATAAGATAAGATAAGATAAGATGTTAGACAACACAAAAAACTAGAATATAAATTCAGATAAGATAAGATAAGATAAGATAAGATGTTAGACAACATAATAAACTAGAATATAAGTTCAGATAAGATAAGATAAGACAAAGTAAGTTGAATCAAACGGACCCTAATTAAGGTTTTTTAAACTAGAATGACATAAGTTCCCTTAAAAGAAAATATTTTCCTTTTATATCTCATTGAAAACCTATTTCATTTTCGTTTTTAGAAAAGAGATGAACAAAAATAAGGTTTTTAAAGAGAATTTTTATTATCTATCTAAACAATAAGAACCTTACTAATAATGAGTTTGAAAACAACCCCTTTAACAATTATTTATAACGAAAGTTGGTTACTACTGCAACATTTTCAAGCATAACAATAAACATGCTCGGGTTTACTATTATGAACTAAAATTAAATTTGCTTACTAAAGAGAAAAAGCCAAAACTTAAGATTATCGTTGAGAATTTTCCTTCATATATGTAAACTCGTTTTTAATTGTAAATATATTTTAAAGGTAAATATGGGTTGTGGATAGACCTGGGCATGGGCCGGGCCGGCCTGTTCACGGGCTCGGCCCGCGGGCTAGGGGGAATGACGGGCGTGCCGGGCCCGAGCCCGTGAGTGCCGGGCCTGTAATTTTCAGATTTTGTCCACGGCCCGGCACAGGCCCACGGGCCCGCGGGCCGGCCCGTGTTTTATGTTGTTTTTTTTGGATTCTTGGCAGTTCTTGGCTAAAAAACAAAGGAAAGGGGCGTTCGGCCCGCGGGCCATATAGGCGGGCTCGTGCCGGTGCGGGCCTAAAATAAAATTTCTTGTCCATGATAGGCCCACGGCCCACGTAGCGGACAACGGGCCGGGCCGGGCCTCGAGCGAGCTCGTGCCGGGCTGGGCCCAAATCGTACCGGGACGGGCCGGGCTAGCACGACTATAAGTCCTAAAGGAGAGAGTCTTTTAATGTATTTCCGATCAATACTATCACCAACTCAGGTATTTGCCTTCTTAAAACATTCCAATACTTTTTTCTTTTTCAGTCAATTAACTCGCCAATGTCTGACCTTATTTAATTAAAATGTTCATATATGTAGTTGTTACAAGCAATTAGTATAAATTTTGGTCCTTTTTTCTGTTTTCAAAACTAAGTCGTTGAATTTAGGTTACCATTTATTCAAACATTAAAAAGTCAACTTGGCCGGTTCATGGTGTCCACATAATCACATATGCGATTTACTGGAGGAGTTAATTTATTTGTAGGGATGAGGTACTTGCACCACATTATCAATCCTCGGTGATTTAAAATAAAAATATCCAAAGAGATGTAAATAAATTAAAAATTTGTGTAACATAACAAAATGAAAATGTTAAGATATAGCATATAAATTAGGGAGATAATTAGAGATACATTGTCCTAAAATCCTATCTCTTTTATATGTACATATACTTATTTATCACGAATGACAAAAGGCAAGCAAATTGAGAATCCTAATTATTTGACATGGTATCAGAGTCAGGTCTACAGGTGGGACTATTAATTTACTCTGGGTCAATTGAAGAAGGGATCTCACATGTCGAAGCTATGATGTATAGCGCACAACACATGTGAGTGTCCCACATTAATAAAAAAAGAGAGATTAGTTCACTTTATAAAACAAAGGGCCTACTCTCCTTATTGCCATGTGTTTAAAGGTGGAACCTCCTTAGTTTTGTGAAGTGGACTCTTTCTTTTTATGATGGGTGTAGCCCAGACCCATATTTACCATGGTACCAATTTAGCCATTCTCACCATCTTCTTCCCCTAAACCGTCATATGGCCGGCGAAGATATCGCGTCACTAAAGATGGCAACGGCTCAGATCCAGATCCATTTTTAGAGGTTGGGCTTCGATCCACCCTTGGATCCGACGGGTATGAAAATTGGGACCCAGATCCAAATATTGCAGATTTCACAGATCCGGGTCTAAAACGGGTCCAAAACGGATCTGGAAAATTCGCGTCTTTACCATAAGAGAAAGTTATAGTGATGGGGCTGGTATGTGGTACGTGGTTGCGGCTGTATAACGTGGCCAGTGAGAAACTGGCGTCATTTGTGGCTGATGGGCAAAAGAGAAGCCGCGGTGGGTCGGTGGCTGGTGGTTAAGGCAAGGAGAAACCGAGAGAGACAGATGGGGAGAGAATGATATATATATATATATATATATATATAAAGGGGAGTGAGAGTGACGAGCGACGAGATAGAAGGCGGGCTGATGTTCGTGCGGTCGAAGGCTGAAGTGCTGGTGGTTGTGTAGCCAAAGGAGCCGGAGCACTGGTGGTCATGGAGCCAGAAGAGAGAGAAAAGGGCTGGTCATGTCATGGCTGACAGTTAGGTTTTGTTATGAGTTTGTGAGGCAGTGACGAGGTGGAAAAATGAGAATGGCTTATTTAATTTTAAATATTAAAAGTGAAATTAGTGTACTTAAAATAAAAATCAAACGGATCTACGGATCCGGGGTTTGGGTTTCGGGATCAAATTCGGGTTCGAGTCTGGGATAAGATCCGAATCCGCATTTTGACACTAGGATCCATATCTAACCTGGATCCGTCGAGTCCAAAATTTATGGATATAAACCCGTTGCAGATCCGGACTGGGTCTAGGATCCATTGCCATCTCTACCCGCCGTCACCACCACCAAAAAACGATTTTACATCCCTCTTCTATCTTGGACCACAAGATCAACCTGATAACTTTATCACCCCGACCTGCCGTCATGAAAATAACTATGCTTATTGTGGAGGCGCTGCAAGTTCGGGTTTCTTGATGGAACTATTACTCAACCTAAGCCTTCATGTACAGTGTCAGATTGGTCCACAATTCACGCTTTGTTGGTGTCTTGGTCCACAATTCACGCTATGTTGGTGTCTTGGCTGATGAACACCATTAGTCTCGAGTTTTAAAAGGTCAAAAAATTAAAAGATCAACAATATAATGGCAAGAAAAACAATAGGTGAGAAGGTCTTTCCAAAGTTGAGATTATTGGTTAATGATTTAAAGTTTAGATTATTTTGAGAATATTGTGAAAATTTGAATTATTTCAAATCAATCTTCCCTATATATCTTAAGACTACATGATTTCATAGTTTGGACTTAAACTTTAGTAAGTGGTCAAAGTTTAAGCACAAGCAACAAAATTAAGACACGGGAATTGGCTTGCGTATGCTGATTAGTGTTGCCTTATTCGCTTGATGTTATTATCGATTGTATTAGCTAGTATACGTAACGCAATAATTAGGTAAATGATTTGACACACCTTCTGTTTATGTCTATAAAATATAATACGAACTTTTTTCTTTTAGGGGAGGGGATGTTTATTAATGATCCATTAATTTGTATTACTGAGTCTTGGAGAGTGTCGGCCAACGGCAATTGTCTGTTTCAACCTATGATTTATCAGAACCTACAAGATATAGTACCTCCTCCACAAAATAATGAAAGAAGAATTAAGTACTATACAACCACTCTACAGTAATTGACTAATTTCTAGCCATCATCCATGTGCAAAGTAATACAAGTTCGAATTGGATTTTTGTTTGTTATACCTAATTCTTTTGAAAAACTGGTGGAGTTTAGATATGTTATAAATTAGTTGATTAATCAAAGCTATCTTTTACACAACTATGCTATTTGATCTAGTGCAGAAGTTATGTTGTATGTAGTACTCCCTCCGTTTCATTTTAATCTATACACTTACACTTTTCACGCATGCCAATGCAAAACTTTGAGGACATATATCTTTAGTTTTGTATTTGTAAAAATTATAAAAAGTACATATTAATAAAATATATGTTATGATGAATCTAACAAGATCCCATATGACTATATTTTCATCCGCGTATAAATCATAAATGATGGTCAAAGGTAAATTTGTGAATAGTGTAAAATGTCAAAGTGTGTAGATTAAAATGAAACGGAGGGAGTATATAATATATAACTAGATACTGAATAGCTATATATGGCTGCCTTAATCATGTCATGTGCTTATGATATTGTTGTCCCTCTAGTAATCCATGCATATATATTATATGCATGTATGCATGCATAATATACATGAAAACATTCCGCTGGCAGTGAGGAGGAAGAATGGGTTATGGGTCAATCATCGTGTTAAATAATTGAGGTGGTTTTTTTTAGATTCTTTTTATGGAATATATACATCTTTACTATAATATCCTAACTTGACTTTTATTTCTTAACAACTCGAATTTTATCGTACTTTTGGACTTTTCAAAACTATGACTTTTTTATGGGGTTTGGATTTAAGTCTTGTTAAGTAATTAATTAGACATTTGAATATTTATAGCGTTATTAATTTGGAACTTTTTTCAAAGGGAAAAAAAGAAGTTAGATATACAAAAATAGCCTAAATATTACAAGAACCTAGATTTGAAACTCAAAATCAACTAAAATAGCATGACTTCATTAATTAAGGCCCTATTCTTTTGGACTTATTTTCAGTTGGTTTCAGTACAGTTTCTCTCTGCAGTTCAGTTTATCCCAATTCAGTTCAACTCAGTTTAGAATCTCCCGGCCAATCCAAAAGTTTAGGGCCTTACTTAAGAAGCTAGGTTGAAGTACTATTTGTCAAGGTTTGTACATTCATCATTATCCTTAATAAACTTTAAATTATGACTTTGTTTATTAGCTAATTAAGAATCAGATTAGTTCGTTATCATTAATCATTTTTCTGAGTTTCTTGTTTAAGAAAAACTAAAAATATCATTAAGGAGGTCGGAAAAAAGAATTTTAAGTTTTCTTAGTCAACTTTCATATAAACACAATTAGTTTATAATAAGGAATTTTAAGTTCATATGCAATCTATTAACACAAAATAATTGAAATTAGCAATGATACCAAACAAACACTATATTAATAGACGTGAGATGAAAGGTCCATTACTCCTTTGTTGGGTATACATCCCAAGTCCTACACCGGAGAGATAAGAAAGAGTTACCTAGTTTATAAGAGTTCACCAACTACATTAGTATGAGACTTTTGGGAAGGAGCCCAAAAATAAATTCGTGCTGGCTGGGCCCAAAGCGGGCAATATCATACTAATGGTGGAGTTGTAGGTGGACTCGTGGGACCTACAAATGGTATCCGAGCCGACGGTTCGGTAGGGAGAACGCACATACAGTTGTAAAGCAGGAATATGTCAGAGTTTTAGATATTTCTATGTAAAATAAGTTTATTAACAACGAGCTTTAAAAGATAATAAAGGTCCTTAATTTATCTTCAATATATATGTTTTTTAATTACAAAAATATGCAACTAACCTAGTTAACTTAATTCGCCCCCCTAAAAGTTACATCATCTAGGTCGTCGGCGGCCAAATTAGCCCACTGGTCGCCAGCGAGCTTCCAACTACGGCGAACTCTAGCATATAGTGGTGTGAAATAGTCTTTAGTGTTGCGGTTCTCGAGTCACTTGCGTGTCTCGTCGGAGGGTGACCGTCGAAATCTCATCGGTGGTATTCAGTCGGTCTTCAGTGTCAGCGTAGGAGTCTTTCTACCGAGGTTGGTTTACATTTATCAGCTTACCGATCTCAGGTGTGCTCTTTCTGAATCTTGTGTTCCTTTTTACAAGTTGTTGGAGTCTCTCTATTAACTAGTTTCTACTTTTCTTGTCTGGTTGAGCAAGGTTTTTAAATATGTTTTCATTAGAAGTTTGTGAGAGGTTGAAGGGAGAGCTCCATGAGCTCCTCAATAAGGATTGTAAATTAAGTTCAGATAATAATGAGAATCTGAATTATGTTTCTAAATTAGACAGTCCTAAGACTTCATTGGAGCTAGTTAAGTCATGGAAGGAAGAAGGAAAATTCCTTTTTCAGTCATGGGGATATTGATGATGCATTAGAGTATTATGGTTTTGCTGGAGTGATGCTTAGCTTAATTGTCTTGGAGGAGGAACATATTAGAAGCTTTTGTGAATTATCTTTCTGCATGTTGCTGAATTTAGCTGCATGTTTACTGAAGAAAAATGAATTCGACCAAGTTGGTCTTCTTTGTTATGTTGTTTTAAGCTTTGATCCATGCAATGTGAAGGCCTTGTTTAGAAGAGCTAAAGCATCGGTGGGGATAGGAAGGTGTGATTTAGCTTATTGGGATTTGCTGCAAGACTCTAAGATTGACCCATTAAACAAAGAAATTGCAAAGAAATTAGATGAAGTTAAGAGTTCATTTGATAAGCAGAAAGATCATCCAATTGGATTAGGGGTGGCACCACTGCCACCAAGAAAAATGTTGAAGGAACAACATCAGGATGAAGGGGCATGTTCTACTAAGGTGACAGAAGGGGAAAATAGAGAGGACCTAAAAGGGCTGCAGGCAAGAGAAGATAAGGGTCAAGCAATATGTGAAGAGCAAGATATTAAAACGGAGTGTGTAAAGGAGAGTGTGAGTGATTCCAAGATAAAAAAACCAAATCAGGCGGAGCCTAAATATCTGTTTCTTAACCGAAGAAGGTCGGGCTCCTCCTTACTATTGTCCAATAAATATTATTCAATCACTGAGGCAAGGGAAATCAATGCAATTGTATAATCCAACATCAGGGTCATACATGGTAGTTTGAGTTGCTAAATTCCCAAAGGAAGGCACTAAGGGGAAAACCATAATGCAAGGTGGTCCTATGAGTGAGCATAGTCGCACTAACGGAGGGGAGGAAGTCGCTAATCCCAACTTAGCTCACCATGAAAGTGAAGATTTCTTGATGGAAAGCAAGGAGGTCAAGTCCACAGGTGATATTGGAAAGGAGATAGCAGCTAGTAGGCCCCAACTGGCCCAGACGAGCTCAGTTGTTTCATCCAGTCTTCCAACTAGTGGGTGTATTTCATTAGCCTCCAAGGAAACTCAAGGGCGGGAAAAGCGTAGCAAAGCCCGATCACGGTTAGGGAATTCCAGGAGAACCCTGAAGACTAGTCGTAAGAAAAGGTCTTATTTCCTTCCTAAGGTAGATGTTATTGGCAGGTTGCGTGCAGGAATGAAGAGGAAATCTGGTTTCATTGAATAACCTTCCCAAAGCTCAAGGAAAAAACTAGCTTCAAGTTCTTGTGTTGCTAACAATAAGTCAGATGTTCATAGTGCGTCAAGTCCTTGTCTGAAATCAAATGTTCTTAGTACATCAAATGTTAGTAGTGTGTTAAGTCCTAGTCTGAAGTCATCTAGTAGTGGGTTTAAGGATGGTCTTGTTAGTCTATGTATTGCAAATCCTCAAATAACCAAAGTCCACAACCTAGTCATAGAAGCTAGGCAGATGGGCTCACTTGTAATTTAATGTTTTTATCAATGTATGTTCTTGTTGTCAAAAAAAAAAAAAAACCTACTTAACTTATATGTTAATGATTAGTACTCCTCTAATGATCGAGTTGCCTTGTGCTACTTATACATTAATACTAACATAGTAACCCACTAATTTCAGTATTGTATATAATATAATGCAATCTAATTTGCCTGTATTAGATTACGTGGTAGAAAAAGCAGTCAACCTTGTGAAGCTACAGCTTCTACTTTTCTAGTCTGCACATGTGTTAAGACTGTTAGGAAGTAGCTAATTGGGGGTTTAAGTCATGAAACATATGATTTAGTTTAATCCATGTCTCGATAAAGTTGTTCAATGATAATGCAATATAGTATTAGCTGGCAACTTTAAGATTCATCTTATCAATTGATCATCATCAATAGTAAAGGATCAATGAATCAGGAAAAGAAGGGAAAAAAACAGTAATCTCTCAAAACGGAAAAAAAGGAAAAAGAACAGTGTGGTCTGTGGATCGGCCAATTGATATTCTTTCAATTTACTCAGCCATAAGGCCATAGAACAAATGAAAGCACAAAGATAAAGTACCATATTAATGGCATAGAGCACATAAAACTAGGAAGCAAGCAAGAAGAGTAATAATTTACCTAGTTAACTTTAGAGTCTACGTGGTTATTCAATACTTCATCGGTTATGAAATATGTGAAACACTTCTCTCTTTTATGTGAGGGTTTTTTGATAGAAGTGCTTCACTTATTTTAAAACGGATGATGTATATTTAGAAGGTGTTCGGCAACAATTTTTCGAATAATTAAGCAAGCAATTGAACAAAACGAAAGAAGTATGACTTGTGGCTTGTAAATGACGTTTAGTTGCGTAAAGCTTATTGATTTCCTGCTGGCTGCTGCATGAATGGGTCCACTCAACAGATGGGCTGGGCCCCCACTTGATTAAATTCCATATGAGCCTTCTCGGTGACCCCTTATGAAACATTCATATTATTGGACCACCGACTATTATACTGACAATTTTTCCACCTATTTGTCCTGTTTCTTGTTCAACTTTTTTATTTAATTAATTTTCCTTTTCTGTAAAACAGGATGAGTTCATCTATATGGTACTTCACTGTCTACCTTATAATTGTTTCATGAATTCTGGAAAAGAATCCTCTTTGTACAAGCCTACCTTTAGTTGGAAAAGCAACTTGGCAAGACATCCTAATTGGTCCTTTGGGAATTTGTAAAGTTTCTCTCTTTATAAAGTTACTTTATTTGTTTTCAAGAATAATTTAAGTTTTAATAGTTACATATGAGTAGTGTTCAAGGAAGAGAAGTCCAATAGGGTATGCTTGAGTGTGAAAGAGATTTTATCTTAGTTGATATGCTCTTTGGATGAAAATAATCGTCATAGATTTCATATCTATCTTATAGATGCCATCTAACTAAATTGATAAAGTCGTGTGGATGTAGTACTCAAGACCTAGATTTGAAAGTCTTCTAGATAACTGCAATTAGTCACTCTCTAACACCTAAAAAAAACTTCATATCATGTATCTTGAGTTTTGTTACAGATACTTATCAATTTTTGTAGTTAGTAATAATTTAGGGTGGGTATATTCATTTATATTATGAAGAGCAAGCTATGTTTGAGACTAGAATCAAGACAAATGATCAAAGGTTATATCATATGTAGAATCATATCATAGTAATAGTTTATAGGAATTGAATATTAAGAGTTAAGACCTTGTATATGCGTTTGTTTAACAGATGTGAGGTTATTGTAATGGAGAAGATAAAGCTTTAGTGAAGTTCGTGATTCTAGAATTTGGATTAGAAGTCTCTCAAGATACTAGTGAGGAGCATTATATAGTTAGTAACTATTGCAAAGGAGAATTGAACTTCAAATTCCTTGTTTAAAGGTTTTCACCTCTTATCAGGGCTTAGAAGTTTTTCTCTCACCTAATCTCTCTTGCGCATTGTTTATGGTAAATTGGTAAGATGAATTTTAATGATGCAAATATGTAAATATGATGTCGGGCAAACCCGTTCTTCTATTTTGTTCATCTAAAGTAACAAAAATGTAATTTTTTTTTTTAATATTTATACAAATTAAAGGCACTCTTCCTTTGTCTTATAGAGAATAAATTATTTTTGTAATTCGATTAATAATAACTAAGGAGAGGCATCACATCTATACTAATATATTGATAGACGTTCCTAAACAAGGAACTAAGCCACGTGGCATTCTCTCTTAGGATATTTTATTCCATAATACACATATAATTTTTTTTTTGCATTGTGTAAGATTTGATACCGTGACTTCAAGCTTATATAATAGTCTTAACTACTAAATCAAGTGATATTTGATGTTATCATTTCAAAGTAAAATATTGTTTTAAAATTTTTCTTACTTGGAGCATAGCCTAAGCCTAAAAACTAGTTATTATTCGCTTTTCATTAGTAAGTAACTAAGCAGAAAACACCTTACGCCTTACCATTAAGATTAATGAATTATGATGATTAATGTAGCATCTAAAACCCCAATAGAGGACAAACATATGTATATTTCTTGAAGGTGAAAGATAAGACTTGGCTAAACTTCTTTGTTGTGAGGGGAAGACTTAGCTAAGAGTTAGAAGCTATATGAGACCAAAATTTATGCATAAGATTGTATTTTTCCTTTGTCTCAATCTACAAGAAGTCACTTTCGTTATTACATAGTGGAAGAGTAGTAATGGATGGAAAAGGACGTACTACGTAGACAAAACGGGTTATTAATAAAATCAAACGTGGGTTGAGGGCTGAAGGCTGAGGGCTGAGGGCTGAGTTGTTATTTTATGCCATTTGGTGTCTGTATTATTGCATGCACCCCACCAGAGAAAAATATACAATGATGAATTTTGTTTGTGGATACCAATCAGTAGTTTTGTAGAAGTGATGAGTAAGAAACAATCAAACCTTTAAAAAAAATTCTCATGTGTTTTTGTAAATTCTAATTTTAAAATATATTTTTATAGTCATACATATATTTCGATTCCTTATTGGCCTCTCTTGAAATCTAGCCTAGTTTTCCTTCCGTATAAAAAAAAGTTCGGATCCCTTTATTGCTGAAAATCAAACTTTAATTTAGCATTACTATAATTAGTTTACCTTATGTGATTTTATTTACAATGGTTTTGTTAAGTGCCCATATGAACATGCACTTTATGTGAAAAAGAAAGGTGACAATGTTCTTATAGTTTGTTTATATGTCGATGATCTATTATTCACGGGCAATAATCGAGATATGTTCGATGAATTCAAGGCAACAATGGTCCAGGAATTTGAAATGACTGACTGTGGTCTAATGAATTTCTTTCTTGGCATTGAAATGAGTCAGTGTGAAGATGGTATTTTTATTTCTCAAAAGAAGTATGCAAAAGAACTTCTTGAGAAATTTAAAATGAACTCATGCAAACCTATGAGCACTCCTGTTGCAACAGGGATAAAAATGACAAAGGTTGGAGAAGGGAAATTGATTGATCCAACTTTGTATAAGAGTTTAGTTGGAAGTCTAAGATATTTAACCATAACTAGACCCGACATTGTATACGGAGTTGGGCTTGTGAGCAGATATATGGAGAACCCCACAGAATCTCATTGGTGTACTGCGAAGAGAATAATGAGGTATATTAAAGGTACATTAGATTTTGGGATGATTTATTATTATGGAGATGAAGCACAACTGTTCGGATATTCTGATAGTGATTGAGCTGGAGACCAAGATGAAAGGAAAAGCACAACAGGATATGCACTTTATTTAGGTTCAACTACTTTTACATGGTGTTCTAAAAAACAATTTGCTGTAGCATTGTCAAGTTGTAAAGCAGAATACATAGCAGCTTCATCTGTTGTATGTGAACCAATATGGTTAAGAAATCTCTTGCAGGAACTTGATCATATTCAAGATGGGCCGACTAAAATATATGTCGATAATGTGTCAGCTATAAAACTTGCTAAAAACCCGGTACAACATGGAAGAAGCAAGCATATAGATGCGAGGTTTCATTTTCTTCGAGATCAAGTAAAGCAAGCACTACTACAAAAAAGGCCTAGGAAACCGGTTGAAAATGGCCTAGGAAATCGGACTACAACAGGTCTCCATCTCACAGGTGTCCTAGGTTAGGAGACCGGTTATAATGTCTGGTCTCTTTGTTTATTTGGGAGACCAGTTGACAGGTAAAACAAGTCTCTTAGGTAACCGTACATATAATATGTAAAGAGGTTAAGAGACCAGTTAACATTTAAAACTAGTCTCCTTACCTTACCCTTTGAAACCAGTTATTGACCACAATTGGTTTCTTAGATTTAATAGACGATTTTATAAAAAATTAGAATGTTACAGTATACATACATTATCATGTAACTGCTCCTGTATTTGTGGCTCCTTGTATATACGCTTTTTTTATAAAACAATATATAAATAACAACAATATTATTAAATAGAAATTCCTGCTTGATTTATTCATCATGTCAAAAAAAATATTTACTACATTTAATTTATATCCAAAGGCAATTTCTCTCAAAGCATCAATTTCTTCCAATAATGTCTTACAAGAAAAGTTTATATTAGCTAATGCTATCTACTAAAACTAAAGTTCTAAAATAATCAAATAATATATACAATATAAAATTGACCGTCGTCTTCAATCTCCGTCGTCTTGTGTTTGGCTGTTTAAATATTTCACCCACATATCTCTTAGATCGTCAATCATCTCGTGCGAATAAATGCTGAAAATCCTAGGAGAGTGCTGCAAAATAATTTCAGATAATTATAATTATAATTATAATTATAATTATAATTTGAACAAGGATATACATATTGTATAAGCTTCTTATACACAAACTTATAAATAACAAAATCGATTAGAATCCAAAGAACCTGAAAATTCACATCATACATAAAACAAACAAACACATATGCTGGAGGAGGTATTTTCACTATTTGCTCCATTGGAAGATCAAAGTACTTGGAATATAAAACAAAAACGAAAAATCATACAAAATAACCAAATCTATCCCCATTGAATCTGTCAACAACAAAACGAAATCTACTATTTTAAAGTGAATTCAGTTATAGTAAAAGCAAATTAGGGCTAGATTGGAAAAATTACTTGCACTAATAACATCAAAACTGAAAAACAGCCCCGCGCCACCACTGCTAAACCACCAGCGTAGCACCGCCCCTGCTGCAACGCCCCACACCACCTTATCCTCCCTTCGATCTCAACCACCACCGTGCCAACACACCATCAACTACCCTCGTTCACACTCCCCTGTCTCTCACCTCGACGATCCACCTGCAACCACCACCTCCTTCAACTCGCGCCATTGGAAGCCGGTACCCCCCCGAAACCTCTCTGCTCCCGGGAACGAAATGTTTTTGGTATTCGAATTGACTAGCAATTGGGAAGTGTGAATTCGAACTTCTAAGTATGAGATTGAGATTTGAAAGAAACTATGTGAAAATGTGATGAAAGAATAAGCAGTTACAGATTTACAGTAATTTCATTATTGAGACTTGAGAAGGGTGGTTTGAGGGTTTAGCGTCATTCTACACAAGTGGAGTATTAGGAAAAGAATATCAATTATTTAATAGAAGTATTCTAATCTAATTAAGTATTGACTGTACTTGTTTCCACATAAAAAAATAAAGCAAAAAAAAGAAGGAAATCTACCTCTTGTAGCAGCGGTATTATGTTGGAATTTTTTTTTTAAATATAATCAAGGAAACCGGTTTTACTTAAAAGTGGTTTCCTATCTCTTAACAACTATTTTAATAAATTAACTAGTTAAACTTAAGAAACCGGTTTTTGAGAATAACTGGTTTCATATATTTAAGAAACAGGTTAGTGAACCCAACCAGTCTCCTATAGGTAGTCTCTTTGGCCATTTTTGTAGTAGTGAAGGCATGGTCGTCCTCGAGTATTGTAATACCAAAGAGCAAATTGCTGATATTTTTACGAAGCCATTGTCTCATGATACTTTCAGAAGATTAAGGGAAATGCTTGGAATGACAATTAAAGTTTGAGGGGGTGTGTTGAAAATCAAACTTTAATTTAGCATTACTATAATTAGTTTACTTTTAATAACTTTTGTTTAAATTAGATAATGGTTTAAAATGAGAATTAGTTTGATACTTTATTTGTTTAGTAAACCATAAGTTATATATATGTAGAATTGTTATTTCATTGTAAAAAAAAAAGGTAGAAGAAAAGAAAGAATAAGAGAGAAAGAAACAAAGGAGAGATATAAGTTGAAGAAGTTTTATACTTGAAAGATATATACAAGAGAAGTATATTCTTGGGTTGTAACCCATATTCATTTCTCCTTCACATAATCTTTATTAATATTTGAGTTACCAATTTGTAAATTGTAACTCCTACATTTATACTTATATGACATTCAAGGTTTGATGTTTGCATGATTGTTTTTTTGCAGCGGTGGAGCCAACACTAAAGGCATGTGCATCCACCCAAAATTTATGGACACACACACAATTTGAACACACCAGCTTCTTTATCATGAAATCTTATAGTACTTAACAAGTTAAATGAGATAGTGCAACTCGTCCCCTTAATTTATAGATTATCTTGATATTTCACCTAAATTGAACAAGTTAAATTTGTCAATATGACTGGCCCGCTTAATTAATTATCTTGATATTTCAACTTAAACAAGTTTAGTGTCAAGGAATTTGACTATTTAATTAAATGGTCCAATTAGCTTTAATACATGTTTTCACCTTAAATTTCTTGGACGCAAACACAAATTCGACATAACACGACTTTTTATCAGTAACCTATCGAAGTAGAAGTAACATGCTGTCATATCGGGCCATACACTTGTTTCGGTATTGAACAAGAGGGTACCCGATATTGCAGGACAGCCATGTATAATAGTCCTTGAACCTCGCCGGTAAGATGTGCCTGCAAGATGAACTCCAAACATGGGGCGGGGTGTAACACTCCGTCCTTTTAAAAAACATAAAGTAAACAAAATAGAACATTTTATTAAAGAGATGGCGATAGCGGAAATATCGCCTGACGGAAATGTCACTCTAACAAAGGTTAAATTAAACTATATAAAATTAAAACCCAATTAAGATAATCCAAAATATCCATAAGGAGGCAAAACAACCTCATAAACCCACTGCAATAACTATAAATAAAACGTCACAAATAAAAATCCTAAATAGCCTTTCTCTCATTTCCCATAACACGAAATAATCACCTGCAAAATATATCAACAAACATCCACAATCAGTGGGGAGTAACTAACAGCTCTCCCAGCCCAATTAGGATTCATATAAGAGTTATAAAAGCCTTAATAATTAAGTCACACAAAAACATCTCAATAGTAAACTTCAAATAACCAAATAAAATACTTAAACAAAGATACTACAACATAACTTATATATATAAACTCAAGTATCAATACCATAAACCATCAAAGTTTTAAAGTAATAAAAATAATATAATTAGTTTGAGAGAGAGAGCTGAACGCTAGTGGACAACCCACTTCCTATGGTAATGTGAGACAACCTCTAGACAGCCTATGGGTTACGTTCCCTACTGCCTGTGTCTAAGAATGGCCATACTCCCGATGCGGTGTAGGATTACGTCCCCACCGACCTCTCGGACGACAACAAAACCAAGGTATACCTAGGATTACGTCTTATGGTTTGCATGTTCTTCACCTCGGGATTACGTCCCTCTGGATAATCTTGCTCTCAAACAATAATAATAAAATAATATTCAATCATCAAATTACACGGACGCCCTTAAGGCCTTACACCAAATCAGCAGAAATCTAGGATCGCAACCCAAGAATGTCAATTCAAAATAACATTCTTCTCAAAATAATAATAATAATAATAATAATAATAATAATAATAATAATAATAATAATAATAATAATAACAAAAATAACAACAATAATAATAACATTATCTTCAAAATACCAATAATTTCATCATGATAATAAATCATTCAGGCTATGAAAACTAACTCATAAAGATATAACCATAATAATTGCTGTAACTTAGTCATACATTTAAATTCAGAACTACAACAAGATAATCAAAATCATAAACAAACCATAACATGCACTTCACGCAACCACGACTTATATCATACAACAAAGACAAAAAAACCGAAAAGAAGAAAAGATAGATAAATCTAGCTAAAGCTGCAATAAAACCAAATAATATAGAACTACTGGAAAAAACTAACAAAAAACTGTACAAAAACTCATTTCATGCATCACGTAACCAACTAAGCACACAAGTGAAGAGATATATTAGTAGTGAATGGAACTCTATTCAAGCCCACCAAGTGCAGCAAACAAAACATACAACAAATCAAGCCCACAAAGTGCAGCAAACAAAACATACAACAAATAATAAATAAAAATCTTCTTCACGCTAATGCACCACAACAAGAACACATGAGAAGTCTAATAATGAGAAGCGAACCCGCAACAACAAAAGCTACTGCCAGTCAGCCAGGCAGCAGCGCGAGAACACGGCAACACAAAAACCTTGACCCCAACAAAGCCATAAGCAACCATTAATTCCTCCAACTACAGTGACATACTCAGACTCAATAGGTTCATGCTTTATACACAAGATACATCAACAAAATCTCTCATAAACTAAGATAACAATATTTATCAAGCTAATCATGGACTGATATAATGATCATGAAATTTTGCGCAAAACAACTTTGGATAGCATTCTAAACATAAAATAAAAATCATGGCTAAACATCATAACAACAACACAAATCACAAGAAATAAATGATTGTGTAACTCACGAAACCGATGAAAACATAACATATATAATCATACAATCATTCCCACCCAACGACCCAATTCCTAAAATGATACTAACCCAACTTAACTATTAATACTAGTATAATCCCTATACAAATACTAATCGATCTAGGAAGACCGCTAGTTACCTTTGAAGACCTCCAATTGCATGCATTCCCATTACATACTGCTCTGTTCCGACCACGATTCCCGATGGTCCAAAAATCGGATGCCAAATCTCTCAGGTCACAATGAAGGTCCAGATTTCCTCAACATGCTGTCCAAATTCGAAGAAGATCCTACGGTTAGATCATCAGTGATGATCAAATTCGTGACGGTGCGACAGGAAAACAAACCGGGTGACCCGTTTGATTGAAAATGAAACTGCAGTCGCGTATTGCCTTCTATTCAAAAGCAAATTATACCACGAGCAAGATCTTTCCGAGTAGATGGATTTTGACTACTCACACGTCCAATTCCGATGAGAAATGAAGGAGATACGATGCAAACAAAATGGGTGTGCAGAAATGGCCGAAAATGCGAAAGAGAGAAGAAGAAGAGTTGTGAAGCACGTTTCTTTTTTTTCCTGATTGCTTTCAGCAGCAAAGTGGAGTTGAAAAAAAAGGGGTTACAAAGCTTAAAGGATGGAGTTTAAGTTGGGTAATGAATTGGGGGTTACAAGAGGTTAAAAATTGATTAAAACCCTTCAAGTTTTTCCCTCCTTTACCAGAAATTTTGAGCAACACTTTAGTAAAAGAGGCGGACTAAATTTCGTTACGCAAACGGTCCAGAATGCGACAAAAATCGAGTAAATAAAAATACTAGCTCAAACGCGCATTTCTAAATACTAGAAAAAATATATAATTTCTCATCAAATAAATAAAATAAATATAACATTTTAAAAGTTGAAAAACAAATAACATAAGATATAATATTTTTAAGAAGTAAAATATTCTAATTTTAACGGAAAATAATAATGAAGGGTAAAATAACATGAAAATTTAGGAGCGAAATTTCGGGGTGTTACACGGGGTCCCCATGACGGAGCCTCCGATAATGCTCAAGTCAGTACCCAAAGATGGATAAATATCATAGAGAAAGTAGGGAAATTTGTAGAGAGTGAAGAGAGATCCCTTTACCTTAACCCTTAGTTGGGTATTTATAATGGTGACTTGATAGGTTAAACGGAGTAAATGAGCCGCTTAGGGCCTATGGGCCATATAACGAGTTATTCCTAATGGAGGAATGATCATGCTCGTATTGGGCCGGTATATTATTGTTAAAGTAATGGGGAATGTAGAACGCTCTATTTGGCGTCATTATTATTCCCATACAACTAGCCCCACAGGTCTAAGTTCAATTGGAGATTGAACTGGAGCCATGGATGCTTTATAATTTAGCTATAGAATGTGCCTAGAGACTTTATAAGATAGTATTTATAACATATTACTATCTCGGGAATTAGTGTTACAAAGATAATGTCGAGTTTGTACCGTTGCACTTGGTTTCTTTTTGAGTCACAAGTTGCTAATCGGTCAACTGACAATGCATGGTGTCGAGCTTGTACCGTTGCACTTGCTACTTTTCGAATCACAAGTTGCTAATCGGCCAGCTGACAGTACATGGGTCCTCGTCGGAAGTTGACAGATTCCTTTTAGCTTGAAAGAAAAGAATGTAGTTAAACAATTAACAAGCCGGTCACTTTGTTAACTTTACTTTATGATCATTTTGAGCAATTAATACTCAAACGTTTTTCTAATGATTTATACTTGCTAGCCCCCACTCTTGAGTTGTGTCAGCTTAAGAGTGACATCAATATTATTTTCATGAGGTAACATTTGTATGAGTTTATATGACTTTATCCAGCTATTATGACATACTTTCTAGCCCCATACTCTTAAGTTGAGTTTGAGTCGGCTTAAGAGTAGTGTAGTCTAACATTTACAAAGTATGCTATGAATATGAGCATGTACGGTCCCTTACTTGTGCCATAAGGATCTGCTATGGTGTAGTCATTAGTCTTCACATAAGCATAATAGAAGCAAAACTGATAAACACTTGTTGTGAGATGGACTTAGTCACACTCTTGTGGTATGTTCTTACAAGTGAGCATAGCATGTTTATTGAGTAGTTTGTGTCAATTTAGACCTCTATTTATACCCAATTTAAATTCGTCTACTTTAATGCATAGAACAATAATTTATAAGACAGAGATTGAGAAATGCATGCAATGTTACAATGAGACATAATCTATGCTCACATAGATGATATAGGACGAAGGACTTAGCTCTCCTCCTCTAATGGGAGAAGTTGAGTCTGTGATCTCCCTTACTGAAATACATAGCCCATACTTCAGCTCAAATAAAGAGCATAGCTTCAAGAAATCATGAGCTTGATAATATCCCTTGCTTTGCATCTGGAGGTCTGCATGTATACAAGACAAGTGTGCTCGACCAAGGTTTGCATGCACCATCCTCTGTGAGTATCTGCAGAAATTCGGGAGCAACAATCTATATATCATGCTTCTCACTTAACGACAGATTAATATATCACTGACCGTTAGCGGAGATAGTCAGGTTAGGGTTTACTTCTCTGTAACGACATATCCACTTAGGTCGTAGACCGTTAACAAAGATAGTCAATCTGAGGGTTGCTTCTCTTTTAACGGCAGATCCACTTAGGTCGTAGACCATTAACAGAGATAGTCAATTTGAGATTTGCTTCTCTTTTAGCGGCAAATTCGTATTAAGTCATTGACCACCAAGGGAGTTGTAGGGATCATTTCCTGTCGGCAAATCCAAGAAGGTCATTGACCAACAGGGGACATCACTTGCGTTGGCAAATCCAAATAGGTCATTGACCAACACCAAGTCTTGTGTCTGTTTGGTTTCATCTGACGGCAGATCCACATAGGTCATTGACCGTCAGGGAACTTCTCTTGCATATTTTTAGTTTCTCTTGACGACAGATCCACTTAGGTCATTGACCGTCAAGGAACTTTGTCTTGCTTAGCTTTGGTTTCTCTTGACGGCAGATCCACGTAGGTCATTGACCGTCAAGGAACTTTGTCTTGCTTCGCTTTAGGAACTCTTGATGGCAGATAAACTTTATCTTGCTTCACTTTAGTTTATCTTGACGGCAGATCTACGTAGGTCATTGACCGTCAAGCTAAGGAACTTGGTCTTGCTTCTCCTAGACGATTAGTTGTTAATGCACATATCGTTAGTTGAGATGAACCAAAAACATACTAATAAAAATATCTGAAATATTAAGAAGATGTTCATCTTATTAAAATAAGTGGCTCTTCCCGGCGGTGTCAGACTACTTTCAAGCATTTTATTTGAGCATTTAGAGCGCACTGTGAGCATGAGCTTATTTTTCATCTGATAGAGTGAAAAGATCAGATCTGATCCCTTGTGACCTTGATGGAAGAGATGTCCAGATTCATGAAATATGCATGTTTGCCTTTAATATGTAAATGTGCAGATACAGCTCAAATGAGGACAATCACTCAGTGATATATACATTTGCTCAAATAAAGAGCTTCATGAGTGTGCAAATGGAAGCTTCTGAGTTCAGCCTTGCCTGGCGACTAGCTCTATCTCTAGCAACTCTATAAGACTTTAAGGCATCTTTTATTCTTTTTAGTAAAAGAGGTGGAGTCTGCCAACCATTATCTGCACATGAGTTTACTGACACATAGTCTGTCATATGGGGTCTGTGATGTGTGGTCTGCAGCAAGGTCTGTAAGCCATGATTGATGGGTCTGCTCAGCTACAAGCTGCCATAAGAGGGCTGCAGGTATTTTCCTCAGCTTTAATTATGCTAGACTAATATGAGTAACTCCAAGTAGATGGAACTTGTAGCACACAAAATCCAAACAAAAACCGAGTAAAACAATGAAACTTCCCTGGCTTGTTGTTCACATATTTCTTAATGCATTTGCTCCTGGAGACACATGGTTGCTTAGATAGTGCACTGATCATGGGTGCCTAAATGGCAAATGAATTTTTCCTGAGCAGTTTGTCGAATGATTAGTGTGCAAATAGATGATACTACCAGGTCCAAGTAAATGCTTGATCCCATCAAATAATAAGGATATATAAGAAAATTAATGTTAGATTGAAATTCAATATGTTGTGATTGGAATTCCTAGAGACCAATGTGTCTTGGTTTAGTGATTCTTATTCAATAGAATAGTAGGTGAACTCAAGTCATCCTATCACATTAATACCAAATTGATTTCAATAAACTAGTGGGGTTACTGAGGCACGCATAACACTAGCTTGATGTTCTGATTTCATTGAAAGACAACTTGATGTTCTGATTTCATTGAAGCATAACACTTTATGTGCGTTATTGAGGTGTGCTTTCCTACATGACATTGAATGATAAATTTTACCCCAAATTGATAAGGTATTTTCGTTTGATGTTCAGTTACAATGAACTCAACCAATGCAGACCAATATTCAAGTCATTGCATACAAATTCAAGTTCTAAAATGTATATTTAACAATAATGGCACAAATAAAGAACTTATCTTTCCATTGGATTAATTGTCCTCGCTCTGTTGCTGAAGGCTCTGATCCTTGCACGAGAAGCCATTGAAAATCTGGCATTAGTTGCGAAGGTCATGGCAGGAAATAATATCGGAGCCACTACTGCTCAAACGAAGTGTGTTGTTGCTATCCCTCTCTTCTTCTTTTTTTTTCAATTTGAAGCAATAAATCATCTTGAAATCCTGATGAAGTAGCGAAACCAAGCAGATGTAGTGATACTCATTTGTTTGTGTAGTAGGGGAAAAACTCCACTTTTGTTAAAATTTCCCACGGATTTCTATCCAATTTCAATTAGTAATCGGGTATTTTGATTAAATAATGAACCAATACTTCGCTTGCTTGCTTGCTGCCGGAAAGACTGCAGATTTCACCGGTCATGGTGATGATTATCGAGTTTCCGATTTTCTAATTCTTTAGAACTGTTGATTCTGATTAGTAAAATCTAGAATTAATTATTAGCGTATAAATCTGACACAAATAAGCATGTAATCATCGTTCGATCGTGCACCGATCTCCGCCACCATCCCTCCTTGAGGTTTCGGAGCAATAATTAATTATTGCCCCTCCTTCTAGCGCCAATTGTTTCGGTATTGAACAAGAGGATACCTGATATTGCACGTATAATAGTCTTTGAACCTCGCCGCTAAGATGTGCCTGCAAGATGAACTCCAAACATGGGGTGGGGTCCCCATGGCACAACCTCCGACGCTCAAGTCAGTACCCAAAGATGGATAAATATCATAGAGAAAGTAGGGTAATTTGTAGAGAGTGGAGAGAGATCCCTTTACCTTGACCCTTAGTTGGGTATTTATAATGGTGACTTGATAGGTTAAACGGAGTAAATGAGCCGCTTAGGGCCTATGGGCCATATAACGAGTTATTCCTAATGGAGGAACGATCATACTCGTATTGGGCCGGTATATTATTGTTAAAGTAATGGGGAATGTAGAACGCTCTATTTGGCGTCATTATTATTCCCATGCAACACCCATATGGGACTATGGCCTACCTACTTATTCAGGAGGGTACTCGAGGAGTTCGGACTACTGGCTCGAAGTCTATACTGGTGAAGGTAGTATGAGCACAATCAATGATGTCATTGGGCTGCGCTACAATAATCAATACTTCAAATTGGATCTACTGACATTGTAGCAACACACTAGCCCAATTTATGCTGATTTTACAAATACTGTTCAGCCTCATGAGTCATGAGTCATGGACATCATGTGGGCTTATTTATCTGCTTTCCTACCTTCATTGCACTATTAGCTCGTCACTTATCTTTGAAAATGTCAAAAGTTTTGTTTCTTTTGAATAATACCTTTTAAGCATACTTGAGAAATTATGAAAAGTAAAGGCATTAAAATTACTTTAATGTAGCGAGTTGTTACCAGGTCCTAAGTTGATAAGCCACAATTTGTGCAATTCCTCATAAAAGTACAAAATTTTATAACCAGAGCAATAATAAGCAACTTTAACTTGCTCATCAATTAGCAAACATAGCTATAGAACGCAGGAGCAACACCAGCGAAAGTACTACATATAGAAGTCTAAAAATAACTTATGTTCAGCCATTGCTAAATTCACCGAATTATTCCGGGTGCATGAATTCATCAGGTATAACTATACAGCAATTAACACTTAATATACGGGTTACTGAATTCAAGGCTGCTAAATACAAGCTGTTGTAGCCATTACATTATGCTCAATCTACAAAAAATATCCTGAGCTTAATCTATCAACTCTATCATGGCAAGGCCATAAAATCCTGCAAGTTATAAGGAGCTACAATGTTGGGACCTCCCATCCATAATTCTTTAGCGAATTGATAGTTAGCTTTCTCGGTAGGATGTCCGGCATCAAACCACAGATGATCGCTTGGAATACTACAAACTGAGAAGGTGTAATCGTTCTTCTGGCAAGTAAATCCACCATTGAAGGGTCCACTTCCACAACATGCTGTTTCACTTTCCTTGAAACCTATATATCATGCATAATTCATGTCAAGATCAATGTAATTATTTACTTTAAAACTTGTGTCTTCATTTAAAATGTATGCATATAGAAAAATTATGCAAGCATAAATATATCATTTTTAATTGTAGCTTATTGTGACTTTCATATTGTTTAGATTTTAAGATAAATATAAGAGATGGAACAAGGAGAAAATGATTAACTGCATACATAAATTAATGAGTGAAGAAGTGCCTTTTAAATAGGCAAATTAAGAAACTAAACCTCCTAAAAGAAAGCAACTACCTAACAACTTGAACGTGGAGTGCAACTTAGTGCCCCACTTCTTTAGCTACACCCACATGATTAAATAACTACTAAGTAAAACAAACTGATTTTCTAGAACCCACTACTTAGCATTAATTAATTAGAAATATGCATAAACATAAAATAGTAATTAATAATATTTTTGGAGCAAAATCCAATGAATTTGAAGTTGATGTGCCCAAATGACTATCAATTTGAGCTTTCTATAACTTACATGCCCAAAGTATACCACATAGGGGACATCAATGCTGATAACCTCAAGGCTTTATTGGGCCCAATAAAGGCACCAGCCCACTCACATTTCACACATGCGGCCCATTACCATACAAAAATCAACAGGTGGGAGAACCAATGTACATCATTCCTTGCTCACTTACATATCTCGTTATAAGAATTATTCTTTTTTGCTAATGGGTCTATTTGGCAATACTAGCTGAAAAGAAACCCTAACTGATAAGCTAGCTGAAACTGATAAGGTATAGCTAAAACTGACAAGATGCTGGAACTAATAAGGTAACTGATAAGCTTAACTGTTTGACATAACTAGTTGCTTAAGTTGATAACAAACTTATGTGTGTCTACCCAAACATCCTCGAACACTAACAGAGGCTAGCTTATGTGTGCCTTCCCAAATATCCTCATATTACAATTAGACGATTTAACCGGTCTTCGTTTCTGAGACAAATACACAATTCTGGTAATTTTTTTCAATCCAAACCACCACGTTAGAAGCTAAAACCCACCCTTATAACCTTCATGCAAGTTCATCATAATAAAAATGTAAACTTACCATATGTGTCACCGTACAAGACACGGAGATGTAATGAGGTGTAGAAGTCATATATTGTGTACTTGAACCCTTGTAATTGGGTCTGCAACCTGTTAGCTAGTGCAACAAATGCATCGTTGTGCATCCTGGCTAGCTCTTGTGGCTCCTCTGCACAACTTTCTTCGACTCCTAGCATGAATTTCATTGATGGCATGCACCCCAATGGCCCAATGTTTAGAATTGCAAACTTCCTTCCTCCTTGGTTGTAGATAGTCTAATTAAATCAAACATATTGCTAAAGTAGTTAGTTAAATTATATTTGTATTCAATTCGAAATAAGAAGTCCCAAAGCACACTAACTTCAATAACAAAGTCTCATATAAGACCGTCTTACCATGATTTATGGTAAGACATGGATAACTTGCTGTTCTAAAGAAGTCACTTACGGTACAAGTACTCTTTTGAAACATGAGGTGACCATTATCTAAAAGTGATCCCTTTAACTCATATAATGACCTTTTTAACTTACAAAGTGACCCTTTTGAAACAAAGTGAGTTGGACTTACGCTAACTTTGTGGTAAGGTGGTCTTACATAAGACTTACTAAACTTTCATTAATGAAAACATTCGAGGCCAAACAAGGAGACAAATTCGGGAAAGTATGACAACCAAACACTTAATGTGAAGTCATTTTTTGAGGAATTCATCTAAAAAAGCAATAACTAGACTCTTGTTGGTACATATTTTTAGCATTCATTTCTATTTGTTTGGCCCAATAAAAGATCACTTAGAAATGTGAAACAAAACCCACAAAAACACCAACCAAATATTCACATTTGAAGGGTTAATAAATAGGAAAAATTGTCAAGAATAAGTTAGCCTTTGAGCCATTCGCTAAAAACAAGTCAACCTTTTGATTATCCTTGAATAAGTCAACCTTTAATACCAATCTGTTTTTAACAAGTTATTGCATGTTCTTATCTTATTTAACCGCTTAAGTATGATATGTGTAACTCTTCAAAGGGATGAGAGATAAAACAAAAAGAAATTAAAAATTACAAAAAAGAAAGAAAAAAGTCAAATTATTTGTAATTTAACTTGTTTAAAATTGATATTCTTTCAAAAAAAAAAAAAAAAAAAACTTGTTTAAAATTGATAAGTACTAAAGGTAAACTTATTCAGGAAATAATCAAAAGATGACTTATTTTTAACGGACGGGTCAAATATTGACTTATTCTTGACAATTTTTCCTAATAAATAAGAGAAGATGGAGAAAATTAAAGCAGGGATTCGGTAGTTCTTACGTATAAGTGGGTTGTGAGGTTACCAAGTATCAAATCCATGTAGGCTCTTTTCTTATAAGTGGAAAGAGGAAGTTCGTCGACATTCTCCTCAAAAAGGCTAAAATAGTCATTTCCTCCGATGTTAAACAAATAGACTGCTTTGGATAACAGCTTATTGGCTTCTGATTCTCCAACTTGCTGTTTCAATCTTTCCACCATGTGTACGTAATAGTATAATTGCGTTGCCAAATTTATCTGAACACCAAGAAAATGAAGATATTAGGATAAACAAAATAGTTAAAAGTCATATAGAAGTATTATTAAAAACACACAAAAAGAAAAGAACAAAAGCCCAATGAAACTTGGCCTAATTCACCTCCCTCTATAAAGAAAGAAAAAAAAAGGCAAATCCTATAATATGTAAATTAATCATGTATGTTTCCGGGCAAAAATTGAGGGCGGTATGATGTTTAATTTAGAAACAACATATAAAGTTGACCAATAAATGAGCTCAAGCTGGTTTGACCATTAAAGCCGTCTAATAAGGTATTTTTAAAGTGATTCGATTCTCCGTACAAGGCCTCACAAGTAGAAGACCCAAATATCAGAACCCATTACATCTCTCTCACCTACTAAAAGTTTTTTTAATATGAAGTATCTATTAGAACTTTTAACTTTTTGATCGAAAATCACCATTAACAATAATGAGGAGTGTAAATATTTAAAATTGCACCAATTTCTTATTTTGGCCTAAATATAAATGTTTGTACACGTTAAATATGGGCCTAAGCCACACCCATCTTAAAACTATATATAAAGTAAGCTCATCTCTCTCTTTTTTATCAGTGTGGGACACTCACATGTATTATACGCTATACATCATAGGTTCAATAGAACATGATCATCAATATTTTTTTTTGGACGGGCTTCTGGCACCCGAACAACCCAAACCACAACCTCCTTCGACAAAAGATGAAAAATTACCGTGCCAGGACGAGTTTCAACGAGCACACAAGCACTTGCAGAAGCAAAATTAATTCCCAGAGTAAAATCGTTTAGCCCCGGTAACAAATACGGGCGCAAAAAGGGCAAACCCGCCAATAGAGCTGCCAAAAATCAAAATACGAACATAACAACATAAGAATATATGGAACAAATTCCCCTCAAAAAAAAAATATATGGAACAAATAAACTAACTAATCTTAAGTAACGTCAGAATGTATATTACCTATGAAATCTGGGATGATGCGACCATCAGAGTACCTCCCAGAAGGCTTCCTGAAGTAAGTCTCACCATAAGGCCAAAACTCAGCTCCAGCTCCCTCGACCTCGTTGTACAACGTCATACCGGTGTCGAACAGCGAATCGCCGAACACGAAGAGGGGAGTTTTCTCTTGGGCATTCGAGATCGTAGGAGAGAGCAAGAGTAGAGTTGCATATAGCGCCAATGTATCCAATATGGTTCTCGTTCTTCTTGCCATGAGGAAAGTCAACGTTGTTAGTAACTATTCACATGAGAACGAGCTTATCCTCTAGTTTTATATTCCTTGGCGACTATTGGTGGGCCGAAGTATTAGTATATCGGAAAAATATTGGATGATACAAGGGAGGCACGTTTATGCAATGTTCTATGAGGACGTGAGATGCATACCGCGTTGGATTTTGCATTCATGCTTATACATCCTTTAATTAGGGTGTGCACTAGAAAAATATGATGCAGAACACAACTATTGAAATTTGCGTATTTCGGTTAAGGTTTTCAATGTGTTCATATAGTTGCATTATATTAGGATTTGATTTTTAAATAAGAGCCTGATGTAACAACTTGTTTGCTTGCTAATTAAACTAATAATATCTCTGTTACTATTAATCTACATAGTTTGCTTTGGGTTATAACCAAGGAAAAAATGTAAAAGTAAGAGAGAGAGGAGAGGAATTCTAAAAAGTGAGAAGTAAGATGTACAAAAAAAAATAAAAAAAAATAGAGGATAGAGGAAGATGGGGTAGGTAGGTTTTTAGGTGGGTTACTTTATTTGGTGAGGATTCCCCTCAAAAAAAAAAAAACTTTATTTGGTGAGGGACCACATGATCGACAAAAGTAGAGAATACTGATTGAACATTTTACCTTATATAGATAAAGTAATAATGTAACTATTAAAAAGGAACGACCCGAAAAAGAAAGTGTGTAGATTAAAATGGAACGGATGTAATATCAGTTTCAATAGCCTAAGTTATAATACTTCCTCCGTTTCAAATTACTCGCTACACTTTCCATATAGGGAAGTTTCATATTACTTGCTACACTTCCTTTTTGGGCAATAAACTCTCTCTATCTCTCTCATCTCACATGGGTCCCTTTTCTTTTTACTCTCTACCTCTCTCTTCTCCAAAAATTGCCTAGGAGTCCGTGAATTGAGAAGTGTAGCAAGTAAAATGAAACGGAGGAAGTATATATTTTGTCAAAATGCTCACCAAACATGGATGACTATTCATTTGCGCCTTTTAATAATTCAACACCTTATCTTATAAAGTTCTTGAAGTAACAAGTTGTCAAGCATAACCTATACCGATCATGTGATCCATAAATCCGATATATATAGATGAATGTACAATAGTAGGGATATAAGTAAAATGTAATTTTTTTAGTTAAGAAGATATCATCTAGGCTGCCCTTGCATAAGGCCTCCACCCAGAGGCCCATTGCAAGCCGTCCACCCCCAACTCCCACCCCCTGTTACCACCATTTTCAGATGTCCAGCAGTATTTATTATGGTACATTACATTAGACCTCAAAAGGTTTAACTGCGTCTCAATATGAAGGCACAACAAGAGCATAAAGCCCATTGGATAAAATCAATATAAGTCAAAGTCAATAGAGGAAACCATCAAGACCATCAAGAGATGAAAGTCAAGAACGACGAACATGCAGATGGTTAAAGAGTAATCATCAGACAAATCCATGTATAAGAAGTACGTGCAAGGCTACGGTTATTCAGCGCCAGAAGATGGTTGAGATTTGAATCAAAGATGATTCAAATGTTTTCCCTCCAAGCAAGCACGGAAGTTACACGCCATTTTCTCTATAAATAGGAGGATGATCATAGACACAAAAACACACAAACATACAAACAACTTGCAATTACTCTTTTCTTAGCGTAACCTAGCTCTAGCTTAGCCAACCCCCATCTAGGGTTATAGTTTAGTTCCTTAGACGTAGAGCATGTTATGGCGACGGGTTCTGTAATTCTCCGATTGAAGCGAGGAACCATGGAGGTAACATGCTTCGTGTCTTCCCTTTAGTTTGTCCAGTCTGGCTTATCCCTCTATGTGTTGTAAAATTCTTTCTTAATGTTTGTGACATGTATGTGAATGTTGTGCTTTAATTAATAGATTAATTATTGCTTGCTCTATTTATTGCATTTCGCCTGAATTTATTAGGCGTTGTAGTTTATTCCTAAATTAAATTGCAACAAAGTACGTTAGCAAGGTTTTATCTAATTAAAACCGGTAACCCCAGGGGCTAAGTCCCCAAGACATTCAGTATCAAACTACTGGGTGTGCAGTGACTTGTTTGCAAAGTCAACCAACTGATTTTGCACCAACAAGGTTTTTGGCGAACACAGTGGGAGAAGAAGATTCATAAGCATATTGTGAACTTTCTTCTTCGTACTTTCGAAAAATCAACTGTAAAAAACGGTTGTTTTTACGAAAATGCCGGATACACGTTCTAACAAGAATAAGGAAGTTGCTCAGGAGGAAACAAGATTCCAAAACATGGAAACAAGTTATTCAACCCCTCAAGAAATTAGGGCACGTGATAACAATGGTGAACCAATTCACCATACTCATGAAGAGTCAAACGGAGAAACCCCACAAAGGGAAGGCTCATCTCCAAGTAATACTGGTCGTGGACTTATACAACAAATGTATGGAAAGTTCACAGAAATAGTAAAAAATTTACTGTTAGAAGCCAGAGAGAGTCAGAGACAACAATTGGACTCCAATTACAGGACTCTATCCCATGAGTCTGCCAGGGTCTTCACAGACATCCTCCAGAGGATAAGTGAAGAGAAAAGAGAGATTAACTCTAGGCAGATTGATAGAATACTTGTAGATATCAATGATACTATGAGTGCAACTTTCACGACAATGTCAACATCTCTTGCCACTGAAGTAGTTACTCGTCTAGAACCACTAGTCGAAATACACTATTAGTTAAATGAGAAACTAATTAAGGCCTTAGAAGAGGTCCCATTGAATACAGCAAGGGAAAATTTTGGTATAGAGCCACAAATTCCTCTCATGCACACCAAACAAGGGCAATACCCTTGAGCCATGGAGAGGGTGATCATGGGAACCTTAGGAGAAGTGGTGAAATGGCAGTGGGCGTGGAGCCAGGCTGGCACCAGGCGTCAGGACATCACCAACCTTCGTTTTTCGTGGGTGGTGGACAAGTTGGTGACAACACACACCAATCTGGACCATCACAAGGAGGACAGAGGCACGATACTTTTGTTACAAAAAACAATAGTATACCGCATGCGTATGCGCCTCTTAACCAACCAAATGTGGCTGGGAGTCCTTCTTTACCCTATGTTTACATGCCTTATAGCCAACCAACTATGGCTGGTACGCCTCATTATGGAATATTCCGGGGTATAATCAACCCCAAGCTCCATTTGCCCAAGCAATTGGTGCTTATCAGCAGAGGATGCCCACAAATGGACACACATTCCCACCGCAAATGGCGCAAGGTGCAACCAATCCTACTTTTATGCAACCACAGAAGATCCCTATGGGAGGTTATCAAAATCAACCTTTCAATCCTAACCCTCATCCTAATCAAGCAGGAAACATGGGGAATGGGAATATGGGATATCCAGGAACGCATCAGGATCCATTGGCAGCACAAGTTGAGGCACTAGTCCAAAGACTAGTAGGGGATAATTCTAGGAAAAATAAGAGGCAAATAGGTCAAAAACCGTACCCTGAATGGATTGATAGAGCCAACCCATTTCCTAGAACATTTAAGATACCTGACTTTACCTTGTTCTCAGGCAATGACAGAGTTTCTACCGAGGAGCATTTAGTTAGGTTGAATTGTTAGTGTAGGGAAGCAGCTGACAATGATTTCTTAAAACTTAGAATGTTTTCTATGTCTCGTACTGAGACTGCTTTTTGGTGGTACACTAATTTACCGCCAAATTTCATTCACTCATGGCAAGACATGCAAGTGCAATTTACAAATCATTTTGCACGCACTGAACCCGGAGTGACTTTAAGTGATTTGGCTAGAATCCAACAAAAGTTAGGGAAGTCTATAGAAGATTACCTATCTAGATTCAAAATGGCCAAGATCAGGTGTAATGTTAGGATCCCTGAAAGAGAATTTGTACCAATGGCTCAAGAGGAAATGTTAATTCAGTTTCGAAAAAGGTTTGATGGTCATGCCTTTGGCGATTTTGTTGAATTAGAAGAATTGGCTGTAAGGTATGAAAGGAACATGCAGGCTCAAAGTGCAGCAAGACACCACAACTTCTTTCCTTAGAATGACGAGCCCTTCCATTTTAAAACTGCACAAGAAGTGGACATGGCAGAAATCATTCAAGGAGTACCTTATAAGTGTGCTCCTCTAGAGAAGAAAGAATTTATGGCGCCAAAAGATATGAAATTTGAACAAAAAAGGAAATATACTTTTGATGCTAAGAAATACTAATGCTATTTTCGACTGGTTATTATCTAACAAAAAGATAAAATTGGTAGGAAGGCATAAAGTAAGAACTACTGAGGAAGTTGAGGGTAAAAAATACTGTAAATGACATGATGCAGTAACTCATGACACTTCTGAATGCATTGTTTTTAGAAATAAAATCCAGGATGAAATTGATAAGAAAAATATCATGTTTCCTGATGAAGGAGATGTTAATGTAGTTGGAATGGACGAACCATTTGAACTATTATGTGGTATGGTAGAAACTAATAATGTTTTTACTGTCACTTTGCAGGCATCTTAAGCTACCGAAATAGGTAACCAACTATTCAATAGATTACTTGACGAAGGAATCTTGGTTATGCCAAATATAGCCAATGAAGAGGGATTGAAAGACATGTGCAGATGGCATATGAATGGGTCGCATACCACAGACCAATGTCAAGTTTTCAGAGGGTTCTTAACTAGGCAGTTAAGTCTCAAAATACTAGTTGTCTCAGAAATAGAACATCATGCCATGGAGCTAGAAGCCTACAGGGCCAATTTAGCCAAAGCTAAGGTGCCTGTTAATTCCAACCCAACTTCAAGCCCGGTGATGCTTGAAGAAAGAGCTAAAACCTATAAAGAGGCCGCTAAGAAATTCCCATTGCAAACTAGGGCGATAGAAGGGTTGAAGGCTCTAATAAATGGGATGTGCTCACCATGTGCAAATAGGCTAACCTTTGAAATGGTTACAACTCAGATCATCCCAAATGATCCTGCCTTTGTGCCTGCTTATTAGCGTCCATTTCAGAAAAGGTCCAGAAGTCAAGGACCAAAGAAACAGGACATTCCCAGTTTAGGCCCTTCCGTAAAGGGGAAAGAAAGGGAGCCAAGTCAAACTCCTGTCAAAATTCTTAAAAGCAGGGTGAATTCCCATGAGGGCCAAGGGAAGTCAAAGATCAAATCAGCAGTTAAGCCTTGGCCACTATCAGATGTCCAAAACTTTCCTAAAAGTAGGACAATAAAGATGAAGGAGTTGAGTGTAAAAGCTGCTGCAGCAAGGGCACAAATCAGCACTCAAAATGTACAAGAATCCCTTATAGCAAACATTAGAATTGATGAGAAGGAGCTACAAGCTGGTATTACTAAGTTGTTGCCTTTGGAAAAGGAACAATATGATACACCACCTACAAAGAGCGGTGACCAACAGCCTCAAGGAGGCGACTCTCTTATGAAAGAGAAGCCGGGAAATGGCTTTATTGAGGACTATGATTCAGAGTTTGGATCTGAGGATTTGGACTTATTGGTTTCTGATAGTGACTTAATTCTGGATGGAGACCCACTTATGAGCGAGCCTCAAACAGAGATGGGAAATGAGCATAACGCGCAGTGCAATGTGGTCATGCTACCAACAGAGTTCAACAAGTCAGAAGACCAACCAAAATTCCAGACCAATACCACATCGTGGGTAGATGAAGTTGACAAAGAAGAGAGGGCAGGTAAATTTAAAATTACTGCTTCTTGAAGCTTGTCATCTTATTTGAATGCACCTCATAGAAAAGTGCCTAACAAAACATCTCTAAAAGCTAACCTAGAGAAATTAATCATAGATAAAATCTTTAGGTCAGTTGATGTCAATAATAAGCACACTAAAGCCTTATTTCTAAATGTTGATTTTGAGGGAGTTCGTTTAGGCAAAGTATTGGTAGACACTGGACCTACTGTTACTATTATGCCACTCTCTGTATTCACAAAACTAGGAAAGACTAGAAAAGATTTTTATAACATACAAATCAACATAACTGGTTTTTCTGGTTTATCAGAAAAAGTGGAAGGAATTGCTATCTTAAAGATAAGAGTAGGAACTAAAACCACTTATACCGGTTTCTTCATAGTCGAAAATGGTACTCATTATAATGCCATACTAGGGAGAGATTGGTTACATCATAATTATGATATTCCATCATCACTCCACAAAGTTTTGATCTTGTGGAATGGTGACACTTATGAGATGGTTCAAGCGGATGAGGAAGTTTTTCTAATCACATCTCCTGATTCTGTCATTGTTAGGGACTCTCTGAAGTCAGTTCCTACCATCAAAATTGAGGTTGCTCTACAACTTGAGTCACAAACTCACCAAGAGATAGAAAACTCAGGTGCAATTCTCATCGAAGAAGTTGATGACGTCCCAGAAGTTGAAGACATTTAATCAAAATGTGAATATATTCAACAGGCGCCAGACTATGATCAACCCTTAGATCTCATTAGTTTGTAGAGTTAGGATGTATTTTTCTTACAAAGTTTATTATGTATATAAACCAAGAAGAATGTTGTAATGGGTTTACCCCTATTGTTGATCAAGTAATGAAAGATTTAGTTTTTAGAAAATACCAAGAGGATTTTCTTATAAACTCTAATGCATGTTGCTCAACTTTACACGAAACTGAATCCTTAGCAGAGGAGGATGAGAAAGTAGGGGCTAAAAGTGAGGATATTAAACAAGAGGTTCATGATCCACTAGAGGAAATAAATTTAGGGGATAATGAAAATCCACGTGTTACTTACATAAGTAAACTTCTCACTAACCAAGAAAAGCAGGAAATCATAAAAATTCTAAAAGAATTTAAAGATTGTTTTGCTTGGGAACATCATGAAATGCCTGGCATTGATAGGAAAATAGTATAGCATAAACTACCTATCAAGGAAGGATTTAAGCCTGTGGCCCAAAGTCCTAGAAGACTAGCGCCTGAACTTATAGAGCCTATACAAGAGGAAATAAACAAACTGCTCAAGGCGGAGTTCATAAGGCCTTGCTAATATGCTGAATGGATCTCCAATATAGTTCCAGTAGTTAAGAAAAATGGCAAGATATGAATCTGCATTGACTTTAGGGATCTAAATAAAGCTACGCCTAAAGACCAATACCCCATGCCAGTGGCTGATCTCCTAATAGATGCAACATCAAGATATGAATACATATCTTCCATGGATGGGTATGGAGGATATCACCAGTTAAGGATTGTGCATGAAGACTGTAACAAAACAGCCTTCAGATGTCCAAAATTATTAGGCTTGTTTGAATATGTGGCCATGCCATTTGGATTGAAAAATGCTGGAGCCACATACCAACAAGCAATGGATGTAATCTTTAAGGACATGATTGGTAAGATCATGGAAGTATATGTGGATGACATCCTCGTAAAGTAAAATGATTTTTTAAAACATAAAGAGCATTTGATTAAGTCATTCACTAGAATGAGAGAATATCACCTAAATATGAATCCACTCAAATGTGCATTTGGAGTTAAAGCTAGTAACTTCTTAGGATTCCTCATTCATAAATATGAAATGGAAATTGACTAAAATAAGGCAAGAGCAGTGTTGGTAGCCAAGCCACCTTCTAATAAGAAGGAATTGCAAAGATTTTTCTTGGACAGGTCAATTATGTTAGGAGATTCATGGCCAACTTAGCGGGAAAAACTAAAAAGTTTTCGCCTTTGCTAAGATTAAAACATGAATCAGGATTTAAATGGGACGAGGAACATCAATTGGCTTTTGATCAAATCAAACAAGATTTGGCAAGCCCTCCCGTATTGATACCTCCAAGGCAGAATGGAAAACCATTAAGGTTATATCTGTCTGCTTGTGAAGATTCCATTGGTAGACTCCTTACTAAAGAAAATGAGAAAGGACATGAGCAGGCCAATCCTGCATGACACTGAGAAAAGGTATACCATGGCAGAAAAATGGTGTTTGTGCTTATATGATGCATCAATCAAGCTCATACATTATTTCATGGCCTTTACAGTGGAAGTAATATCTCCAACAGATGTCATAAAATATATGATATCCCAACCTTTTATAAAAGGAAGGCTAAGCAAATGGAGGTTACATTTACTACAATTCGACCTAATATATGTGCCACAAAAGGCAGTAAAAGGTCAAGCTTTAGCTGATTTCTTAGCAACCCATCCTTGTTGTGACTCAGGAATCATTGATGAGGACATCATACCATGGGTCTTGTTTTTTGATGGATCCAACACCAGAGAAACAGCAGGAGCTGGAATATATATTCTATCTCCTAATGGGATTCCAACTAAACTAGCAATAACCCTAAAGAG
This sequence comes from Beta lomatogona, assembly GCA_947646795.1. Lineage (NCBI taxonomy): Eukaryota > Viridiplantae > Streptophyta > Magnoliopsida > Caryophyllales > Amaranthaceae > Beta > Beta lomatogona. The sequence continues at coordinate 212,896 of CANSNZ010000795.1, read as the reverse complement.
TCCATGTACCAACAATAGAGCTGAATATGAAGCTTTATTAATTGGATTAGATATGTTGCTAGAATTTGGAGCTAAGAAAGCAAGGGTATATAGGGATTCTCAATTAGTCATTTATCAAATAAATGAGGAATTCAAAAGTATATCACTAGTATCTCAAGAGTATGGTAAGAAAGTACAAAAATTGTCTAAACAATTTAAGGAAATCACTTTCATACACGTTCCTAGAGAAGAAAACAAGGTAGCAGATCAGTTGTCCCAAATAGCTTCTGCCAGGAAAGAAATAACTTCACAAAATGAAGATATCATTCTCCAAGAGAAAATCCTAGAACCTCTCACTGAACCTGATAAAAAAAGATCGGAGGATATGTTGGAAGTCTATAGAATTTCAATATTAAGGGAGGAAATGGACTAGAGGAATGAAATTATTCATTATCTCTAGGACCCAACTGGGACAAAAGTGCCAAATAGAGTCAAAATGGCAGCAACTAAGTTTTGCATGCAATTCAGTGAATTACATAAAAAGGATCCTGAAGGATTACTTTTGAAATGTGTGGATGCTGGAGAGGCTCTAACCCTCATGGCAGAAATTCACCAAGGGCTATGTGGTGCTCATCAAAATAGCCTAAAAAAGTGATGGCTGTTGCACGAACATGGTTTCTATTAGCCTACTGTGAGAAAGGATTGTATAGACTATGCTAAAGGTTGCTAAAGATGTCCAAAGTTTGGGCCTATCAGCAGGGCACCAGCTTTAGAATTTAAGTACATTATTAAGCCTTGGCCCTTCAGAGGATGGGCAGTGGATGCCATAGGAGAAATTAATCCTGCGTCTTCTAAGAAGCATTCATACATCCTAGTGGTAACTGATTACTTCACCAAATGGGTTGAGGCTCAGGCTTTCATTAGGATCAATACCCAGGTTATCATAAATTTCTTGGAAGAAGAAATCTTTACAAGATTTGGAATTCCAGAAACTATAACCTTTGATCAGGCCACAATTTTTAGAAATTCTGATCTACTGGAGTATTTTAACCAGTTTGGAATTACTAAATTGCATTCAACGCCTTACTATGCTCAAGAAAATGGTCAAGCTGAAGCTACCAATAAGATCATAGTAAAAGGGATCTCAAAACTCATAGACAATAACCCAAGAAAATGGGATGAGTTGTTGCTATATGCCCTATGGGCCTACAAGACCTCTAAAAGGGAAGCAACATGAGTTACACCTTTTAACTTAGTTGTTGGCATACTCCAGTGATCCCAGCTGAAGTGAATGTAAGATCATCAAGGGTAGCCCAACAAATGGATTATCAGGAGATGACTATTCACAGGCGATGAATATCTAAAATTATGGATGCTCTAGAAGCTAAGGAAGAAGCCCTAGCCAAAATGAGAATCCATAAAAAAAGGTTGCTAGGGCCTACAACAAAAAAGTAGTACATAAAGAATTCCAGGAGAATGATAAGGTGTGGAAAATGTTCCTGCCAGAAGCAGCTTGCAAAGATCCACAGTTAGGGAAATGGTCACCTAAGTGGCAGGGTCCCTTCATCATTCATAAGAAAATGTCTGGAAATACATATCTATTAAAAGATATAGATGGCAACATAAAAGATAGAGCCTTGAATGGCAAATTTCTAAGGAAATATTACCCATCTATATGGGAACAACATGATCCTGTGTTTCAACAGAAACATGCAGAATTATTTCAAACAGTAAGGGATCATTAAAATTACAACATTAATAATAATGTTACATATTTAGACATTCCAACATTGTCTAACAGCTAAACTATGGTGTTTAATGGCAGACCAAGCATTGCAAAGTTTTTCCTTTTGGAGAATCAAGCCTTGATATACAGCCATATCTTTGAACATCTCTTGCCTCAAATGAGCAAGATTTGTTCGCCCTTGGTGTAGCTTCTTCTCTTCTGTATCAATAGAGCTTTAGAGGGAAGAGTTCTCGCTAATGATATTAATCTCCTCTTTATTAATCTCAGCCAGGCGATTTTGTAAAAATTGCCTCTCCTCAGAAAGAAGCTTCAGCTTCTAATCAATAGAACTCAAGGTATCTTGGATCTGTCTACTGAAGTTCCAGAAGGATTTAGCTTGAACTTCCAAAGAAGTCTCCTCTTCCTGAAGTTTCTGAGCTGAGAATTTTGGAGGTTGGACTCTTGATTCAGCATTGCATTGTTGAAGAAGAAGAGTTTCCTTAACATAATCACGACAAGGTATCCAGTATTCAAAGCCTTGAGAAATCAGAGATTCCAAAATTTGCTTAAGAGCCTGTGCAGAAGCCTAATCATAAGGGTTGATGGTTAAGGTCAAGCAGAGGTCCTAGATTTTATCTTCTTGTTTTATGTGCTCTGATGATCCATCACTGGAATGATCACTGTTGAAAGGGGTATGTTGATCCCTTATAATGATAGTTGTCTGCAGACCAACCTCTTTCCCTCCATCAGACTCTTTCATCACACTTGCTTCTTGAATGCTTCCCTCTGCATCATAAAGAACAGAAGCCAAGTTAGCAAGAGAGTGAAGTCTGGTATTATGAGGACATGGACTCATATAGAGGAAATCTAAAATGAATTCATGAGGAAAGAAAGGCAGAACAGTCCCTGAAGTAGACGCTGAAATTGATGAAGAACCTTTGCAAACAGAGGTAATCATAAGTTCAGTGCTGCTTCGTAAAGGTGTGACCTCTAAAGGGATAACATCTTTTGGAACTTCATTTCTAGTAATAGAAGGAATTGATATAACAATAGTGGTAGTAGCATGAGAGCCTGGAACTTCAATATCTAAAGGACTTGATTCCAAGGGATCTTCGTTAAATTGATGAGGCAAGTCCTCCTCAGGAGATTCCACATGAAAATGCTTTGTCCCTTCCAACTGGGGGGACAGCATACCCTTCCAAAGAAAGGGTAACCACATTTTCCAACTGGGGGGCAGCACCACTTGAAGTGGGATGATTGATAACAAATTCATCAATAGGACCACCCTCTGAAACTAACTCTGGATCAGCTATCTTGGGAGCGTCTCTTGAAGGATGGTTGACATAGCTAAGAGGTGATAACTTCTTAAAAGAAGGGTCGCTGATAATCTTAGGCTCAATGATATCAGCATCAGAGGAACCTGGAATAAATTAATCAGTATTCCAAAAAAGTGAAACTTCTCTTAAAAGGAGTAAAAGTCAAATGCATACCTACTTTAACTCCTGGTTTCCTTTTGAAAATTTGAGATATGGTCTTGTCATCATCTTCATCAGAGGAGATGATATACTATGTGGTATCTCTGAATAAACATCTAACTTAGGACGTGCCTTAAAGGTTTGGAGGCAAAAATACAGCCATAATCTTTCTTCTTTGAAGCCTTTTTAAGAGGCTCAGGTTGCTCCACAGACCCTTTAGGTTGGGTGTCCTTGGAAGCATAGAGACAATTGTAATCTATTTTCCTTGCAGCTCTTTTGAAAGGGTCAATCTGCTCTAGTGGCCCCATGGTTTGGATGTCCTCCACAGTCTGGACATCTCCGTAGGAGACCCCCTGATCATAAGCAGCATCATCTTCATCCTCTGAAGAGGTATGAGGAGGAACCCTTTTGCCTATGGTATTCCAATAGAGCTTGTCATATCTAGACTCCGTTGTCATGCCATCAGGCACCTTTAGCTTCTTCTTGCCAGCTTTTGCTAAATAGTCAGAAGTAAAGCACAAAGAAGATTTAGTAATATTCACTCCCACAAGAAGTTATAAAATAACTAAGGAAAGAAATTACTTACAGCCTAAGAAGAGCTGATCCTCAAAGTTCGCCAAAGCATCAAAACACGTTGAGTCGTTTGGGAATACATGATCCCACCACAGATGGAAGCCTCGAACAGCTTTAGCAATCCATTTTCATGGAGAAATGGACATGGAAGTAAGGTTGAGAGTTTTACTCTGAAGGGCTCTACCTTCTTCAAAACGACCCCTTGAAGTCCAAGGATCATTGCGGGTTAAGAAGTAAGGAATACCTAGTGTTTGGACCAATCCAAATTGCCTAGCTACCAGCTGTGGATTATAATCCTCAAAGCCAAAGTATTCAGGCTCATCAGCTATTAAATCCATAGACCTAAGAACACTACTCCAAAAATTCCCACTCCCTAAGAAACTAGAGTGGATGTTCAGGGATTGTAGCCAAGAAGGCATTGTTTGATGGCGCCAAGTTCATTTGCAAAAGAAACAACCATCTTACCTGGAAAAATATTCCAGACACCAGGGTTGGACTTAGAAACCAAGAAATATGAAAAAATCAAACTTGAATGCCAAACCTCATATGGAGATATAAGATTGAAGCGGACTTCGCCATTACAACTACAATTATCAAGACTAGAGAGGAACAAAAGGGGATCAAAAGAAAGATCTTCCTCCTCTGAATCCCTAGATGCTTTAAAAGCAGAAAAGGGATTGATAACCATTAGACAAGCTAGATACATATGGCCCTGATGGGTTTTAAAATATATACCGCAAGTGCATGGTGTTTGTTTAGCATAAAATGGCAAATACGGGTCGATCCACAGGGACAAGAGTTCTATAGATTTGTGTTCAATTATTTAACTACTTCAAGAGATGAAATTGATTGAATAAATAACAGCTAAACTAGAATAAGCTAGAACACAAAGAGATTAAAGTTTATCAAATAATTAAAAAACCTAGGGCAATCGATCGGTCCACCATGTTTATAACAATTTAATCACTACAATATAATTCAACAATACTTGGATTGAGGTTCAAATAATTAGAGTATTTCGTTAATCCTACGGTCGGGCCTTAACAACTCTTAGATCAACATATGCCAGTACGGTCGCTCAACATAATCAGACCTACCTATTGTAACAAGCCTCTAATGAGTATGATCTTTCGCTTCTAACTCCTATTAGCTAAACATAACCCATGATGTTGCGCAATTACATGAATTAAACAAGCATAACAAATCAATAGTAAATTACTCTAATTCAATCCGAATATCGAAGAACTTTAAACCACAATCAAATAGGTATAAACATGGCATCCCTCTCTAAGCCATAGAAAAAGACTACTCACTCATGATAATAATAAACACAATAAACATAATACAAGTAGAAAAATTCATTAAAGTAAGCAAAGTAAAGAAGAATACCGAATGATTGAAGAACTGTGAAAACGAAATCAATGATCTTTATAATCTTCAAAGTAAAGTGTTAATACCAAAGTAGAGAGAGACTAAGTGTTTTAAACCTAAAAAACCCGAAAATAAGATGGATAATCGAAAATACTAAAAGCCTAATTATAGTTTTTACAAAACCGGCTAAAATAGGCAAATATTAACCTTCCCGAAAAACCGCCCGGTCGACCGGGCCAAACCACCCGGTCGGGCGACGGTGTTTTGAAATTACGACAAAAGGGGAAATTTCGCTCGGTCGGGCGCGCAAGCACTTTTGGAGCTATTTTCGCCCGGTTGACCGGGCAAACATGCCTTGGACTCTGAAGAAGTTTCCGTCTCGCCCGGTCGACCGGGCGGGAAAACTGCGATATTGCGTCAACTTGCGAAGGCTGTATCTCTCTAACAGAAGTCCATTTGGGGTGTGTGACCTACCGTTGGAAAGCCCTTCAAGTCTAGTTTCAAACCCAACTAGAATTTATTGATTATCAATTTTATATCAAAAGTTATGATCAAAATAGTGAATATGTGTCAGTTTTGGCACTTCTTTCACTAACTCTTTGCTTCATTCTAACTCGAAATTGTCCCAAACGGATGCATTGTGATCCTTGTGCAAGCTATCTTCTTCCTCAATGATTAATATGCTTGATCTTAGATAATCATAATCAATTTGCATCAAAATAACCTGAAAAACATCGAAACACGCAAACGAGGAGTAGTAAAGCATAACTTACGTAAATCATGCCATTAAGCACCTAAATGTTCTAAAAGGAGTTCTAAATGCAATCAAAATGCATCTAAAAACTATATATAAATGTGACATATCAAACTCCCCCAAGTTAAACCTTTGATTGTCGCCAAGCAAACAAGACATGAATATGGAAATAATTGCCTCACCCCTCAGATAGGAAAATCACAGTTCAAAATATTTTCATGACTAAGAACCGTTCAAGCAGGCAAAATTCAAGTTCAGCTGTTCAGGTTAATCTAACTACCAACCACCCAAGCAAATAGTCAAACTCAACTGCCTTACATGATATGCACATCCTGAAAGGGTGCTCACCAAGGTGTTACTCCTCTCAATCTTGTGGCAGGCAAAGAATGTGCCCGAACACTCACCGACCCGACCCATATATATCCCTTCCCACTCACACTCTTATGTTTTTAATAAGGTATAATGTCACCCATCCTATTCCGGTCGACTCAAGTAGCGAACGTACTCTTTAACTTTGGCAATTTGACTAGGTATCAATTCAACAAACATATAACACATGCTCAAGAGGTCTTTTTTGGGTTGTAATGGGGCTTGGGTTAAGGTATGGAAAACATTTAGGGAATGTGATGGTAAAGCCAAGAAAGGGGAGCAATTAACACTAATAATCTATACCAAGTGAGGTCTAAAATAACTCCCAAGACATTAACACACATCCAAAACATCATCCCACTAAGGAAAATCACCAAACACACAACAAACTTTTGTTTTCAGTTCACTTTCTCATGATGTATTTTTTTTTTCTTTTCAGATTAAGGTGAAGGAAAGAACAAGGAATAAATGCACTTTTTCTACTTTTCACACTTTTATACTTTCCTTTGAACTAACAAACACAATCCTTTTCTTTCTATTTCTCTTTCTTCAAACCTTTGAACTTGTAATTAATATTTTTCCAACGAACCACCAATATCAACTTATCATCATAATGCCATCCTAAGCTAATGCTCCCCCAAGCTAGGATAGTAATCAAACATAGGGCTCAAGGCTTGTAATGTGGTTTAGTAACCAGAAAAAGTCATTAGGCTCAGCAGGGCTAGAATGGAAAAATAATCATGAAAATCAAATTCAAGGCTTAAGAATCATTTCAAAAGAACGCCTCTATCACAGCACATGAAAAATGAAGCCAAATTTCAACAAGTACCTTGCCAAAATCAAGATCAGTCAACTAATGAGGAACTAACACACAAGAAACAGACTGGATAATGATATGAATCCAATAGGCAAGAGATAAGTCTTACAGTCTAACCAATTCAGGCATGCAGTCAAATGCAGTGTGTAATAATCATAATCTGCTCAGAGTCATAGCAATCAAACATCACATCATAGCCTCACAATCACAAATGCCCAGCTATCCAGAAAACAAAGTCAATTCATTTTTCAATCAAAATACAACAAGGGGCACAGGGAGGCAATCAAACCAGTCATGAACATCGTATTTTTGTATATTTCAGCATTTTTTTTAAAGCAAATAAATCTAGCCTATGAAAGCAAAAAAAAAAACTACACTAGAAGGCAGTAAAAGAGAGAGAAAATACGTACACAAATCCTCCCCTAAGCTGAATTTGGCAATGTCCTCAATGCCGCAAGATGAACTATAGGACGATGCTCAGAGGATAAATTAACGTCAGTACTCTCCCGCTATCTCACTCTCAAAAAGGGGAGAAATATGAAAAAATAAAAAATAAAATAAAAGAGATAAGAAAATAATAAAGAAAATAAAAAAAGAAGAAAAACTACGGGTTGCCTCCCGCACAGCGCTGGTTTATAAAGGTCCCGCACGACCATATTATCTCCTCAATCTCAAATCGGAGGGGCTTGGCAATGAGTGCCCCCCTCATCAAACATTTTCCTCCTTATAAGACTGCCACTCTGGCTTGCAGTCGGGCATGTTACCTCAGGTGCATAGGTAGAATGCACATTTTCCATAACCATCGATCTTTTGCCCTTTTCAACCTGAGGTCCCTCCAAATCGATAATACAAGCATCGACTTCAGCATCGATGCCTGGGGAAACATCCATAGTAAGTGCAACCTCTAAAGGGTCAGCACAAAGCATCCGCGAGAGTGCAGATAGAACAATTTCCTCAAGAATATCCATCATGCAGCAAGTTTGCTCAAGCATAGGAGACTTGACAGCATTGGTTAGTTTAAAAATGACATTATCATCACCAACACTCAAAGTCAAAGACCCATACTTGACATCTATAACAGCACCAATAGTACACAAAAACGGCCTACCAAGAATTATAGGAATTTGGGCATCCTCCTCCATATCAAGAACAACAAAATCAACTGGAATATAAACTTTCCCACCCTAACAGGGACGTCTTCTAAAACACCTAGAGGGTATTTTATAGAACGGTCGGCCATTTACAAAGTAATTTGAGTGCACTTAAGTGCTCCCATATTCAGTTTCTTATAGACAGACAAAGGCATGACAGACACAGATGCACCTAAATCACACAATTCCTTATCTATATATAATGCACCTACATGACAAGGGATGGAAAACTACCAGGATCCTTCAACTTAGGTGGGGTTCTATTTTGTAAAACAGCACTACACTCTTCAGTTAGAGCGACTCGATCTACCCCACCAAAGTCTTTCTTTTTAGTAATCATGTCTTTCAAAAACCTAGCATAAACAGGCAATTGAGAAATAAATTCAGTAAAAGGTATTGTTACCTCAAGGTTCTTGACCATAGCCAAGAACTTACCAAGTTGCTGATCGACCTTCGACCTTTGCATCCTATGGGGAAAAGGTAGCCATGGTGAAATAGGCGTTTCAGAAACCTTTTCCTTCTGCTTTCCTGTTTGATCTTACTTAGCTAGTTCGACCTTAGACATCGAACTCTTCTCTGCTTCTTCCTCTACCAACTCCGTCTCCTTGCTAGGAGCAACATCATCAATGGGCATGGGAGGAGCATCATAAGCAGTGCCGCTACGAAGTGTAACAGAATTGATAGTCTCCTTGGGGATGGGTTGTCCAGGTAGATCACCTGGTTGCCTCTGTGCATTATTTCCGGCCACCTGAGAAAGTTGAGTCTCCAAGTGTTTGGTAGTGTTCTTCAGCTCCTTGATGCTCTCATCATGACTCTGTTTCATAGAAACCATCATCTTCATCAGATCAGACAAAGTGGGTTCTTGTGAGGTAGCATTCTGAGAAGGTTGCTGCTCATAGCCTTGGTGTGAAGGCCTATTGAAACCAGTAGGGGGGTTCTGAGGAGCCCCTTGGTAGTATTGTTGTCTAGCAGGGTATTGATTTGGTGGTGGGTAGGAAGTTTGTGGCATAGGTTGAGGGTTCTGAACATTGTTGCTTTTGTAGGAAAAATTGGAGTGATCCCTCCAACCTGGGTTGAATGTGTTGGAGTATGGGTTATGTGGAGGTCTCTGCTGAAAAGCATTTGCATGCTCCATCTGATTCGGGTTCGGTTGATCTTAAGAACAATCATAAGCAAAGTGGCCTTGAACATCACACACCTCACAGTAAGAAGAGGTAATCGGAGCCATGGAAGACATCGCATTAATACTCATAGGAGGATTATTAGACTGTGAAGATTTAAGTGAATCCATCTTCATGCTCAACTAGGAAACTTGTGCAGACAACAGGGCATATGCATCAGCATCCAACTTTTTCTATGTAATAGTCCTGGAATTAGGGGTGTGCACCGGTCCAAAACCGGACCGTACCGGTTGGACCGGTGGACCGGAATCCATGAATTTTTTTGGACCGGGACCGGAATATTCCTGTCCGGACCGGAAAAATTCTGGTCCGGACCGGAAAAATTCTGGTCCGGTCCGGTTTTGGATCGGTTGGACCATAATTAATATTTTTTTATAAAAAAAAACTTTTTCTTAGATTTAAATATATCAATAAATTCAATATATTAAAATATAATAATTCTAAAAGCAATAATCTTAAAGGCAATAAATATGAGGTTTTAACTTTCTAACTTTTTAAGTTTTAAACTTTTTTTTAACCTTTAAACTTTTTTTTTTTTAAAATAACTGGAATTCAGGTTCGCCGGTCCGGACCGGAAAATTCCGATTTTGGACCGGACCGGACCGGAAAATTCCGATTTTGGACCGGACCGGACCAGAAAGCCGGAATCTCAACTTTTCATGGACCGGGGACCGGACCGGAAATCCGGTCCGGTCCGGTTCCGTTCCGAATTCCGGTCCCGGTCCAAAAGTGCACACCCCTACCTGGAATAACTAAGATCATTGGCTGCTAAGTTGGCCAGAAAATTGTACCCTTCATCCACCTGCTTGTCTAGGAAAACACCCCCCTGCAGATGAATCAATTGTACTCTTGATATGGGGTTGTAGACCATTGTAGAATGCTTGGGTGATGAACCACTTGTCAAGATTGTGGTGCGGGCATTCTCTCTGCAGATCCTTGAACCTATTCCATGCTTCCTTCAATGTCTCATCATGTTCTTGTTGGAAGGTAGCAAGCATAACAAATCAATAGGAAATTACTCTAATTCAATCCGAATATTGAAGAACTTTAAACCACAATCAAATATGTATAAACATGGCCTCCCTCTCTAAGCCCTAGAAAAAGACTACTCACTCATGATAATAATAAACACAATAAACATAATACAATTAGAAGAATTCATTAAAGTAAGCAAAGTAAAGAAGAATACCGAATGATTGAAGAACTATGAAAACGAAATCAATAATCTTTATAATCTTCAAAGTAAAGTGTGAATACCAAAGTAGAGAGAGAATAAGTGTTTTAAACCTAAAATACCCAAAAATAAGATGGATAATCAAAAATACTAAAAGCCTAATTATAGTTTTTACAAAACCGGCTAAAAAAGGCAAAAATTAACCTTCCCGAAAAATCGCCCGGTCGGGCGACGGTGTTTTGAAATTACGAAAAAAGGGGAAATGTCGCCCGGTCGGGCGCGCAAGCACTTTTGGAGCCACTTTCGCCCGGTTGACCAGGCAAACATGCTTTGGACTCTGAAAAAGTTTCCGTCTCGCCCGGTCGACCTGGCGGGAAAACTGCGATTTTGCATCAACTTACGAAGGCGGTATCTCTCTGACCAGAAGTCCATTTGGGGCGTGTGACCTACCGTTGGAAAGCCCTTCAAGTCTAGTTTCCACCCCAACTGGAATTTCTTAATTATCAATTTTATATCAAAATTTATGATCAAAAAATTCAACATGTGTCAGTTTTAGCACTTCTTTCACTAACCCTTTGCTTCATTCTAACTCGAAATTGTCCCAAACGGATGCATTGTGATCCTTGTGCAAGCTATCTTCATCCTCAATGATTAATAGGCTTGATCGTAGATAATCATAATCAATTTGCATCAAAATAACCTGAAAATCATCAAAACACGCAAACGAGGAGTAGTAAAGCACAACTTACGTAAATCATGCCATTATGCACGTAAATGCTCTAAAAGGAGTCCTCAATGCAGTCAAAACGCATCTATAACTATAAATAAATGTGACATATCACCCCAAAAAGTCAAGAGCCATAGGGGTCCAAATCTCTTGTCAGTAGAGAATATGGGAGATTCAGAGGCATGAATTCCAAAACCTTTGAAATATTCTCTACTCTTGAAAAGACATCTATAAAGTTGTCCCAATAGAACAGGAGCCAAAGCTACTTCTTCGGAAGTAGAGGAGATGTTAACAGCTAAAGATAGCCATTATGTTACTACTCCTCTAGCTCTAGACATCATTAGTTTGGAGAAATCAAAAGTAAGAAAAAGTACTTCCTCTTGAGAAGTAACTTCCTCGCTAGTATCCTTATTAATGAAGAAATCAACGAACTTCTGAAAGCCACATTTGCTAGCACTAGCAGAAGGACTAGCAATTGGTGGAAAGTTGATAAACACTGATTATACAGCTGGTTATGTTCTTTAACATGGTGAAAGATAGGAAGTTCAATTCCATATTTACCTATTGGAGAAGTCCCAGTAATGAAGGCAATATCAGCTAATGTCACAGTCATTGGTCCCCATCGGAACAAGAAGCAGTTGGTGGCAGGGTCCCAACATGCCAACAAGGCAGTAGACATAGCTCCATCAAAAAAGATGGTTTCATAAGAAGCTAGTCTCAAGAAGGGCTGTATTTTGTTCTTGGACCATTTGTCATGAGAAGGTTTCATTCGCAGAAACCATGCTCTTGTATCCACTCCTGAAATCCAACCCTTAAAAGGTTTGCTGGTCAAGGGCCAATGCAAATGTTGGAGGGATTTTGGAGCAAATGGAAGCATTCTAGGCTTATTATCTTCTAAAATAATATGGTCCAAGAACGGATAGTATTGTTGCTCTAAGACAAGTTGGCGCTTTGGTTTTTGAATCTTGAAAGGAAAACAAGGACCAATAGTGGCAATCCTTTCCTCCAAAGGAGTATTAGAGTCAGAACTTTTGTTCACATACCAGAACACTTGAGACTTATAAGTCCCAAGGTTCACTCTAATGGCGTTGCATAACTGACGAGCTGCCTCAGATTGCATGGCATCACGTTTTTTGGCAAGCGCTTCACGAATTTCATCCTCACGAATTCTTTCATTAGACATGGTGAATTGAAAGATGAATTGAAATTTGGTGATGATTGTGAATTCTTAAAAAGTGAATTAAATTTGTCTGAAAAATCTCCAATTTTCCTAAAATCCTTGAAAATGGTATTAATGGAGAAGACAACCAAAATAAAATAATAAAAGAAAACAAGTGCACAATGCGTGATACGTTTTACTTTTGGGTCATGTTCAATTGGGTCATATTAAAGCCTAGTTTTAACAAATTAAAACATAAGGTTCTGAAATCATCTAAAAAGCCAATTTTCAAAAGGCGCGTGATTTGAAAGCCCATGTCCGGGGGGTAGTTACTCAAAAGCCCATTTCCAAAGGGCGTAACTTTCCGTTTTTCAAGAGACAGTAAAATCTCTTTATAAAAAGGGCAAGTGTAAGGCAATCATCACACTACTCATCTCTTGAAATAGAACCCCCAAAACCAATCTCCTTAACCTCCTTCTCCAAAAAACTTCCATCTCCAGAAAATGGATTCCCCTCAGCCATCTGTCGAGTCCTGTATCATAGGGACTCATGAGGTCAACCCTCAAGCGGTTGACCAACTTTTCGTTCCCCCTCCAGAAATTCTAGAGGCGGAGAGAGAGGAAAAAGATAGAAGAGGACCAAGACGAAAGTCAAGGGAGAATAATACTCCTCAAATGCGTCTGCAAATTGTGGCAGGTATTAGCCCAAGAATGTTTCCTGCCTTGGATTTATATTGTGATGATTGACATGGGATACGCCTGGGATATCAGCTATCACATGATCATCTTCAAGGCAAGGTTCATCCACTCCCCTGGGGAATATTACTACTTTGCAACCATCAAGAGTAGTGCAGGGCGTGAGTTGGAAGCCAACGAATATGATGATACGACAGAGTTAGTATGTAGGAATTACTTCCAAATGTAGACCCAAGCATTTTTAATTAAAATGTAATTAATGATCTTATCTTCATAAAGATAAATCATTATATCAATGTAATGAAATTACCTCAAATGGTAATCTTATTAAATATATTTCTATATATTTTCAACGATTTAATCGCTTTGACATCAGTTTTTGGTTCACCAAAGTGAAATAAAAAACAAACACGTGTCCAGTTAATATTCATATCCCTTAAAAACTTGCTCCCTCGAAATTAAGCAGTTAAGGAGAATTATCGGACGGTTAAGGCATCAAAGTGCTATATATGTGTGATCTCTTAGAAATTCAGAACTTTTAATAGATTGCACATATAATGCCATTTTTCGTCAATCTGCTCCAGAACATATGCCATATCCATAAAAATGCCCAAGTCATCATAAGGCATTAGATGTCATATCTAGAGATAAAGATAAATTTATCAAGAATGAATCCACCAAATGGGTTTCTTCTATCCAAAAATACTCCGGAAATAATCCTATTATACAACAGGATCCGGAAAATAAAAGAGAATATAGGGCCTTCCAAATAGGATCCAATTTAGACTCGTACAAAAATAGATATTTCCTAAACTTGAAAGGAATGATCAGATTACATCTCCTTGGTTTGCAAATCGTGGGGCAAAATTATTACAGAAGAAATATGGAAACCTAACATGCCTTGGAGATATCTAAGAGGCTCTTTGTCAAAGGAACTACAAAGAAAATAAAAATATATAGATTGGTGGATGGGTCATCATCAAGAGATGTAGTACAATACAAATGTGCATGCCAAATTTGGTACGATCTCATGACCTATGATGTAATTCCTTGTTGGTTATCTCCAAATAACCCTACAAATCCACATCTTGAGGAAAATTTCTAAATGGATTTCACAATGGCTAGAAAGAATGGTGAAGGAATACACGAAAGGTTATTCTTCTCAACCAAATTTAGTCATCCTAAGAGGAAGTTCATCGGTCACCTTAGAATGATGGAGGAAGTCGTATTCAGAATACTACTGGATGACATTGACTACAACCATTAAAAGTCCTCTTCTGCTTATAATTTATGGATGCTGAGTCCATCACTCCACAAATCAGGGGGGCAATTTGTTACCACCATTTTTAGATGTCCAACAGCATTTAATATGGTACATTACATTAGACTTCAAAAGGTTTAACTGCGTCCCAATAAGAAGGCCCAACAAGAGCATAAAGCCCATTGGATAAAGTCAATATAAGTCAAAGTCAATAGAGGAAACCATCAAGACCATCAGGAGATGAAAGTCAAGAACGACGAACGTGCAGACGGTTAAAGAGTAATCATTAGACAAATCCATGTAAAGAAGAACGTGCAAGGCTACGGTTACCTCCATGTTTCTCTATAAATAGGAGGATGATCATAGACACAAAAACACACAAACATACAAACAACTTGCAATTACTCTTTTCTTAGCGTAGCCTAGCTCTAGCTTAGCCAACCCCCTTCTGGGGTTATAGTTTAGTTCCTTAGACGTAGAACATGTTCTGGTGACGGGTTCTGTAATTCTCCTATTGAAGCAAGGAACCATGGAGGTAACAACCTTCGTGTCTTCTCTTTAGTTGTCCAGCCTGACTTATCCTCCTATGTGTTGTAAAATTCTTTCTTAAAGTTTGTGACATGTATGGAATGTTGTGCTTTAATTAATAGATTAAATATTGCTTGCTCTATTCACTAGTACAGAAATGAGGATTTGCATCTGTCCATTTGCGTCGCACCCTCGAAGAACTGACGCAAATTGCCAATTTGCGTCACATACCATTAATAGTCCGACGCAAATAAAGTCACCAGAAGAGTAGGAGAAGTACATATGCGTTGGACCCTCAGTACATACGACGCAAAAACGACTATCTGCGTCGGACCCAACTCTCATCCGACGCAGATGGTTGCTAGCCAAATGTATGCAAAGAGCACTATCTGCGTCGGACGTTGCTGACATGTGACACAGATAAGTTATCTGCGTCGCATGTCCTTAGGGTCCGACGCAGATGACTCCTCCCCCAAGTATCCAAACTACGCAGCCAAACTATGCGCAGCCATAGCCAAACTATGCAGCCCAACATTGAGGCCCACTATCTGCATCGGACCACAGTGCACGTGCGATGCAAATGGGCCTCCACCAGTATCTGCATCGGACCCTCGTGCACGTGTGACGCAAATGGACCCTATCTGCGTCGGACCTCATGCACGTGCGACACAAATGATCTGGAACTTTAATTTTTTAGCGTAAAACTATACGGTCTCAAACACCCTTACACTCTTTTACACTATCTCTCTCCTGCGATTGCGAACCGTCGACCTTCGCTGAATTAAAGTCCCGTTTACTGTCGCATTCTGGCCGGCTACCGTCGATTCTCCGGCAAATCTCGTTTCGCCGGCGACCGTCGCTTCTCCGGCACTCTCTCTCTTTCGCATTCTCTCTCTCTTTCTCGTTTTTTCGCTCGTCACTCCCATCCCATCTCTCTTCTCGCCGACGAATAATCACGCGAAGGTGCCTAGTTTTCGGTGTTTATCTGTGCACTCCTTGTCTCGCCGCCGTCACAGCTGCACGCCAGGTGTCGCCGCCGCCGCGCTGCCTCAATGTAAGTCATGTTTTTCGATTTTTCAAATTCTGTCTTTTTTTTTTCAATTTCTGTCTTTTTTTTTTTTTTTGAATTTCCCTCTTTTTTTTTCTACAACTTAATCATGGAGTTTATTACTACATTTCAATGTATTGAATCAATTTCTTAGATGTGTTTCTTGAATGCTCACTTTAGAATTATGTGTTTCGATTATGAGCTAGAATTCTTGAATGGTCACTTTAGAATTTCAAACTTATAAGAATTTATATTATAGTTTCCTATTTACCTTGAGTTTGCGATATTTAGTAATATGTTGTGGGACTATCCAAACTCATCTCTTTCAATGGTGTTGCATTTTCTCACTTTGCCTCTCCTCCACATTGTACTGCAGTTGCCACCTTGTGTCTTGTGCTCCTCGGTTTGCCGGTTCTCCAAGCTCACCTCGTTGTGCTTGTCTAATTGTCTTCGCTGCTCCTTGAGAGCAGTGGTATGTATTATACCTTTTGCTATTTTCTAATTTATGTTAATTTAACCATTAGTTTGGATTTGTGGATTTGATTTATTTATCCCCTATAATGTGATTGGGAAAGTATATGTGAATTGTTTGGTTATGTGATTGGGAAAGTATATGTTGAATTATGACCAAACCTATATGGACATACCTTAATGGGGTGGGGAGGGAAATCTAAGGAATGGATTGGTTTGTGCTGTTTAATTGCAATGTGTACATCATTTGCCTAGATACCCGTTCGAGGCTTACTCATTAGGAGTAAGTCTTGAATAGTCCCCGGTTTGGGACTGTCTTTGAGTTTCTTATCTCACTTAGGATGTGAATGAATGTTTGGTTTTCGATTCTAAGAAAGATCTAGCTCATTTCCCTAAGCGTTCTCTGGGTATATATGTTGATAGTTTACCTACTATCTTCATCGTGTACTTGGAGAACTGTAGGGAAGTGCTGCCGAATTTTTCTTAGAATTGAAAACCAAACATTCATTCACTAGTGAGATGGGAAACTCAAGGATGGGTTAGGTTGGAGTGATAAGGACCCAAATGTTCATGACTGCATTTGATAAGACACTTTGAATGATGTGATCGATATATTGTGTTCTTGTTTGGTGTCTCTAGTTAATGAATATGGATTGAACCTGGATTTATGGTAATTGGATTTCGGGGACATTTCTACAAGGGGTTGAAGAATTTATCAGGGTTGCGTTAGAACATCAACCGCAGAATGGGTCAAAGTTAGTTTTGTGTCCTTGTTGTAATTGCAATAACTCTAGGGGGTATCGTGATGTGGATCAAATTAAGGATCATTTGATTCGTCGTGGGTTTAAGAGCAACTATACTAGGTGGACATGGCATGGAGAGTTTTATGATCAGGGTATGAGCTTCACTAGCTTTTGTGATGATTTGAATGTTGATCACATTGATGATGAGGTTGAGGTTGATATCGAAAAAGGAGAGAATAATAATGATAATGATAGGGTAGATGATGAGAATGATAGGGTGGATGATGAGAATGATAGGGTAGATGAGATGTTGCACAATTTGGAGGATGAAGGAACCGATCGTCCGAATATGTATGATACTATGTTAAGTGCAGCGGACAAACCTATGTATCCGGGGTGTAAGAATTTCACTAAACTTTATGGCATCCTTACATTGTTCAATATGAAATCGAAGCATAGTTGGACAGATAAAAGTCTAAGTGAGTTGTTCACTTTTTTACAAGAATTGCTACCTAATGGGAATGAAATTCCCAACTCTACCTATGAGGCAAAGAAATTGTTGTGTCCATTAGGTATGGAATATGAGAAGATACATGCATGTCAAAATGATTGTGTGCTGTATCGAAATGAGTACAAGGATTTGGGTGAGTGTCTAAGGTGTGGAGAGTCTCGGTACAAGACAAAGGAGGATGATGAAGGGGTGAGAAAGAAAGAAACTCCGGCGAAGGTTCTTTGGTATCTTCCAATAATTATGAGATTTAGGCGTTTATTTTCGGATGAAAATAATGCTAAATTATTAAGGTGGCATGCAAATGAGAGGAAGAAAGATGGGATGCTTCAACATCCGGCCGATTCTCCGCAATGGAGAAATATCGACCGAAAGTTTTCCAATTTTGGTAAAGAACCTCGAAATCTTAGGCTTGGACTTTGTACATATGGGATGAACCCATTTGGCACCCTAGGTACCCAACATAGCACTTGGCCGGTTCTACTAACCATTTATAATCTGCCCCCCGATTATGTATGAAGCGTAAGTTTATTATGCTATCGCTTCTTATCTCGGGTCCTAAGCAACCCGGAAACGACATAGATGTGTATCTTGACCCACTCATTCAAGATCTGAAATTGTTGTGGGATGAAGGTGTTTTGATGTTCGAGGCGCATGCGAAAACTGAATTCACATTACGTGCCATGATATTTTGCACGATTAATGATTTCCCGACTTATGGGAATTTGTCCGGGTATACAGTTAAAGGAGCAAAGGCATGCCCTATTTGTGATGAGGATATGATTGATGAGCGGTTGCATCATTGTGGGAAGAATGTATACCTGCATTATCGTACATGGCTTCTTTTAGATCATCCATTTCGTAAGAAGAAAAAGTTGTTCAACGGAAAAGTGGAGATGAGAGAAGCCCCTGTACCTTTACGTGGAAAACAGGTTTCTAGGCGGGTAAAGGATATTGAAACAGTGTTTGGCAAGCCCTTTAAAAGTGTCTCAAAGAACTTATACAAGAAAAGGTCTAAGTTCTGGGACCTCCCATATTGGGAATGTTTAGAAGTCAGACATTGTCTTGATCTAATGCACATTGAGAAATATGTTTGTGATGCCATTGTCGGCACATTGTTGAATATGCCCGGTAAGACAAAGGATGGAGTTAAAGCTAGGAAAGGCATGGCTGAAATGGGCAGACCAGAACTAGTACTTCAGGAGCGAGGACAACGCTATTATCTTCCACCAGCTTGCTACACTTTGTCTAAGAAGGAGAAAACGAGTTTTTATGAGTCTCTGCAGAGGTTAAAGGTCCCTGTTGGATACTCGTCAAATTTTCAAAACCTTGTCTCACTGAAGGACTTGAAACTCGTTGGTTTGAAATCTCATGATTGTCATATCTTGATGCAGCATTTATTACCTGTTGCAATACGAGGAATTTTTCCTTCCCAAGTAAGATACACGATAACAAAGTTGTGTTTCTTCTTCAGAACTATCTCTAGCAAGGTGATTGATCCTAACACTCTAGATAACTTGCAAGCTGATATAATAGAGACGATGTGTCGATTGAAATGTACTTCCCACCATCGTTCTTTGACATCATGCCTCATTTGATAATTCATCTTGTCGGAGAAATTAAACTTTGTGGGCCCGTTTGTATGAGGTATATCTGGCCTTTCGAAAGACATATGGGTACTTTGAAGGGAAAAGTGATGAATCCAGCCAGACCAGAAGCAAGTATTGTCCAAAGAACAGTTGCAGAGGAAGTATCTGAATATGTAAGTAAGTATTTAGCACGTGCACAAGCAATTGGATTGCCAAAATCTAGACATGAAGGAAGACTTGATGGTTGTGGTACCATTGGTAAAAAGATATTGTGTCTTGATGGAGAGTTGAAAAGAAAAGCAGAATATTTAGTGTTAGAAAATCTGAAACAAGTTCATCCTTACTTAGATGAACACATGACTGTTCTTAGTGTTCAGTATCCATTGAAGAATAAACATGAGTTGGTGATTGAGCATAATCGTCCGTTCGTTGATTGGTTTAAAGAACGAGTTATGAACCAATTATCTGACCCAAAAAATGATGTATCGGATACGTTGAGATGGTTGGCATATGGGTCAAAGATGCAAGTTCTTTCCTATGAAGGGTATGACATCAATGGTTATTCATTTTACACGAAGCGACAAGATGACAAATCCACGATGCAAAACAGTGGTGTTACGTTGGGGGCTTTGTCATCAGAGTTTACAAGTAGAAGGGATAGAACAATTGTTGAGACAATGAAGTCTTACTACGGGTTCATTGAAGAGATATTAGAACTTGATTACGTTGACTTCAAAATTCCGCTTTTCCGATGCAAGTGGGTTGATATTCGTCGTGGTTTAAAGAAGGATGAACATGGCTTTTTTACATTAGTCAATTTCAGCCGGTTAGGGCATCATGAAGATAGTTTCATATTGGCATCACAAGCAAAACAAGTTTTCTACATGGTTAACCCTGTCGATTCGAAATGGTCTGTTGTCATTGAAGGAAAAAGGAGAATACTTGGAATTGATGATGTACACGATGAAGAAGAATACGATGCACAATTTAATGAAGTTATTACTTCGTCGGTAGTCATTCCAAGTACATTAGGGGAAGATTTGGACCCAAATTACATTTGTCAAGACCAGAATAAGAGATTTTACGTTGTCAAAGAAAAAACTGATTAATAGGTAATTTATGTAATATTATTGCAATTACTATTGTTTATAATCTTCAATTTTATATACTTTATGCATTGTTAATATAATTTTGTAGTACTTCATTTATGAATCTAACATGTCTTTGGTTGGTATTTGTATTTAATTTCAGGTGTAGTGATGGAAGATGAGATAATGCATGATGCATCAGATGATCGGCATCCACGTTCTGAGGCCGAGATTACTGATGAGGTAGTAGGAAGAAAAGAGTGAGTAAGGCTAGAGGTCCTACAAAAGGATTCGTTCCATACCGGGGTTCAAAGAGTACTTTAGTGGGATGCGTTGATGCGTCCGATTGGGGAGCATGTTGGTGCGTACAAGACACATTGCGGTGAAATCAATAGAAGCAAAGTGTCTATCCTGTACGATAGTTGGGATGATGTTCCACTAGGCCTTAAAAATAGTTTATGGGAAGATGCTAAAGTAAGTAACCCATGTACTTTAAAAGTCATTTTTTTAATTTAATTGAGATCTTGTTTATTAGTTACTAATCGTGTATTATTTTTTAAATTGAAGAGAGAGTTTGGAATACAAGAGGATGAGAGGAAGAAACGAGATGTGTTGACTACTTGTGATAAGTGGTGGAGGGATTTCAAGTCAAAATTGGTGAGTCGATGGATCACAAAAACGAGGAAGGGGCCTAACAATGATAAGCAACTGTATGTGCTCTATCCTTTCATCACGGAAGAGATTTGGAAGCAATTTGTGACAAAGTGTAGCCCTGATGAGTTTAAGGTATATAATATGTACGTTAAAATCACATAATATGTTATAATCAATTTTTTATGTTGTGAATATTGACTATTTACATGTTTTTATATTAGGGTAAAAGTTAAAAAGCAAGAAAGTCTCAGGCTGCCAACATTCATCCTCATTTTCTGGGTCAAAAGTCATATGCGGAGATGATTCCTGTTTGGAAAAGAAAAGGGTATATCCCTTCATCATCTACAGCATCATCTGTTGACTTATCCACATCTTCAGTTTTTTCCTCCTTGCCGGATCGAACTTTGCCATGGCTTCTCGCGAGGTCGAAAAAAGATAAGGAAGGAAATTTTTTCTTCCCTAATGAAGAAACACAATAGATAAAAGAGTCCATTGTAAGCATTTTTCAAATTTTATGATATTTTCTTGTCTAATTACTCGTATTCTACTAATCGTATGAATTTTTTTAATTGGACGCAGGATGATTGGAAAAGGAAAGAAAAGGAAGGAGAGTTTGTTCCAGGTCGGATGGATGATGCTCTATCACGTGCTTTACAGAGGAAAGACCGTCCTGGGCGTGTGTTAACAGCTGGGCGTAGCATTGGGATTACATCTGTTTGGGGAGATCCTGATCGGAGTAGTACTGCTCGAAAGGGTAGGGGCATGGATGATGAGGAGATGCAGGAGTTTGAGGCTAGAGTGAGCCAAAGAGTTAGAGAACAGACGATGCAAGAGATGAACTCGAAGATAGATGCAATAGCTCAAGAAAGGTTGATGGCTTTTGCGGCGCAATTAGGTCTTCAAGCACCAAATCAAACAAGGGAAGATGCGCTGGTCCGAAGTCCTCACACTCCAGTTGATCCTAGTAGTTGTCCCTCGGGGGGCAATGATCCATTTGTGCATTTGCAGGTATAAGTTTATTTTATATCTTCTAAGATTATGATATCATGCTTTTAAAACACTTAATTAATGACATTGTGTTCTCATTGGATGTTAAGAGTTAAGTTCCATGTCGTTTGGCATTAGCGGATGTCTCGGGGCCGATCATTGTAGCTGAGGGTACCGTTCATCCACAACTGGGGTCATCATCACATCCTACGGCCGTGAAAGTGAGTGTTGATTATTTCTTTCCGGACTACGCAGATGCTCCAGTTCCACTACATACTCCATACATCGTGAAACTCAGTCAAGCTGAGGGTTCATTCATGGAATGGCCGAAAGAGTTGGTATTCATAGTCTCAGATAATCAGGTAACTTATGTTTAATATCTTGATTTATATACTACGTAAGCTTGATTGATATATGAAATAATCTATCTACATATATAGTATGAATTAAAAAGAAGTCGAATTGAATTAGGAACATTTGCTTGAGGGAGGCGATGAAGAAGAAGAAAAAAAATTAGTTGGTAGTGATCTTTGCACCGATGAGTCTGCACATAGATACATAAATCCTTTTATTGACTTATCACTGGAGGAGATGGATGATATTGTCAAGGATATGCACCGTAAAATTGCAACCGACCCTCAGATGAGCCTTTTAATATGCAAGTTATGAAGGGTACCGTCTTCAACTATGATAGTGATCAGATGATCATTCTCTCACGACAAGATGTTTTTCAATTTCTCACGGGAGCATGGCTTAATGTATCCATTTTGCAAATATTTATGATGTGAGAATTCTCAAACTCTAAACTAATTAACATTGACATTTATTTTTATTGTTTCTTCTAAGTATAAGTATTTGGAGTGTAGGTATTTGGAAGAGGAGTCTGGACTAGAGGGTACTATTGGTTTCATGTGTCCAAGTATGATTTCGGCGACAAAGATACACAATGAACCAGATGCCGTGATCAACTACATGGCAAGTACAATGAAAGCGAATCAAAATATGCGTTTCATCCTATGTCCGTATATTCAAAAGTATGTTAGTTAAACTAATCTTTTCTTTGTTTTATCTATTTGAACTTGTGGTTATATGAGCATCACATTTTGTTTCATGCCTTAGGGAACATTGGATTCTTCTTATCATTTGTCTATCTAAGAAAGCGGCATATATATTTGATTCGCTACAGAGAGAAAGAAAATTAGCTATCAAGATGCCGCTGAATACGTAAGTTCATAGTTGTTATACATGTTAATTAATTTACATGTATTTTATGATATTTTAAATAATTTACAAATGTTTATAGTAATTAATTGTTACAAAATTTCTATACTTAGTGCATATACAAGTTTCATGCGCCTTGAAGGATCCAATAAACGAACTAAATTGTCTTGGATAACGATCCTGGTAAAACTCTTATGTTTTGTATTTCGTACACATTTTATAATTCTATTTAGGATTTTAAAACTGATTCTAATATATATCTTAAATTTGGTATAGTGTGCTCAACAATCGGACGGAGCGGAATGCGGCTATTTCGTGATGAAAAACATGCTTGAAATCGTCTGCATGCACTATGATTCAGACAATTTACAGGAGGTATATGTATGTCGTAAATTCGTTGTTTATACTGATAGAATTTTCAAGTATATTAACTAATTTAATATATTTCTAGGATTTTCCACCAAGTCCTCAGCCATACTCCGCAACTGAAATCGACGAACTTAGAGAACTTTTTGCAAAATACTTTGTAGAGGTCGTCAAAGCTGCAAACTAACTAGTTAGTATATGTATTTATAGGTTGAACAATATATTGAACCTTGTTGGTTGGCTGATTGCAATTGATTGCAATATTGGTTGCTTTGAGAAGTACTGGAACATGTTTTGGTTATATATGCAAAATTCTCCCAACGATTTCTTGGGTTGTGCAAATTACAAAGGAGACTCTGCTGAATTTTCTGCTCATAATTATGAATATAATGTTCGTTTAGTTTTGAAGTTTAAGGTATTGTATATGAACAAAAAACAAAAAAGAGAAAAAAACCCAAAAATCATCATGTGCGTCGCACGTTGACCAGCATGCGACACAAATGGTGGTGTCGTGCATCCACAGTAGGTAGCAGCTCAACAGTTATTTGCGTCACGTGGTAGTCTGGGTCCGACGCAAATAGTGAGCAATCTGCGTCGCGTGCTTGTT
Source organism: Beta lomatogona (assembly GCA_947646795.1). Taxonomy (NCBI): domain Eukaryota; kingdom Viridiplantae; phylum Streptophyta; class Magnoliopsida; order Caryophyllales; family Amaranthaceae; genus Beta; species Beta lomatogona. The sequence goes on along the minus strand of CANSNZ010000795.1, from coordinate 188,674 downwards.
CGACGCAGATTATGTATCTTGATTTGCGTCGAGAGCTGTGCCGTCGGACCCATGTCCGACGCAAATGAGCGCATCGCATCCTACGCAAATCGTCAATTCTGTACTAGTGATTTATTGCATTTCGCCTGAATTTATTAGGCGTTGTAGTTTAATCCTAAATTAAATTCCAACAAAGTACGTTAGCAAGGTTTTATCTAATTAAAACCGGTAACCCCCAGGGGCTAAGTCTCCCAAGACATTCAATATCAAACTACTGGGTGTGTAGTGACTTGTTTGCAATGTCAACCAACTGATTTTGCACCAACACCCCCTTAACTCCCAATCAACTGCTTGATGTAGGAATTGAACCCTAGACTTTGTTAGGGAAGATGGGAAAACTAACCACTTGGACCAACCCCAATTCCTAAAAGAACAATGAACTTGTAATATTTATAGCATATTATCATATCAGGTATAACTATACAACAATAAATATATACTTAATTATCGGCTGCTCAGCCAAAGATGCCAAACAATAATTCTTGACTTTACATAATGCTCAATTAACAACAATATACGACTTTGAGAAACCATATGAATACGAGGTTCCGATGCAGTAATATGATGGACCTTTGATATATATGATCAGTATGTATATATGCAAGGAGCAAAATCTTTCAAGTCATGGCCAAAAAATCTTGAAAGTTGTAAGGAGCTACAATGTTGGGACCTTCACTCCATAATTCTTTGGCGAATTGCTCATTAGTTATTTCGGTAGGATGTCCCGCATCAAACCACAAGTAATCGCTTGGATTGCCACAAACTGAGAAGCTATGCTCCTTGTTCTGACAAGTAAACCTACCATTAAGGGGTCCACTTCCGCAACATGCCGTTTCACTTTCCTTAAAACCTATATCATTAGTAATTTATGTGAAAACTGTAAATTAACTACTTTCAAAGCAAACTTTGTCCATTTATAGAGTATCAATGTACTCCTTCAGTCCCATAATATAGTGCTCACATTCCTTTTTAGGTGTCTCAAAATGTTGTGCCTATTTCTTTTTAATCAATTTGTTTGGACTAAAGTATCCTTAATTTGTACACAAACTTTCCAAAATACCACTATGTTTCTTTAAAAATATGTGCCCCTATTTATTGTTTTACACCATTCCAATTAACATTTATTGTTTTTTGATTTTATTTTTAAAGGAAAAAGACAATAAATAACTAGTTCCAAGATGAAAGCACTAAAAAATCACTTCATTCATTATTATTTTTGGAACATCCTACTATTCGTTCCATCTACATTAATTTCCGTGAAAAATGAGAAGTAAGCACTATATTATGAGATGGCGGGGGTATCATGTATCTATAAGAATATGTCAATTTTACTAGAAGTATAATATTAAATTTCAAATTTATCTTAGAGATCGATTAACATAACTCCGATCTTAAGATGCAATGATGATGTATGTATCGGCGCCCAAATGACTATCCATTTCGACCTTTCTTGTTGCAAGCCCAACACATAAGGGGGCAGCCATGCTAATAACCCAAATTGGGCCCCCATAGATAGACCCGCCTACTCACAACTCATACATGGAACCGTATAGATAGACCCGCCTACTCACAACTCATACATGGAACCGTCAACATGTGAGATAAACAATGTAATATCATTAATTATTCACATATTATTATAGAAGGATTATATTTTCTCTCTTCCATAAGCTAATTATAACTAGCTTGATCTCCTTATCAAAAAAAAAAACAAAAAACTAAGCTAATTATAACTTGGGTACAAAAGGAGGTTTCCTTGAGGTTGAGGCTAGATAATGTGTGTGTAGACATCCTATAGATTACAAATCTACAATTAGACATTTCGATCCATTTTTCTACAAGGATCCTTGAGTCTAATGGTATGGCTTCCTATCTCCCATGGGAGACCAAAGTTTAAATCTTGGTGGAAGCAAAATTTCAATGTTGGGGGGAGGGTGGGAGTTGGGGTTTGTTGGGCCTCTGGGTGAATGACCTTATGCGAGGGCAGCCAAGAGGAAAATTCTGGTTACCAAAGGGTTTCCGGAAAGGCCCCAAAAAAAAATTCGATCCATTTTTCCGTTAAAGACTAATACTTATCACCTTCATGCGAATTCATCATCATCAAATTAAATAAAAACTATACCATATCAATGTCCGTGCAAGATACGGCTGTATAACGAGGTGTAGAAGTCATATGTTATGTACTTAAACCCTAGTAATTGGCTCTGCAATCTTTTAGCTAGTCCAACAACAATAAAAGTAATAACGTAACGTACCATACCTATCTCCATGCAAGACACGGAGGTGTAACGAGTTGTAGAAGTCATATATTGTGTACTTAAACCCTTGTAATTGGGTTTGCAATCTTTTAGCTAGCTAGTGCAACAAATTCAGAGTTGTACTTCCTAACTAGCTCTTGTGGCTCATTTGCACAAGTTCCTTCGCTTCCTAGCATCAACTTCATTGATGGCGTGCACCCAAAAGGGCCAATGTTCAAGAATGCAAACTTCCGTCCCCCTTTGTTGTAGATGGTCTAAACCTTGCATAGACGTAGGTAAAGTAGTTAGTTAGCTAGTTTCTCGAGTCACGCTCGAAAATCGAGATACATTGGAAAAATAAATATTTGCTTATAGTTGAGTATTAGGTAAATAAAACATTAAATTTGAAAGTTGTACAATCAAAGATAGTCCTTCACAACAAAATTTCCAAAAATGAAACAGATTAGTTTATAGTCGCGATATATTAAGGTAAAAGAATTTTTAACATCTTATTTTTCTTTTAAATATGTTTCTGATTCAAATTACCAATATCTTTAAAGATATACTAGTATCAATCATATATCTAGAGATATGATAACAAATCTTTTCTAGTATCAATTATAATATTTTTAGAAAAAAATTTATATAAAGAATGAATATAAAATAATAAGAATTGTTTTTATAAAAAGTTTAATGACATTTTTGCCAAATGCAACCCTTAAAATTGGTCACTTTGTTAATTGCAACCCTTTCATTTTAATCTTTTCAATTGCAGCCTCAAATAAGCCAAACACTTTTAACTTGCAGCCCACAAGGCGTGAAAATAGGTTAGATTTAGGCTGCAACTTAAAAGTTTTATAGGCTGCAAATTAAAAGTGTTTGGTTTATTTGATGATGCAATTGAAGAGATTGAAATGAAATGGTTGCAATTAACAAAATATCCACTTTTTTTTATTATGCAAACAAAGTGTCCACTTTTAAGGGTGCATTGGACAAAAAAAACTAAATTTAATTCACAAACATGAAAGCAGAACCCACATATATTAACCAACTTGTCCTTTACGTATAAGTGGGTGGTGAGGTTACCGAGCATGTGATTAACGTAGTCTCTCTTCCTGAAAGTGGATGTGGATAAAGGAAGCTCTTCCAAATTATCCTCAAAAAGGCTAAAAAGATCATTTCCACCGATGTTAAACAAGTAGACTGCTTTGGATAGCAGCTTATTTGCTTCTAATTCTCCAACTTGCTGTTTCAATTTTTCCACCATGTGTTCGAAATAGTACAAATTGCATTGCCAAACTTGTCTATTTACCAAGAAAATGAAGATAGTCGGAGAAACAAGTTAAAACTTAAAAGTCAAAATGAAGTCAATCCCATAAATACTAAGAGGCTAAAATTAAGTTACTTTTTACACTTTTCAAAGTACACCTCTAAATATTAGTATCTATAAGTATATTTGAATATTCACATATAACAAAATACTCCTCCCGTCCCAAAATATAGTTCCTATTTCCATTTTGGGTGTCCCAAAATATAGTTCTTGGTTTCTAAATTTAGTTCCACATTTTTTTCGTAATTTGCCAGAAAAACCGTGTCCCCATCATTTATTTGTTCTTGAAATTAGTTTTTTGCTTTGATTATTCAACCCAACGGTTACATTTAATGTTCTTTCACTAATTATTCTCCATTCTCTCTCCTAAAATCATATTTTCCCATACAACATTTATTTAAATAAACAAAAAATCTTAATTATTATCCCTCTTTGATTCTACTTACCTTAATTCCCGTGAAAAAATAAAAGCAAGAACTATATTTTGGGACGGAGGGAGTACTAATTTTGTAAGAAATCCATTTTTTACAAATTCCAAAGCACATGCACCTCAAGCGACATATTCGACCTTCATATCCAGACATACATCTACTCACTGGGCTGATTACTTATTCATAATAGATCATTAATAAATAGTTGTTAATGTTGAGTTGGATTACCCACTGTCAACCAAGTTTTATCCCTTAACATCCTATGACTTTGTCCAAGGATCCAAGCACCTACCAGGGAATTCTCCCCCGCCCCCACAAAGAATAACCAAGCACAATGGCAAGTTACAAAGTTTGTAGTTTTGTTTGCCACATCAGATTTCCAAACTGCAACATTTCCAACCTAGCTATAACCTATCTCAATGGAAAGTTACAACTACTTGTGCTTTGGTAGGTCCCACATGTCATCACCATTTCAATAATTTTTAATATACAGTTCATACAATTTCAAAAACATTACTTTTCTACAAGAAAATATTCCCAAGAGATAATTGCAAAGTACTGTGGGCCCCTAAAAAGCAAATGAAAAGCTTGTTACTTTCTACAACAACAAGTCTCCCCAAAGCAACAAGGTAAGTTTTGCTGCAATGGTGGAACTACAAAGAGTTGAAACAGTGCAAGCGGGTCCAATTCATACACCGCGCTAGTTGCTCTAAGTACTTTCAGAAATAAGACATCTTGTAGATCCCTAGATAATCTAAAAATACATGCAAAATTAGTTGATCGATGAGCTAAATACGACATATCTTCACCATTTTACTCATAACTTTTTATACAATAATGATAATGAGGTAATTCCAACTGGTCTTGAAACTAGACTTCAAGAGCTTTCCAAAGATATATCACATGTGTAAAACAAAGTTGTGGATCAAAGGTTATAGTTGTTCGAAGTTGAGCTGAAAATTTTAACCGTTACATGACAACATGACCGTGTCATTATTGGCACGTCTGTGTTACCTTGATTTCTTCGAGCCACTTTCCTCTGTATATATGGTATTTATGTAGGAGTAGATCACCACATTGGTGTCATTATTAACACGCCCGTGTTGGCCTGCTACGTAGTACGACTTTATTTTGTTGGTTTTGTTACTTTAGGAAGCTATAAATGCTCTTTTATTCGATTGAGGGCGGGAAGGAGTTTATTTTCTTGTAAGGTGCTTAGAGAGAAGTTAGAGAGAGAAACTTGTTGATCTCCGTTGTTATCTAATACTCAATCTTTCTTCCATCAATTCAAGTATTTATTTTCTACTTCTTTTCTATTTGTTTTCTTTTATGAAGTTTAACTATTGTTCTCTAGCTTCTTTATTTATTTCAATTATGCTGGAATAGTTCTTTTTATCTATGGTTAAATTGAACCCTAATATGAACTAATTCATGCTTATTTCCTTACATTATTTCCAAATTCATTGTTTAATTGTTCTGGCTTAATTGAGTGTGCATATTCTAATACTATATCAGGGATAACTAGTATTATCACGATTCCTTTGTCTTTATCACGATGAGAGTTGGATCGTATTTTGACGAATTTGAATATTTCAATTAAGAGCATGAATTTATTATGGGAATAAGTAGATTGGATTGCTAGGAATTTAATTGTGATGCTATGCTATGCTTAAAGTCTCTTTCTTGCATGAATCCATGGGAATAGGTAGGAATGCTTGTTTAGCTAGCGAAGCCATCGATACTGGGGATAAATTTATGATATTTTTAGGGCCCATAACTCCTCGTGAATATTTAATCTAATTTGATTTAGGGTAGAAATTATCATTTTATTGATTCATACTAGTGGGAATACTTAACTATAAAGCTTTTATTCAATAGATTATGTTTGTTTCTTTTATTAGCTTATTATATATATAAATAATCTTGATTTCCTTTAGTTTTACCATCATTTAAGAGCTAATCATAGAACAACTTTCTCTCTGTCGACGATCGACCTTGACTTCCCCATATTGTTAGAAGGATTAGTTGGGTTATTTATTTTTGTTAGGTGCGCGACACGCCTATCAGCTTGAAAGTATTATATTATATACAATAGTTAAAAAAATAATAAACAATTCGATTATTAAAAATGTTATAAATATATACAATAGTAGGTCTTATATAAACAAGTCTTAATTATATTTTTCTTAAATTTGAGGTAAGTTTTATTGTGTACATATACCGATGTGTCATAACTCATATGTTAGATAACTGTCTTCTAACTACAGGCACTTTGGGAGAGGATTTCCCCTTACCATCCCCTACTCTCAAAGTGTATGCGCATAAACCCAGGCCAGATTAACCTGCCAGGGATTTCGGTCTGGCAGGGCCCTTCATCTTACCATGGGGTCCCCAGTGGTGGCCCCAAAAAAAAAATGTTAGATAACACCCCGCAAAAAAATCAGGACAACACTAGTAGAATAAATCCTTATTGATGCGGTCATTAAGTGGCCTATTGCGGCGGTTTTGGCCGCGCAGCAATTAAGGGCGCAACAATAGGTAATTAACCTATTGCTGCGGTTTTTGACCGCAACAATAGTTCAAGATATTGTTGCGGTTGCTGGCAGAAACCGTAGCAATATGTTAATTTTTAATATTAAAAAGTGCGCACATTTTGCTGCGGTTGTGGGCCAAAACCGCGGCAATAGATGCACTTTTTTTAAAAAAAAATATTAAAAATTTGAAATTAAAATCTTCATATCAATGTTAATATACAATAAAAACTTAGAGTAACTAAAACACATTGTTCCAACACATTGAATCCGTGCATTGAGCATAAAATCATAAATAATGAAAATAAAACAATTATAATATACAAAAGATAAATTCAAAAAAATCAGATCTGGAATATACAAAAGAAACCACGGCGTCCAGCCACGGCATGACCGAGCCACCACCACATACCGTGAGAATGAAGAAAAATACAGATCTAAACTAAAAAGTAAATAAAGAAAATAAAAAATACATCTATTCACACAATTTCATTCTAATCAAATGGAACCAGCATAAGATCAAGCCCATTATCCTGAAAAATTGTTTAAAACTTCAACATGATAAAACTAGACTCCCGTACTGCTTCTTTGTGCAGCTGTTTAATTAATTTGACTTAATAGGACAAAGTCCTATAACTTTTCCAGATGCAACAAAACCTAAGCAACAAAAAATATAAGATGATACTCATATTTATTACCTTACGAGTTCCTTACAATCAGCTTTCAATCCAAGACATCTGAAATTTTTAAATATTGCGGCTAACGATGAAGAGCAAAGAAGGAAGGTCGAGCGAATAACGATGAAGGCCGACGAAGGAGAATACCGGCGAGAATCGGTCGACAATGACAATGACGAAGGAGAATCAGCCAGCGAGAATAATGGAGCAAAGAACGATGAAGGTCGACGAAGGGTGAAGGGTGAAGGGTGAAGGGTGAGCGTGATAGAGGAGGAAGGAGCAGATTTAGAGAGGAGTGGGAAAGAGGAGGAAGGAGCGTGAAGGGTGAGTGAGAGAGGGTGAAATGATGAAAATGAGGGGTGAAGGAAAACGACGCCTAATAACCCTGATGCTAAAAGGATAAAAAACCCTAATGACTCTATTGCTGCGGTTTCTAGAAGAAACCGCATCTTCTAGAAACCGCAGCAATAGATTAAAATATTATTTTATTATATTGCTGCGGTTCTTGCCAAAAACCGCAGCAATATATCTGGTCAAATAGTCAACTTTATTTCAAAAATTTTCCGTTGAAACCATATTGTTGCGGTTTCCAGCCACAACCCCAACAATATGTTTAATTCGATTTTTCCTTTTTCTTTTCGTGGTTTATTGCTGCGTATGGGTAAAACCGCAGCAATACCCCGCAGCAATTCTACTAGTGTAGGAAAGAAAAATTTAGCACAAATATAAAGAATTATCGTTCCGCCAGGACGAGTTTTGACCAACAGACAAGCACTTGCAGAAGCAAAATTAATTCCATGAGTAAAATCATTTAACCCCGGTAACAAATATGGGTGCAAAAACGGCAAACCCGCAAATTGAGCTGCCAAAATATGTATATAACGGATTTAGTTACAACAACAAAAGAACTACTGCTATGTAACAACTTATGAACTCTGAAGTAACGTCAGATTACCTATTGTTATTCTAGTATGAACACTAGACCAACTACAAGAGGGGGGTGAATTGTAGTTGAGGGAAATTTTCGAATTGTATTGCAGAATTAAAACAAACTAAAAATAGAAAGAGACAAACACACAAGATTTTTACAAGGAAAACTTCCTAGGCTATGCCCAATAGGAAGAAAAACCTTGACCACGAGGAATTTTGACTTAAACTCTCTTTAATATAATAGGCCAAAAAACTCGATCTTTTTACAACCTATTAACGGACCTTCTCTGTTCCTCTAGGAACTTGTTCCCAGTCATTCATTTCCCCCTGAACCGGTGACACTCACTTTGACTTAACTCGAAGTCTTCTCTTTTCTCTCTTTCTTTCTCTCTCTTGATTACAAGGATATTCTCTTATTTTGCTCTCACCCAAACACTATGAATATTACAATGATATGTACTGTAGGAGAAGAAGAAAATACAGAAAACTTTCTATGTAGAAGATAAACTTTAAATGCTAGAAAGTTATTCTTTTTTCTACACAACTATCTTCTTTTTAAATAGCTGTTGCTCTATCATCTTCTTCTGGAAATGTAATGCTCCATGTTCTCCTTGATTAGCGTGAGTGGAGTTATGGAGATCATGGCCTGATTTTCGCTGCACACACTCCATGAACATTGCAACGGGAAATAACAACCTCCACTATCCGTTAGTGGGCAAAACACACGCAGGTAGTTGAGTTTGTTGGAGAACTTCAAGCGGTTTGTTCCACTTTACATGCCACGCTCATTCAACCTATTTTCAAGCACTAATAGCAACACCAATAATCTAATAATTTGGAGAATCTTTTATTCAAAGATTCTAAGTTACTAGAATATTAAACATACCATATGATAAAATGCAAAAGTGCATAAAAATAATATCTTGACTTAGATTAAATAATTAATATTTATCCACAAGATATAAATGCAAAAATAAACATTACATTATTTTCGGTATTTTATATTTTTTCAAAATAAAAACTACATATTATAACCTAAGTATTTGACATCATCAAAACATGGAATACAACACCTATGAAATCCGGTATGATGCAATCGTCAGAGTACCTCCCAGCAGGCTTCGTGAAGTAGGTCTCACCATGGGGCCAATTCTCAGCTCCAGCTCCCTCGACCTCGTTGTACAACGTCGTACCGGTGTCGAACAGCGAATCGCCAAAGACAAAAAGGGGAGTTTTGACTTCGGCATTGGAGGTAGTAGAAAAGAGAATGAGAAACTTTGCATATAGCGTCAAAGAAGCCAATGTGATTCTTGTTCTTCTTGCCATAAATAAAGTCAATTTTGTCAATTATGAATTATGTACATCAAAACTAGCATATATATCGTGTTTTATTTATATTCTTGGCAAGGTTTGGTGGGGCTAAATGGGACAAACTTTTAGAGAATCATGTGGGAGCTCAATGGTTGGAGCTTCCACCTCCCAACCTCATGGTCGGGAGTTCGACTTTCATCAACCCCAAATATGGGGTGTTTGTGTGAATATTTGCTTCTGGGTATAAATCCTCAATTTTCAGTGTCTGGAAGTTTCCTTATGGGTTGGATTCCCTTCTTACCCTCTAGCTCATGATTGCTGAGCCTGCTTGGGCCAGTAAAATAACAAATCAAAAAAAAAATATGGGAGAAACTTTGGACAAGACTTGAGTGATGAGTTATTAATTATTATTTATTACTTACTCAATACCATAAAAAATGCAACACTTGTATTTTTAAAGTCAAAATTTACAAAATTTGACGATAAATTCTCACCTCTATATAATTAATAACATGGTCATGTGAGATCTTGTTAAATTTATGTGTAGTTTCAAAATATATCTTTTTAATAATTTTTATTAATAATAATTAAATATATACATGGTTAAACTTATACATTGGAGACGGTGAAAACTCAAGTGTTGCAATCTTTGTGAAGCGGATGAAGTATGAGGGAGCTAGGCACATTCATTTGAGGTGGGATACAAATTACAATTCTTGGACTATACCCTGGAGAGTCCGAGAGTATGATGGGTAATATGATTTCCATTATTATAGTTGTTATAAGCTCTTTTATTATACAAGTATATTCATTTATTCCCTTGCTATGTTCTTTAAAGTATGTTGTTTTATTAAGAATTATATGCTTTTACATGAAAAAAGATGATAATCCTTTTTTTTAAAGGGTTTTTCTAACCTATGCACCTAGTGCAAAGGTTAAGCCTTATTTATTCAATAAATTAATTAACTAAACTAGAATATCCTATCCTCCCTACAATTATGCTAAATATATATTAATGACAATTTTGGTTTGATTACAAGAAAAGACAAAATATATATTAATAAGGAAACTAACTATTTAGCATAATTATAGAGAAGATATTGTATTTTAGTTAACCAATTTGTTTAATAGATAAGGTTTAACCTTTGCACTAGGTGCATAGGTTAGAAAAACCCTTAATAAGTAGTGATGTTGTAGCTCTATGTGTGAAGGATTTCAGTATAAATTTATAAAAAAAATAATAAAAAAATATATAAGAAAAGGAGACTAAGAGCACCAACATTGGTATAGCTCTCCAACATTACTCTCCAACCCATTTTTTACTTTCTCTCTCCTCAAGATACTTCCAAGAGCACCCCTTCAAAAATTGCTAACAATGGTATTTACTCTCCAATGAGCTCTCCAAAAATCAAAAAGCAAAAAAAATGAAAATACCTAATTATCAATGACATGTGTCATTGTATTATTCCAAGATCATGCTCTCATGCTCTTGGGAAGAGCATTCCTGCAAGTGCAAGTGATCTCCATGGAGAGCGAACGGATAGCACCAATATTGGGGTAGAGTTGGCTCTCCATTTTCTCTCTCCTTGGAGAGCTCCAATGTTGGTCCTCTAAAGCCCCAAACTCACTCCTCTCTCTCCCGTGTTTTTATTTTCCCCGAACCCCAAACCCTCATTTTTCTCTCTCCCTTGCATCTCTCTCGCACTTCGGGTCTCTCCCTCCTGGCTGGTTCTTCGCCGGCGTTTTTCGCAACTCACCGGAGTTTCTCTCTCCTCTTCTCTGTGTTGCGTGCTGCTGTTGTTGTTGTGTGGTGGCGATGCTGGTGCTGCCACCGTGCGCGCTACACTGTATTTCTCTCTCCCCTTGTTCGTTGCTATGTGTTGTGGTTGTTGTTGGCGTCGTTGCTGCTTCGTGGAGCCCAGATGCTCCGATTGTGGTGGCGGTGTTGCTCGAACTTGCCCCGTCGTGAGGTGCCACGCTCACCCTCTCCTCCTTGTTTCCTATCATGAATTTTTGCTTAGATTGAGGTTGATTGTTAATATCTGTGCTTTGATTTATAAATTATTGATTGTGGATTATGTTGGTCAGTAGTTTCTGATAGTATGAATTTTGAGGTGATTGCATGTTCTAGTTATTATACTCTTAATCTCTTTTTGGTTGAACTCGAGTTGATTCTTAGTTAAATTCTGGATTTTGGGTGTATAATATTGAAGTTCCTGATTGAATTTCAACGGATATTTAGATAGTTAAATTTGGGTATCGCTGTTATGACAGATGTGAAAAAGAACAAATATTGAATGCAAAACAAAGAGAAATCACACACAGATTTAACGTGGTTCACCAACGGATTGTTGGCTACGTCCACGGACAGAGAGAGAACTGATTTATTGATCTTAGAGGAAAACGGATTACAGATGTGTTATGAACTAATCCGTCGAATTAACGAAATTAGGTTAAATAGGCATTTAACTCGGCTTTACTTAAATTCGGAATCGCCAACGCGTGTCGCCAGCCCCGCGCCAGGCGCGAGTTGCGGCGATGGCCACGAGTCGCGGTGCCAGGCGCGAGTCGCGGTTCTGGCCGCGAATCGCGGTCAGCTCTCGGCGTTTGGGCGCGAGCTGAGACACATTACCACGAGTCGCGCTTTTGAAGATAGCCCGATTCTAACCAATTCAAGGCATATTCTCACAAATCTCCACCTTGACTTGAATCCTCTTACAAAGAACCAGATAACAGACGCACTGAACACAATGCACAGATTCTCCCTGCAACCAGATTTGCCCCGAAAGACAAACAGACCAGATTTGTCCCTTAAGGACACCACATTAGCCTCTAAAGGCCCCAGACTTGCCCCAAAGGGCAGTTAACAATCACGAACATTGAGCAAGTTCAAACAATGTTGAAACTTACTCTGTGGAACAGGTTTGGTGAACATATCAGCAGGATTATCAGCGGTACCTACTTTCTTCACCTTAACCCTCTTCTCACTCCTCAGAAAATGATATCTCACATCACTGTGTTTAATCCTCTCATGATGGACTTGATCCTTGGCTAAGCATATTGCACTCAAACTGTCACAATACACAATGGCCTGATCGTGATGCAAACCAAGATCACTGACTAGCCCCTTTAACCATATTCCCTCTTTAGCAGCTGTTGTCAATGCCATGTACTCTGCTTCAGTAGTAGACAAAGTAACTGTAGCCTACAAAGTTGCCTTCCAACTAACAACAGAGCCACCAAGAGTAAATACATAACCAGTCATAGACCTTATACTGTCTACATCTCCAGCATAATCAGAGTCAGAATAACCAGTAACTAAGCACTGAGTATCATTCCCATAAATGAGACCAACATCAGACGTACCTCCAAGTTAACGAAAAATCCTCTTGATTGCCTGCCAATGCTCCTTACCAGGATCACCCATGAACCTACTAACAACACTGACTGTATGTGCAAGATCTGGCCTAGTGCAGACCATAGCATACATCAGACTCCCTACTGCACTAGCATAAGGAACCCTACTCATGTACTCCTTCTCCTCAGCAGACTTGGGGGCAAAAGCAACAGACAAATGATTATTGGAGGCACTTGGAGTATCTATAGGCTTAGCTGTTGACATGCCAAACCTTAACAAAATCTTCTGAATGTAGCCTTTCTGTGACAAGAAAAGCTTCCTTTGATCTTTTTCCCTATAAATCTCCATCCCCAAAATCTTTTTCGCAGCACCCAAATCCTTTATCTCAAACTCAACACTGAGAAGACCCTTCAACCTCTGAATATCATACTTGCACTTTGCAGCTATAAGCATATCATCTACATACGGGACCAAAATCCATGATTCATCATCCAGCTTGTTGTGGTACACACAACAATCATACAGACTCCTGTTGTAACCCAATTCAATCATATAGCTGTCAAACCTTTTGTACCACTGCCTAGGAGACTGTTTTAGCCCATACAAGGACTTCTTCAGTCTGCAAACATAGTTTTCTTTATCAGGAACTTGGAACCCATCTGGCTGAGTCATATAAATCTCTTCTTCCAACTCCCCATTTAGGAAAGCTGTTTTCACATCTAGTTGCTCAAGTTCAAGATCCTGATGTGCAATTATTGCTAGTAGCTCCCTGATGCAAGTGTGTCTAACCACTGGTGAGAAAATCTCATTATAGTCAACCCATGCCCTTTGAGTGAACCCTCTTGCAACAACCCGAGCTTTATACTTGACCCCCTCAGAAGGTGAGGTCCCTTCCTTCTTCTTGAAAACCCATTTGCAGGTGACAATTTTTCTCTCCTTAGGACGCTTGACTAGCTCCCAAGTCTGATTCTTATCCAGAGACTCCATTTCATCTCCCATAGCAGCGAGCCATTGAGCAGACTCACTACCTGAGGCAACTTCTTTGTAGGTGGATGGTTCATGAGTATCTACCTCCACCTCCTCAGCAACCTGCAGTGCATAAGCAACCATGTCCTCAAAACCATACCTCCTAGGAGGTCTCACACCAACTCTTCTAGCTCTATCAAGTGCTATACTAGTTCGATGTGCTTCAGATGAGGCAGATGGATGAATAGAAGATTCAGATTCAGTAGTACCATGTTGATCTTCTCCACCTTGGTGCTGTAGTTCACTCCCATCATAAGTGACTTCCAGCTCCACCTGCTTATCAACATCACTACCAACATACACCACCATAGACTTCACAGTGGGGTTAAGCATAGAATTTTCATCAAATATTACACTTCTACTAAGTATAACTCGACTCTCAGAAGGTGTCCAGATTCTATAGCATTTAAATCCACTCCCAAAACCCACAAATACACCCTTCTCAGCTCTAGGTTCTAATTTACCCTCACTTACATGATAATAAACAGTAGAATCGAGAACTCTCAACAGAGAATAATCTGCAGGCTTACCAGACCACACCTCACAAGGTGTTTTACAGTCAATACCAGTGTGAGGTCCACGATTGATCAGATAGCAAGCTGTATTTACAGCTTCTGCCCAAAATCTTCTAGGTAACCCATCATTAGAGAGCATGCACCTCGCTCTCTCCAATAGTGTATGATTCATGCGTTCTGCTACCCCGTTTTGCTGTGGAGTATTCCTGACAGTATGATGGCGTGCAATCCCTTCATTCTTGTAGAACTCATTAAACTCAGACCAACAAAATTCCAGACCATTATCAGTTCGCAGTCTTTTGATCTTCCTTCCAACTTGATTTTCCACCAAAGCCTTCCACTGCTTGAAGTTCATGAAAGCCTCACTTTTATGCTTCATCACAATTACCCAAGTCATCCTTGAATAATCATTGATCATCGACACAAAATACCTGTAACCTCCAATAGTCTCAACTCGAGAAGGACCCCAACAATCAGAGTGAATATAATCAAGTGTGCCCTTTGTAGTATGCACAGCCTTTGGAAACTTGCTGCGATGAAGCTTCCTGAACACACAATGCTCACAGAACTCTAAGTCCCGCACCTTGTGGCCACATTGAAGATCCCTTTTTGACTGAATTTGCATCCCCCTTTCACCCATATGTCCAAGTCTCCTATGCCATAACTTGGTCATATCCTCCTTGGGAACCTCAGATGATGCAACAGCAGTAGAACCTGTCACAGTAGAACCTTGAAGAAAATATAAGGTACCCTTTTTAATACCTTTCAGATTTACCTTCGAACCCTTGTAGACATTCATAACTCCACCTTCACCTGGAAAACTGAAACCTCTACAGTCAAGAAGACTCAAAGATATCAGATTCTTTGTCATCAGTGGAACATGCCTAACTTCGTTCAAGGTACAGAATGTACCATCATGAGTCCTCAATCTGATGGAGCCTATTCCCACTATTTTGCAGGCAACACTGTTGGCCATAGAAACACTGCCCCCATCTATTTACTCATAAGTTGAAAACCACTCCCTGCAGGGACTAATATGATACGATGCCCCAGAATCAAGAACCCACACATCCCTATAATGTGACTTGTTATTAACAACTAGGGCCAGATCTTCCTCAAAATTACCATCAGTTTCTGCTAGAGCAGCAGAACCTTCATTCTTGTCCTGCTGCTTCTTTTTCTTAGGACACTCATTTTTCCAATGCCCCTTCTCTTTACAGTAATTACAGACATCATTAGGTTTAGGACCCTTAGAATTCGAATTTTTATGGTTCGATTTCTTTTTACCGGATTTTCCCTATCCCTTACCCCCAGTGACAACTAATCCAGATGTCTGATTTTCTGTACTAGAACCAGATGCTTGATGACGGACTTCTCTAGTATGAAGATCAGATCTTAATTCTTCTAATGACAGACTATCTTTCCCAACAATAAAAGAATCCACAAAATTCTCATACGATAAAGGCAAATATACTTACAGAATTAAAGCAGCATCCTCATCATCTACTTTAACATCAATATTACGAAGATCTAGCAAGATAGTATTCAATTTATCTAGATGATCCCTCAGAGACATACCTTCCTGCATACGCAGGCTGAACAGACGTTGCTTCAAAAGCAACTTGTTGGTTAGAGATTTCGTCATGTATAAACTCTCTAACTTCAACCACAGACCAGCAGCAGTTTCCTGCTCCGCAACTTCAGTAATTATGTCGTCAGAAAGACATAACATAATTGTTAAATGCGCCTTCTCCTCCAGAATGACCATCTCAGCGGTATCTGAATCCGATGACTTCTTTGCCAATGGTGCCCACAACCCTTGTTGCTTCAGTAAAGCACGCATCTTGATCTGCCACAGACTGAAACTGTTTCTCCCAGTGAATTTATCAATTTTCACATTCATCCCAGACATCTTTTTCACCCGGATCGAACACAAAGCTCTTGATACCAATTTGTTATGACAGATGTGAAAAAGAACAAATATTGAATGCAAAACAAAGAGAAATCACACGCAGATTTAACGTAGTTCATCAGCGGATTGTTGGCTACGTCCACGGACAGAGAGAGAAATGATTTATTGATCTTAGAGGAAAACGGATTACAGATGTGTTATGAACTAATCCCGTCGAATTAACAAAATTAGGTTAAATAGGCATTTAACTCGGCTTTACTTAAATTCAGAAACGTCAACGCGTGTCGCCAGCCCCGCGCCAGGCGCGAGTCTCGGCGATGGCCGCGAGTCGCGGTGCCAGGCGCGAGTCGCAGTTCTGGCCGCGAGTCGTGGTCAGCTCTCGGCGTTTGGGAGCGAGCTGAGACACATTACCACGAGTCGCGCTTTTGAAGATAGCCCGATTCTAACCAATTCAAGGCATATTCTCACAATCGCTTTAATAATATTGAGGTATCTGACTGAGTTTTGTGTGTCAAACAGCTAAGTACCTAATCCATATAAAGATTAAAACTAGGCATGGGTTGTGTGATTGACTGATTTGATTGGGGAGTTGTATAAAATCTTGGCACTAAATTGGATTTGTAATACTGTGTATTATTGAGTTCTGTTTTAGAATTGGAGAAAGAATTGTTAGACTATCAACTCATTAAAAAATCAGAATTCATAGTGGTTGGTCAATCCTTTGAAAAAAAAAAATTTATTTTATTTTCTTTTAGTATATATGTATATCATGTGCAATCCTTAATAAGGACTCTAGAGTATGGAGTAATGAGTTATTTCAACCCTTAATTAGTCTTAATTAGATTGTGCGTTACTTGTAAAAGTTCTTATTGAATCTACTTAGTGAGTTTTTACGAGGATGAGTGCTATATTGGAATTAGAGCATGGAAAGTATGTTTCAAAATTTATAAGCTTAATGAGTTTGGTATGTTTTGTGTTATAGAGCATGATATCCTTGTATGCTTTTGGCTTAGTTGAAATATATATGAAGAAGTATGGAATTAAGTTGTATTAAGTTTGTGATAGTTGTTACAAATCAGTTTGTCTTCAGATTGTTGGGGTGGATATGGAAGTGACTTGATGGTAACTTATTGTTGAACTAGTAATAGTGTCACGTTAATGATTAGTTTGTTTAATTATTGAAAACTTGAGAATGTTTTTGATTTGATTGATATCTAGAAAGTCTATTTGGTGATTAGATCATTTTGAAAGAATGATTGCAAATCTTGCTCTTGATTTTCTTAAAAGATGTTAATAACGTAAATTGAAAGATTGTATGGATTAACTATTAGAGGTTTGATTTTTTTTTTTTTTTTTTTATCTTCTCTGGAATTGGGAAGATATTATAATATGGCTGGTAGGGGCTCCCGGGCCTATCAATGTTAATTGGTGGATTGGCAGGGACTCCCAGATCCACCAACACCAAGTTTTTACTAGTAGAATAATTGCTTATTGCTGTGCGGTGATATTGCTGCGGTTTTACCCATACGCAGCAATATATTAAAATATTAATTTTTTATTAATATTTGAACCTATTGCTGCGGTTCCTGTAAAAAACCGCAGCAATAGGCTGTTTTAAATATAAAAAAAAAGGCGTAGCCCAATTATTAGGGTTATGTTCCTTTTAACAACTCAGCCGTTTTTCTTACTTTCCTCTCTCTCTCCTCTCCTCTCCTCTCCTCTCCTCTCCTCCTCACTCTCCTGATCTCCTCACTCTTCTCGGTCTTCACTCTCTCTCTCCCCCTTTCTTTTGTTTTCTCGGTCTCCCTGTTCGGTGCTCGTCGCCCTCGCCGGAGGTCGTCGCCCTCACTGCTGCCTCTGTTCTTAGCCAGATCTCGCACGTCCTTCGCACCTCGTCTTCAACTGCTCGTCGGACTTATCAACGTCTCGATCCATGGCGACTGCGGTGGTCATCGAAATTCGAACGCGACTACTTCGTTTTTCGTTGTAGATCTGATTTTTCTTTGCGTTTTTATTTTCGTTTTTCTTTTCCTTTTTTTTTCGTTTTTCGTTTTTCTTTTCCCTTTCGTTTTTCGTTTTTCTTTGCCTTTTTATTTTCGAGTTTTTTTTTCGTTTTTCCTTTCGTTTTTTTAGATCTGTTTGTAGATATTTTTTTTTGTTATCATAGCGGTGGTCGTGGTCATGTTTTTGTCGTTTTTTTTTTCATTTTTTTCTTGGGTGGAGTATATCTGATTTTTTTTTTTTAGTTTGTGTCAAACTATACAAAATCCCAAGTCTGTTTTTCTCTCTCCTTTTTTTTGTATTTTTTTATTTCTGTATTTTTTTTGTTAGTTTTATGTCTACATTTTTTTATCAAGGGTTGATTTTGTATGTTCTTCTGTCGGTTTGTGTATGTTGATTTGCTTTTTCGTGAGAGATATCTTAAGTTGAATTGTTAAGAATGCAATTGGATAAACTAATTTCAATAGAAATAGATCTGATGCTTAAATGCGATATTGAGTGTAAGAATATGGTTCTATATAATATATGAGTGTAACTTTGTGTTTTTTTGGTTTTTTTTTGGCACTCTCTCATTGTATACAAATATCGAAAAAACCGCAGCAATACGATTTTTTTTTTGAGCTGTGGTACCTATTGCTGCGGTTTTTACCCAAAACCGCAACAATGGGATTTTTTTTTTTTTTTAAAAATAAACATATTGTTGCGGTTTTGTCTAGGAACCGTAGCAATAGGCCAAGCTATTGCTGCTGTCAAAAACCGCTGCGCCCTTAATTGCTGCGCGGTCAAAACCGCCGCAATAGGCCACTTTATGACCGCAACAATAAGCATTTATTCTACTAGTGTTTATTCATTGATATTCGCAGTATGTGGCAAGTTCCGAACCGTCCCTAACTTTAGTGTGACTGGCAGGGGTCTCCTGGGTCACCATAGAAAGCTAGAGTTGGGAGGTGTGCACACTATAGGTTATTTTATGGCCATTTGGATAAGTAAACCGACGGGAGACCCGGGTTTACATTTGATATGACTGGCAGGGTCTCCCAGGTCTATCATTTATTAGGGTCTCTCGGATCTACTCAGGTTTTTTAATTGATGTTGGGATTGGTGTATCGGAATTGGTAAACTGGCAAGGTCTCTCGAGTTTACCAATGTGATATGGCTGGTTGTTGAATGAGTATGAAAGTAAAAGAACTTGTCTCTTAATTTAGAAAGTTAATATAATATAAAATTGATACTATATAGATATGAGAATAATTGAGAATTATTCTTTGTTTTATACTTGATTATTGGAAGGCGAGTTACTCATGTGTATAGTTTAATAAATTAATGTTCATTATCCAAATATGCTTCCTTAATTGTTGGTGTTGTTATTTAACATAGAGTGTTGGCACTTAGCTTTTGCTGACATGTGTTGTATTTGTTAGTGTTTCTGTTTGTTTGTTCTTCCCCTATGGGTTTGAACTTGTGAGTTGTGATGACCCATGTACCTTGTACAATGGCGAGCAGTTGATACTAAAACAGGTTTTAGATTGGAATTGGAGATGTTGAGGTGAGATCGACATTTCATGGAGGAACTTGTGTTGCGAAGAGTTTCATATGTAAACTTTATTTGGGTTCATGTATATAAATTTCATATTCTTATGTAAGTTTGATAAAAAGGTTTGGGTTTTTCTATGTTAAACCCTTGTGTTTCTTCAATTTCTACGTTGTACCCCAACCTTTTAAAAATTCCACACGGTACCCTCAAGGTTACCTTATTTAATGCACGATGCCCCTATCGCTGTTTATATGTCATTAATTTCGTTTAATTTTTTTAATTTACTGGAACAAATTTAACTTATACATAGTTTAGCATTTGGAGGGAATATTCACAAATTAGATTAGTTCCACTGGATTAAAAAAAGTACACGAAATTAATGACATATAATCAACGGTAGGGCCATTATGCATTAAAAAAGGTAAGTTTGAGGGTACCGTGTGGATTTTTTAAAAAGTTGGGGTACAATGTAGAAATTGAAAAAACACAAGGGTATAACGTAGAAAAACCCAAAAGGTTTTTTTAGATGGGTTGTAATATTGAGCAAATATAATGGGTTTGTGTTGTTTGGAATCCCTGAGGTTGTTCAGCTAAAGCGTTGATGATTTGGGGCCTTGAGTTTGAGAATATTTTATTTTATTGAGTTTGTTGACAGGTTTAAATTAATTCCCGTACTTGGGTTGTCCGAATTACAGAGGAAATTTTGCCGAAATTTCTAGTTAATTTGTGAGATTATTGTATTAAGGTACTTATTATATGATTTTGAGGATCGGGGCGTTACACTCTTTTGAGAAACCATGGTTAGTAGTTAAGTAAGTATGTTGGGTGGTTGTTTTTGCTTAAATAAATCATGTCTATTGGATTTTGGAACATAAGGGGTGTAGGAAGAAGCAATGTCCTCTCATAATGTAATGATTTTTGTAAAAGCAACAAGATTAAAATCTTGATGCTATGTGAAGTTAAAGTTCAAACTTCGTATATCCTTTGGTAAAATCTTGATTTTGGAACACAAGGGGTGTAGGTGGAAGCAATGTGCTTTCGTATATTAAAATCTTGATGCTATGTGAAGGAGTGGAATCAAAGAGCCTTTATTAATATATTCCGTCAACTTCGTATTGTTGATGAAAAAGCTTCAAGATATTCAAGCTCGGTTATTACAAAATGGTGATGATACTAGACTCCAACAACAGGGTGAAAGGGAAAAGCTGATGACTTTCAATGTAGAGTTTTGGAAACAAAGAAGTAAAGCTAACTTTCAGCTTTCATGCTTCAATAAGGCATAACAAGAATCTAATTAAGGAAATCACGCTGGGATCTGGGGAAACAATTACTAACCCCACGCCAATAATGGATGAGATTACTAGAGAGTTCCGTAATAGATTTATACGAAATGAAACACATATTTCAATGAGTTTGAAGATTTTAATCTGTCAGAACCAGTAATATCTGAGGAAGACAATAATTTTTTATGTGCGCCTGTTTTAGGTGAAGAAATAAAGTTTGCAGTTTTTTATCTTGTCGCGGATAAACCTCCGGACCCTGATGGATACCCTCCTTTTTTCTTTCAAAAATATTGGACGTTAGTAGGTAATTCAGTCATTCGTGCAGGTCAAACTTTTTTTCATTCCGGAACTACTAAAAGAAATTAATCACGATTTTTAGCTTTGATCCCTAAATTTGACAACCCCTCAACAGCTAATCACTTTAAACCAATTAGTATTTGCTCCACTATTTACAAAGTCATTTCTAAAGTTATCACTAATAGATTAAAAGTTGTTCTAGGCAAGATTATCCATCCTCTTCAAGGGGCCTTTGTACCAAAAAGGTTAATTCAACATAACATTTTGATAGCGCATTAAGTTTTTCATTCATTAAAAAAAAAAAAAAAAAAAAAAAAGGCAAGACTTGTTGGTTAGCTATTAAGTTGGATATGAAAAAAGCCTATGATAAGTTGGAATGGAACTATATTCTAGTCACATTAGAAAAGCTAGGGTTCTCTTTACAATGGAGGAATTGGATTAAGAGTTGCATTGAATCGATCTCTTTTTCGGTTTTAGTTAATGGTATCCCGGGTGAGAGATTTTTCCCCTTTAGGGGTATACGACAAGGAGACCCTTTATCTTCCTATCTTTTTATTCTTTGTGCTGAACTTCTTGCTAGAGAAACTGCAGCAGCTAGGAACCATGCTGACAAACTTATTGGGGTGTCAATCGGAATGTTAGGAATTAAAGTTCCAACTTTTAACATTTGCAGATGACACAATGCTCTTTGCGAAAGCCAATAATCAAAGGTGTATTAGAATTAAAAATACCGTTTTTTCACCAGGTACCCCTGTGGTTTTTCAAAATTCATGGGGTACCCCTGTTTTTTTAAAAAATGCACCGGGTACCCTTACTATTTCAATAAAATGCATGAAATGCCCTTAATGACTAACGGTGTCAAGTTTCCATTAGTCATTAGGGTTAATTAACCCCTCTTACCCTAATAAAACCTTAATTAGCCCTAATTAACTAACTAAACCCTAACTTCTAACCCTACCCCCTAACTTCAAACCCTAACCTAACCTTAACCCCATAACCCCACCACCACCACACCACCACACCACCACCTCCCTACCCCCACCCCGTAGCCCCGCAGCCCCCCCCCACCCCCACCCCCCTCCGCCTTCCCCCCACAACACCTCACTCCCCACCCCCGCGACCTCCTCCCCCTCCGCCCTCCCCCGCAACAACCCATCCCCAGCCCGTAGAACCCCTCCCCCCACCCCCTCGCCCTCCCCAAAGAGCACCCCCCCCCTCCCCCCCCCCGCGAGCCCCCACCCGCGCTCATCCACCACCTCACCTCCTCTCACCCTCCCTGCCGCACCGCGACCGCCACCATCGCATCACACCGCCGTCGCCCGGACCTAGACCACGACTTGACGACGACCGGCGTGCATTTGCGAAATCAACTTTGAAATCAAGTTTCAAATCAATTTTGAAATCGGTTTTCAAAATCATTTTCGAAAACAAGGATTTTCGAACGGAAGGGAGGAATTTCGACGGGGGTGGTGGGGGAGGGGGATCGGCGGGGATGGTGGGGGAGGGGGAATTCGACGGGGGTGGTGGGGAAGGGGGAACTTGACGGTGGTGGTGGGGGAGGGGGAATTTGACGGGGGTGGTGGGGAAGGGGGGGGATTCGGCAGGGTGGTGGGGGGGGAGAGAGGAGGCGGTGGGTGGGGAGGGGGATGCTAGGGTGGTGGGTTAGGGTTAGGGTTAGGGTTAGGGTTTAGGGTTTAAGGGTTTAGGGTTAAGGGTTAACAATGGCAAAAAGGTAAATAAAGCTAATGGAAACTTGACACCGTTAGTAATTAAGGGCATTTGATGAATTTTATTGAAATAGTAAGGGTATCTAGTGCATTTTTTTAAAAACAGAGGTGTCCCATGAATTTTGAAAAATCACAGGTGTTTTGTCCACTTGTCCAACAAGTAAGCGGTAGGCTTAGCTTCCTTGTCGAGCAAGTAAAGTAGTATCTTGAGTGTTCTTCAGATGGAGACTTGTGCAACAATGCCTGAATTATAGCTTAATCCTTAGCCTTGGCTTCGCTCCCGAACCTGCACAAAGGGACCCACCCTGGAGGTTTGGGTGGTGGTTCCCTCTCCGATGCTTAAGTCAGTTATCAGGAGTTGTAAGAGAAAGTAGAGATAGAAAGAGAAAGTGAGAGAGAATTTATCGAGTAACTTTACACCTGTTTGCATTGAATGTGTTTTCTCCGATTTCGGGGGTATTTATAGTGATAGCAAGTTGACAGCCTAACCTTAAAAACTGACCTACCATAGTGGCCTCGATTGGGCGAGGAATCGGGTCATGACACGTGGCGATCATGACCGGGGATGTCTATTAACCACTCTCCTTCAGCCATTTGGCACTGCTGGGCTTCTGACTATTGGGCCAGAAATTCAATCCTTTTACCCCAACTGAGCATAGCCCAGAGATTAAGCCTTATTTTTATGTTTAAATAGGATGACACGTGTACAGCTCTGATGAGCCCATGTGTCGTCAAGGGAGCCGTAGATTTTAGGCTACAACATTTGCCCCTAAAAGGGCTTTCACTGTTGGCCCATCTGACGGTTAATGCCCTTTTACCCAAAGTAGCTTTTTGCTGGCCCGTCTGACGGTTACGACCCGTTATACAGAAGGTAGTGTATTCAAAATGAAGGAAATGACGCGCCCCTTCTTGTGTTATACCGGTCATATTAGACCGTGGGACTCCCTTTTCGGTCATTCTTGACCGGCTGCGCAGGTTTCTTATTCCTCTATAAATATCCTTGGTGTGAAAACATTCAATCATTTAACACCTCGAACAAATTTTTCTAGAGAGAGAGACTCTGCAATTTTCTAGAGAGAGAGAGAGATCGTCCAGCTTCAGCATCCTTCACCGAATTTCCCAGACGTTCTTAGCAGGTATCGTTTCTTTGATCCTTTTATTCTTCTTTTATTCTTTATTTTTTCTTAGAAAATCAATAAAATGGAATCATCTTCGTCAAATAATCCTAGCCGACCAATACTTCTTCTTCGGCACATTCTAGAGTTGGGCCTCTTCTGGCCGAGTACATATTTTTTCATAGTTTTGGCCGAGAAAGTCAGACGACCCAGTCTTTACCTGTGCAGGGTAATCTGGCGCGCGTCAAGCAAACGGCCCGTCTAAGACGAAAAGCAATAATTCCGTCAAATAGCTCGGATATGGAGGAATCGACTGGACGAGTGCCAGATGAGGCAAGAGAGGTCCAAAGTGCTCGGTCCTTGGACAGGCCTCCGTTTGACCAAGGTGCGAGACTCCGAAATAAAAACTGAAACCAAGCATTTCGGCGGGACGCCGATACGGAGGAGATCGGCGAAGGTAATAATGGTAGCGATCCCGAGGTCGCCGAAGAATCAGACGAGGCCTCTACCACCTCGTCAGAGATTAGAAAACGTTTAGGTCCCCTTTCTGATCCTGGCTTCATTTTAGCTAACCGTAAGTGGTTAGAGAAACTAGGACCAGACCCTAATTTCTTGTCGTCTTTCATGCCCATGCCGGGCTTCTCCTTTGTCATTCCAAATAACGACGCGACGATCCTGAGTGCTCCCAGGAGCCATTTCGCCGTTTATAAACTAGCCTTAGATGCTGGACTGAGGTTTCCTCTTCACGACTTCATAGAACAAGTGCTGCAGCACTACCACATTGGCCATAACCAGCTGGCACCGAACGCTTGGCACAACATCCTGACGTTTATTGCCGTCTGCGAGCTACGCGGCCTAGCCCTTTCCCTTCAGGCCTTTACCCATATCCATTATGCGTCCAAGGTACCTGGGGCTATGGATGGAGCATGGCTCAAGATCGGCAACCGTCCGGGCTTCATGACAGCTTGGGGGAAATCGTCAAAGATGCACGATTGGAAAGCCGATTTCATCTTTTTTACGGGCGTCCAGCGACTATGTCACGTAGAGCTACGGATATTATAATAGATCCGTCACTAATACCGGACGGAAGCGGTCTTGGCTGGAGCTGGAGGACGAATTTGACGAGGAGGTGGTGGAGTACTTCAGAGTGAAGGAGTACTCCAGACCCGGCCAGCGATCTTTTAAGGGACCGTCCAACTGGATACCCTTTAAGGAAATGTTTTACCAAGACGACTTCTTGGTCGCTGCCGGCTTGCGGTTGGCTGAGGATAAAGGTATATTTAAAATCATCCAAGTGAAACTCTTCGTCCATAACTCATATGACGAAAACACATATTTTTTCTTTTGTATTTTCAGACTCGGCCAGACAACGCCTCAAACCATCTTGGACGGGGGAAATCAGCATGTCCCAATTTACAGATAATCTGTGGAAGGAGTATGCAAAGAGCAGCGCCGAAAAAAGGGCGGAAACATTGGTAACCATTTTTTTTTTTTATTTATTTTTTTTTTTTTTGACGAGGACCTATGAGCTCGTCTGGTATTGGCATCGAATTCTTGGACGTGGGTCACCCCAGGAAGGAGAGCATCCAGACTTGGACGGTCACCTCCTTGGGCCTACGCTCGTCCAAGAATTGGTGTCCATTTCTTGGACGAGAGCTACCCAAAGAAGGAGAACGTCCAGACTTGGACGGTCACCTCTTTGGGATCAGGCTCGTCCAAGAATTGGTATCCAATTTTTGGGACGAGGGTCACCTGAAGAAGGAGAACGTCCAGACTTGGACGGTCACCTTCTTGGTGTCTTGCTCGTCCAAGAATTGGTTTCCATTTCTTGGACGAGAGTCACCCAAAGAAGGAGGACGTCCAGACTTGGACGGTCACCTTCTTGAGGTCATGCTCGTCTAGGAGACAGTGTCCAATTTTTGGACTAGAGTCACCCAAAGAAGGAGGTCGTCCAGACTTGGACGTTCACCTTCTTGGGGCCATGCTCGTCCAAGGGTTGGTGTCCAATTCTTGGACGAGAGCCACACAAAGAAGGAGGACGTCCAGACTTGGACGTTCACCTTATTGGCTATGCTCGTCCAGGAGTTTTGCACCAAATCTTGATCCAAGGTCTGCCAAGGAAAGAGATCGTCCAGACTTGGACGGTTACCTCTTAGGGACCGTACTCGTCTGGATTTTTGCATCCAATTTTGGGGCGAGGGTCAGCCATCGAAGAACGTCCATACTTGGACGGTCACCTTCTTGGGGCCATACTCGTCTGGATTTTTGCAATAGTAGCTATTTTTTATTTTTATGACGATCAATCTGATGCCTTTTCTTTTTGCAGAAAAATGCTCCTACAAACAAGCTTCCACCTGGGAAGTCATCTTCGTCCAAAAAGAGGCCCACTACGACCGGCCGGCCTTCGCCGAAGAAGCCTAAGGGCTTTACAAGGAAGAGGGCGGATAAGGCGGCTCCCGCCGCCGAGAGTGGGGAGAAAAGCATGCCTCCCCACAAGCCAAGGCTCTTAAAAGAGAGCCGTCAACTGCCCGGATCGGCCGAGGAGGTAAGGGGACGCACACGCACTGTGCCGCTCGGCGTTTTTGCCGGCCGACTCGCCGAGGTCAACCCGTAGTCCGCCTTGGCTCTGGTCGCGCCGGGATCTGATGCTGCTGCCGAGAACTATCCAGGGTTCAGCGGCTCAGTGGCAAAGCTGGTGCCACAGATGCCTCTAGCTGTTAGGACGGCATCGATTTCGTCTGGTGAGTCGTATTACCCCAACATAGTTAGGACGATGCGGGTCGGTGGACGGTCCATGAGTCCGTCCAATAGACAAGCCATCGTCTTTCCTATCAAGATAACTGACTCTCCCCCTCTTTCAGATAAGGGCAAAGGCCCCGCTATTCCCCAACTCCTCCCACCGCTGATTCGGACGAGGAGTCCTCTCCCGCCTTTGCCAAAATGTCAAGGCTGGATAAAGAGCGGCCGAAGCGAGGAGCTCTTCAAATGCTTCCCCGAATCCTACATCAAGGGATTAAGGGGAGCCTCCGCCGGGCATGTGGGCTACATGTCTCGACTTGCTTGCCGAGGTATTGCTTTATGACTTGCCTTGTTTTATATTTGTACAAATTTTTACTTTGCAAATCGTCTAATAACGTGATTTGTTTTCTTTGCCCCGCCTTACGGCTCGCAAGCATACTAACCGAAGATTGGGCGAGGGAGCTTAGAAAAGAGAATAAACGGCTCGTCCATTTGGCGACTACAAAGAGCTACAAGGCCATCCATGATATTGAGATGGCTAATACTCTCCATCGTCAATCCCTGGAGGCTTTGGAGAAGAGATCAGCTCTTCTGGAGTCAGAAAACAAGAATCACCTTGTTAAAATCAACCAGCTATATTCCGAGCGGGATCGTCTAAGGATGATCATAGACGCTCTCTCGCCGAGTTGAAAGGCGAAAGGGATGTCGCTCTTATTGCTTTGCCGCCGAGCTAAGAAGGGAGAACATGCACCTAAGGGCAAAGACTGCCCGTCTGGAAAGGGAGGCGGCCATGTCCTTCAACGATGCCAAAGAAGGGTTGAAACAAGTCGTCAATACGACCAAGGACTGGGCCGTCAAAGCCTTTGGGATGCTGGCCGAGGAAGCCGAGGTCCCCGGCCTTCGTTCGTCGTCCTGAGTATCAAGAGAGCGTTCATCGGGCTATGGTATGCGCCGAGGAACCTCCCGGAGTTTGAAGACTCGGACGACGAGGCTGCTGCTGAGGTGGAGACCCCTAAAGACGACCAAGAAACCCGTTCTGAAGACGAAGCCTAAGCTTAGGTTTATTTTCATGTTTCTTAGCTTGCTTGCCGCTGTATCTTTAACTCTTCAGCTCCTACTTTGTAATTCTTCACAAATTATATATGAAAGAGTATTTTTGCCAATTTCCTGCCTTTTATCTTTCTGAATACTAATTTTGACCAAGTATAATATCACCTTCGTCTTGAAAAATCGGACGATCTACTTTTCCTGGAGTACAAAATTCTGTCCGAAGTAAAAATGTGAGTCGTCTTAAGTACCAAAAGAGGCTCGTCTGGGATTGGCTTCCAATTTTTGGACGAGAGTCACCTAATGAAGGAGAACGTCCATACTTGGACATACTTGGACGGTCACCTTCTTGGGGCCATATTCGTCTGGAATTAGCCTCCCATTTTTGGACGAGGGTCACCTAATGAAGGAGAACGTCCATACTTGGACGGTCACTTTCTTGGGGACATCTTCGTCTGGAATTGGCTTACAATTTTTTGGACGAGGGTCACCCAATGAAGGAGAACGTCCATACTTGGACGGTCACCTTCTTGGGGCCATCTTCGTCTGGAATTGGCCTCCAATTTTTGGACGAGGGTCACCCAATGAAGGAGAACGTCCATACTTGGACGGTCACCTTCTTGGGGCCATCTTCGTCTGGAATTGGCCTACAATTTTTTGGACGAGGGTCACCCAATGAAGGAGAACGTCCATACTTGGACGGTCACCTTCTTGGGGCCATCTTCGTCTGGAATTGGCCTCCAATTTTTGGACGAGGGTCACCCAATGAAGGAGATCGTCCATACTTGGACGGTCACCTTCTTGGGGCCATCTTCGTCTGGAATTGGCCTCCAATTTTTGGACGAGGGTCACCCAATGAAGGAGAACATCCATACTTGGACTGCCACCTTCTTGGGGCCATCCAGGTTTTTGGACGACCTACACTCCTTAGCTCGTCCTATAGGCTTCTATTATCCCCCCGCTATTGGGCTTAGCTCAATCGTATATTGAAGTGGAGCTGAAGTCCAAGAGGGAGAGCGGCCAGCCTTGGCTGAGCCTGCTGAAGTTGATGGGCGAGCGTGAGGTACATGTTCATAATGTTAGCGGCCTCCTTGAGGGAGCAACACTCGTCTTTAAGTAGCGATCCCTTACTAGGGTCTGGACTACCTAGCTGTCCGTATTTTTGAAAGTAAGCATCCTTTACTAAGGGCTTATTTCAGGCCAGCTTTCTCTCAGAGACTCTGACGTTACTCTTACTAGAGATTTTGTCAATTTGACGGCCATATATGCATTATATTTTTGGCCGGTCTCTTTGAGGGAGTGAAGTTCGGCATAATTGCGAGCAATTCTGACGTTCTGCTATTGTTTGTATTTTTGTCCAAGTTATTGTCACTTTTAAACGAGTAACTGATTTAATGCCCCAAAGTGAAGTAGCTTGGTGAAAATATACAAAAAGATAAGATAGTAGGAATTGTATTATATGGATTTTGCTTGGCTGAAGGCCAAGATGCATGTATACAATTCTTTTCTTTCTAATATGTGCCGTGGCACTTTGGAGTAACTACAAAGTACCCTACTTATATCTGACGAAGATCTGAGCTAGACGTGGTACTTCTTTAAGTTGTCTGAATTCCAGGTACGCTGAATAGATCGTCCATCTAGACTTTGCAGACGAAAAGTCCCACTGTGTATTTCCTGGACAATCAGATAAGGTCCTTCCCAATTTGGTGTTAGTTTTCCCAACTCTTTAGCTCGTCCAACTGCTTCCATTTTTCTCAGAACAAGGTCCCCCACCTTTAGTGGTCGTCTAACAACTCTTTTGTTAAACTCCCGAGCCATACGTAGTTTGTACAATTGCATTCTTAGCAAGGCATTGCCCCTGACTTCTGGGACTTCGTCCAAGGCCGTACGCAATGCGGCCCAGTTGGCTTCCTCTGTGTATAACATGACTCGTAGGGTGGGTTCCTCGATCTCAATGGGCAAGACGGCTTCAGTACCATAGACTAGCATGAAAGGCGTCTCGCCTGTAGAATTCTTAGCAGTTGTTCTAATGGACCATAACACCAATTGCAGTTCTTTAACCCATTGCCCTTTGGCGTTGTCCAGCTTCTTCTTGATTCCATTTGATAGATTCTTGTTGAAGGACTCGACTTGCCCATTAGCTTGTGGGTGGGCGACTGCTGCAAAGTGAGCTTTGATTTCTCTTTCTGACAGCCATTCTTTCAACTTAGGCGTTTCGAACTGTGGACCATTATCAAAGACGATTGACTGAGGCATGCCAAATCGAGTTATAATGTTCTTCCAGATGAAGCCCTTGACGTCGTTTGTTGTTATTCCTCGCATGGCTTCAGCTTCTATCCATTTAGTGAAATAATCCACTGCTACAATCACAAACTTCTTTTGCCCAACGGCCACGGGAAAGGTCCTAGGATATCCATGCCCCATTTGGCAAAAGGCAAGAGGGAAAAAGATGGGGGTCAAATAGTTGGACGGCTTCTGATGCACATTTCCATGCTTCCGACAACTGTCACACTTCTTTGCATAGGCTAAAGCATCCTCCTTTAAGGTAGGCCAGTAGTACCCCGTCCTTAAAGCCTTCTCGCCTAAGGCTCTTCCCCCAATGTGAGAGGCACAAGCTCCTTCATGGAGTTCTTTCAGGACTTCCAGACCATCTTCTCTGGTGACGCACTTGAGTAGAGGCCGGTTGAACGACTTCTTGTAAAGTGTCTCGTCCCATAGTTCAAACCACTTGTCTCTGGCTTTCACATACTTGGCCTCTACATTATCCGAAGGCAATCGCCCCGTCTTTTTGTATTCTATGATCGGCTCCATCCAGACATTCCCTTGGCTGAGAAACATAACCTCCTCTTGGTCGATGCTCTTTTTGGGTTTGACTTCCCAAAAGACTGTTCTTGGTACATCACCCTCGGCCGAGCTGGCCAATTTCGAGAGAGCATCTGCTTGATGATTTTCTGACCTTGGCACTTGGTCGAGGACAAATCGTTTTAATGGCTCAATCTCATCCTTGATCAGTCGCATATATTTGCCCATTGATGCTTCTTTGCATTCAAAATCTCCGTTGACCTGGCTGACAACTAAGAGAGAGTCCGATTTTGCCTCAATCTCTACAGCTCCAGCCGCCTTGCACATTTTGATTCCAGCCAAGAGTGCTTCATATTCAGCTTCGTTATTGGACGCTTTGAATTGGAATCTTAATGCATATTCAAATTTGTCCCCTTCGGGAGATTGACAAATGATTCCTGCCCCACACCCATTGACTGTGGACGATCCATCAACCATGAGCGTCCAATGCTTTCTTCCTTCAGCTGGATCAGATATTTGCTTTATGGTTGGCCGAGTAAGCTCAACTATAAAATCAGCCAAGGCTTGCCCCTTAATGGCCTTCCTTGGTTCAAATGATATGTCAAACATGTTGAGCTCAACCGCCCATTTTAACATTCGCCCAGCAGCTTCCATCTTCTGCAGAACTTGCTTCAAAGGTTGATCGGTATAGACGAGTATACTGTGCGCCAAAAAATAGGGCCTTAGCTTTCTGCTGGCCATGACGAGGGCCAATCCAAACTTCTCAACAGGAGTATACCGGTTTTCCGCGTCCTTGAGCACGTGACTCACGAAGTATATTGGGATCTGGACGGATTCTCTTTCAGCCAACAGGACGGCACTCACAGCTTGAGTGGACACAGCCAAGTACACAAACAATTTTTCCCCCTCTGCGGGACTGACCAACCTAGGCAGCTGTTGAAGATGATCTTTGACATGCTGAAGGGCTTTCTCCGCCTCTGCTGTCCATTCAAACTTGGCTTTTTTCTTGATCGTGGCAAAGAAGTGATGGCACTTGTCGCCTGACTTAGACAAAAATCGTCCAAGGGCAGCCAAACATCCCGTCAGCCTCTGTACCTCTTTTACCTTCGAAGGAGACTTCATGTCTAGAACAGCTTGAATCTTTTCAGGGTTGGCTTCTATTCCCCTCTGATCCACCAAGAAACCTAAAAACTTGCCTGACAAAACCCCAAAGACACATTTGCTGGGATTCAGCTTCAACTTGTATTTCCTGAGAGTTTCAAAAGTTTCTCTCAAATCATCTACATGACTTTCTTCTTGACGGCTCTTGACTATCATATCGTCAATATATGCCTCCATATTTCGTCCTAACTGCGGCTGAAAAACATTGTTGATCAATCTTTGAAAAGTGGCCGGGGCATTGCGTAGGCCGAATGGCATCCTCAGCCAGCCATACAGCCCTTTTTCAGTAATGAAGGACGTTTTGTCCTGATCCTCTGGCCACATTGGGATTTGATGAAAACCCGAATATGCGTCCATGAAGCTCAGCAAAGCATGGCCAGCCGTGGAGTCTACTAGACGATCCAACTTAGGCAAAGGGAAACTATCCTTAGGACATGCCTTGTTGAGGTCCGTGTAGTCCACACACATTCTCCAGCTCCCATTGGGCTTCGGCACCATAACCACATTTGCTATCCAGTCTGGATAATAGGTTGCTTTGATGAACTTGGATTCCAACAGCTTTTGAACTTCTTGGTCGACCGCCTGGTTTCTAGCCGGTCCCAAATGTTTCTTCTTCTGGCTAACCGGTTTCAAATTTGGATCAACATTCAAACGGTGGACGGCTACTTCCGGATCAATTCCCGGCATTTCCTCGACGCAATAGGCAAACACATCTTGAAACTCTTTCAACAAGTGGACTAGACGACCCTTCAAACCAGGACTGAGCGAAGATCCAACTTTGAGGGTTCTTTCTGGACGAGCTTTATCCAGACAAACTTCTTCAGGGACCTCCACTGGCTCGGGACGTTCCACTGCTAGCACCATGATGGCCATAACTTCTTCAGACGGGGAGGGTTCTTCCTTGATGATTTCATATTTCCTCTTCTTGCTGGGGAGATGTTCAGACGCCTTCCTTGATGGAGCAAGTAGTGTCTGAGGGCTCTCAATGGTCAGCTTTAATCCAGACGTTTTCCTCTCGC
Source organism: Beta lomatogona (assembly GCA_947646795.1). NCBI lineage: Eukaryota > Viridiplantae > Streptophyta > Magnoliopsida > Caryophyllales > Amaranthaceae > Beta > Beta lomatogona. The sequence goes on along the minus strand of CANSNZ010000795.1, from coordinate 155,652 downwards.
TAGCCATCTTCGTCTGATCTTTCTCTACCCCAGACGTTCTCCTTTCGCTAGGAACCTTCGTCTGATCTTTCTCTGTTTCAGACGTTTTCCTTTCGCCAGCAACTTGCGTCTGGTCTTGCTTATCAGCCTTCCATGATGATGGTTTCAGAGTAGTTAGGTAACATTCCCTAGCCGCTTGCTGGTCTCCATACAAGGAGCCAATCTTGCCGTCATCACACTCATACTTCATCAACATCAGGTGAGTTACTATTACCGCTTTGACATGATTCAGAGTCGGTCGTCCAACAATGACATTGTAAGCTGTCAAATCTCGGACTACCAAGAACTTGATAAACAGAGTTCTTGAGGCTTCCTTCTCACCAACTCGGACGGGCAACGTGACCGTTCCTATGGGGTGGATGACTCCTCCCCCAAACCCTATGATGGGATGGTGGACGGGAACCAAGTTCCTTTCGTCAAACCTCAACCTGGACAAACAATCGCACACTAATGATGTCCGTCGAACTTCCGGTGTCGATCGGGATTCTTCTCACTCTCAAGTTTGCTATTTTCATTTCTACAACCAAGGGATCATCATGGGGAGTCCTCAACCTCGCCCGATCCTCGCTCACTAACTACCACCCTTGGGAAGGGCTCAGCCTTCGTCTGATCAGCTAATAAAACTTGGCCGAGCTCCCTAAGGTAGTTTTTGTGCCCTCTATTAGTTGGTCCCCCAGCAGCGAAACCGCCTGAGATTACGAGAACAACATCTTCATCTGTGCTTGCACTCTCTTTCTTCTTGTTATGCCAATCATCTCTCCTTGGAAACTTCCTTCCCCCTTGCGGCATATAGGAATTCATCTTTCCCTTTCGGGCTAACTCTTCCAAAGCTCTCTTGAGGTGCTTACATTCATTAGTCTCATGACCACAATCCTTGTGGAAGTGACAATACTTGCTCTTATCCCTATTTCTATAAGGGGTTTTCATCTCAGTTGGGGCCTTCAACTCATATTGATCCTTGATCTCCATGAGAATGGAGTATTGGTCTTTGTTAAACTCAATAGGATTGGATGAGGATGGCTCGGCCTCCTTTCTCTTGCTCCTTCTGGCCGAAGTGGTGGTTGCGGCTATAGCCCAGGTCTCGGCCTTTTTGGGGTTGCTCTTCTTTGGCTGAGCAACCTCTTCAGGCTTCTTAGACTCGGGATGTTTGGCTTCAGCACACACTTCGGTAGCGTGGATAAACGCTTCCGCTTCTCTTAAAGCCTCAGCAAGAGTGGAGATTTTCTTCTTAACAAGATCAAACTTGAAACTTCCTGGCCTCAGACCCCTGATGAAGGCGTCAAAGGCTACTCCAGCATTAAGATCGTGGATCTGAAGTGCTTCTAGGTTAAATCTCTTAACAAAACTTCCAAGAGCCTCCTTAGGTCCCTGGACGACCTTGCCTAGGTGCATGCTTGTCTTTTGCTCTTGCTTGTTGGCAACAAAGTGACTAGTGAATAAGAAACTGAGTTCAGTAAAATTGTTGACTGAATTAGAGGGAAGATTATTGAACCACTTCTGAGCTACTCCCTTCAAGGTAGCTGGGAAATTCTTACACCAAGTAGCATCGTCCACTCCTTGGACGTACATCTGATGTTTGTAAGCGGACAGGTGATCATCAGGATCAGTTGTTCCATCAAAAGGCTCAATGGTTGGGAGTTTTACCTTTGGGAAGGGGGGCGCCTCCATGATCCTGGCCGAGAATGGGGTAGGCCAGTTGATCCGGAGGGCTCCCAGCTGTCCCTCGATGGGTATAAACTCCTTGCGATATTCTTTCATTACAGGATTGGATGAAGTGTTTGCAGGCACTGGACGCCTATAGACCATGGGCTGAGCCACTGTCTTCTCCTGCCGCCGATGAACAAGAGAGTGACTTAAACTTCGTCCCTCCCCTCTGGACGACAGCCTCAAAGGAGGGTCTCTCAAATATGGTGTAGATCCTGTCGTCGATCGCCGTAATGCAGCAGCTTTCTTTGCTTCTAGATACTCTCGGCATCTGTTTCCATGCGGTGCCCGCTTGGACGAACATGGTCCCGAGTCCTCACCACCAAGTTCCAGTCCATCTTTCTTCGTTGATCATTATCCTCTGGCTGCTTTCCTCTTGACGTCCTCCTAGAGGGCTCCTGGCGAACCTGGCGACTAGGACCTGGACGATCTACTTGAGAACGTCCTCTAGGACGAGGTGGATTGTTAGCAGCTGGCTCCGGGGTGTGATGAAAAAACAGCATATTGCTTTTAATCTGTTCCTGGACGACCGCCGCCATCTTAGTCTGAAAGTCATTCAGCACATTCTCCAGGTGGGCGGCAGTCACTGGACGATCCGCATTCACTTGGATGACCAGGTTCTTGGCTTGGTCCAGGAACATTGACAATGGACGGGGTCTATCTCTTCCTCTAGGTGGTCTTTCATGCTCCACCGTATCCTCGACATTAACTTGAAGGCTTCGATTCCGGGCAATGTTGGACGATTGACAATCAGTCATCGTTGCGTCTCCCCACAGACGGCGCCAAATGTTTTGTCCACTTGTCCAACAAGTAAGCGGTAGGCTTAGCTTCCTTGTCGAGCAAGTAAAGTAGTATCTTGAGTGTTCTTCAGATGGAGACTTGTGCAACAATGCCTGAATTATAGCTTAATCCTTAGCCTTGGCTTCGCTCCCGAACCTGCACAAAGGGACCCACCCTGGAGGTTTGGGTGGTGGTTCCCCCTCCGATGCTTAAGTCAGTTATCAGGAGTTGTAAGAGAAAGTAGAGATAGAAAGAGAAAGTGAGATAGAATTTATCAGAGTAACTTTACACTGTTTGCATTGAATGTGTTTTCTCCTGATTTCAGGGGTATTTATAGTGATAGCAAGTTGACAGCTAACCTTAAAAACTGACCTACCATAGTGGCCTCTGATTGGCTGAGGAATCAGGTCATGACACGTGGCAGATCATGACTGGGGGATGTCTATTAACCACTCTCCTTCAGCCATTTGGCACTGCTGGGCTTCTGACTATTGGACCAGAAATTCAATCCTTTTACCCCAACTGAGCATAGCCCCGAGATTAAGCCTTATTTTTATGTTTAAATAGGATGACACGTGTACAGCTCTGATGAGCCCATGTGTCGTCAAGGGAGCCGTAGATTTTAGGCTACAACAACAGGGGTACCTGGTGAAAAAACCGTTTAAAATATTTTAGACAAATACTACACTATGTCAGGCCAGTTGGTCAATTTCAATAAATCCGCTTTCCAAGTTACTGATAATGTCTCTGAGAATGAAAAATGTAATTTTGCTAGCAGATTACCAATGTCTGAATCTTCTAATCTTGGATAATATTTAGGTTGTCCAATCATTAAGGATAGGGTTACTAAAGAAACTTTCTCTGCAGTTGGACAATATTTAGGTTGTCCAACTAGACAACACATAAGACGAAAAACAATTATGAATGACAATGTAAACAAAAATCGAAAAAAAAGGTAAGCTTTAATAGTATTAAGAATACTTATTACACATTTTGAAATACTTCTATATATACTACATTAGTGGTATATATCATTGGAGTTGCCACGATCTTTATCACATACTAAAATTTTCAAACCCTTTTTGCTTGTAAGTTGTAACTCTTGGTACAACCACATAGAGTTGTCCGTGGCTGATACTTGCCAAGGGAGATATAAGCCTAGGTGCGCTAGAGACTGTCCTTGGCTTTTGTTTATCACCATTACAAAACAGACAACCAATGTAAACTAACTTCTCTAGAATTTGATCTGGAACTTTGTCGCTTCTGATAGTGTAAGTGTCATATGGGGAACAAAAACTGTGTCATGCACAATACTATCGGATACAACAACAGCCTCAATAATGCGATTGTCAATGTGCTTAACCTAACCTAGTACCGTTACATAGCCCTGAAGTCTGGTCGATATTCCTTAGGAGCATCACTGGTACCCCTACCTTCAATCTTATAATATGATTTGCAATTCCCCGCACTTGATTGTATTAAGAAATTCAGTAGAGTACATCTCATGAACTCCAAAAACTGCCTTCCTTAATTGAAATTGCATCTGAACTCAAATATGTTCTTTCTTAACCTCGCAATCGAGACAACACATGATAAGTAACCATGACAACAATTTCATTAGTTGTAGCAAGAATAGTTATTTCCTGAAAATAAGTTGCTTCTCATATGTGATCCTCTAAATCAAGATATGTACTCTCGACTAATGCAGGAATAGGGTCATCTCCTCCACCTAGCAATGTTTCATGAGGATGAAAACTGGTCGTCGGATATATACGACAACATGATAAAGAGGCTACCCTTTGCTTTTATTAATCGTTATCACAAAGCACGTATACAACCAAATGGAACTGTCTTCTTTGGAACTTAATGGGAAATCTTGTTGCGTCAGATGGAGTCAGTGTCATTTAATTTGTAATAAAAACCGTGTTGCCAACATTAGTTTCAGATACTACAGCATCCTAACACTGCGATTGTCGAGGTGCTTCACGACCAATCTTATACCGTCACATAGCAAAATATTCCTTAAGAGCATCAGAGGTGCCCCTACCTTCAGTCTTATACTATGGTTCGGTAATCTCTCGCATTTAATTGTATTCAAGAACTCGGTAGAGTACATCTCATGAACTCCAAAATTTCCTTCATGCACGAGATTGCATCTGGACTCAAGTACATCATTTGTTGCAGCATGAATAGTTATTTCTTGAAAATAAGTTGCTTCTCATATGTGATCCTCTAGGTCAGGATATGTGCTATCGACTATTGTTGCAATAGGTCATCCGCCGCATCAATCGGTGTTTCATAGGGTAATTCTACATCGCACTTTGGTTTTTATTAGTTCACCCACGTTTCTTTATGGGTTGTCATTGACTAGTTTAACCACTTCTTTTTCTTGTTTTTAGGATGGTTCTACCAATTTTATGTTATTATATTCACCTTCTCACTCTACTTCTCTTGGTCCACAATATTAACCTTTAATGCAATATGTAATCAATTGATACTCTCTTCACTCTTATGACCCACATACCTATTTCTCCTACAACTTTGTGTCCAAAGAAGTGGGTGAACTAAAAAAAACTGGAGGGAGTATGTAAGAACAATATCGTGGGACCAAATCTAAAACTTTTACATTAAGTACAAAAATATATTCAGTTGAGGACAAATAAAGTACCTTTAGAATTTTTAAACCCATGCAAAAAAAATGCATGGGAAGTTTTATGTAGATACGATTTGGTACATTTTTTTCGTAAAATCAAATAATACTGGTTATAAAACATTGAAATGATGCATATCATATAAATAAAAAAACAATTAATCTATAATAAGAGCGGATCTGATCAGATTGAATAAACAACATAGATTAGTATAAATAAATTAGAGCTTGAAGTACAATGTAACAAAATAAATAAAGCAATCAAGTAGATTGATATATGAGTATTGATTACACATTCTAAAATAATTCTTTGTACACTACATTAGTGGTAATATTCAAAGTTCCCACCATCTTTATCACATATTAAAATTTAGGTATCCACTCTCGTGCAAATTGCACGGGTTTCTTTTTGTTATTTGATCAATATATCCATATTCCAAGTTCATATCATTATTGAGTTTACAATATTTTCCCTATAATCATGTTGTAGAAATTAATGAAGTATAGTTTATATAAAAGTAGTGGGACAATAGTACGTATAATTAACGTAATGTGATCTAATAAAATGGGTGATAGAATACGTTATGATTTTGGGTAAGAAAATCAAAATATTGAATCATCCAATTAAATAGACTATACATTTGCATATATATTTTATATTCAATTGTTTTATAAGAATTTCAGATCAATATTTCGAGTACCAAGTCAGAAACTTTCAAATTGGTACAAATTTATACTTTATTTTATGAGAAAATAGATAAGTTCATAATTTATATCTAAAAACTAAAAAGGAGAAAATTTGAGTAACACAAACTTCAATTAGATATAGATATAAGTTTTTATCATTATGTACGATACTTCTTAAGTTTTATTATTATGTACTTATGTTTTTCCATTTAATTATTAAAATCAAATTTAGATTTATACCCGTGAAGGTTGCACGAATAATTTAAACTTTGCCGATATTTATTCAAAGTTCTCTTATACGGGATTAAATTTTGATTGATTACGTAATTAGTTAGGTGTATGACATCTTTAATACTTCTTCTGTCCCATATGATTTAAAAACAATGTATATTCGTTGTCCCATATTGATAGCAACACTTCAAGTTTTAGTATGGTCTCATAATTTCTTTGTATCATTTTTTCACTATACAACTATCGTCTATACCTTTTTAGAGAACAATGAAACAATCACATGCACACATCAATCTACATAATTACTCTATGATCTAAAGATACCCCATGTTTTTTTTTATCAAATCTACTTTCACAATAAAATAATTTAAATCTTGTCCAATAACTTTATCTATTTTATAAAGTATATCCAAACTAATTGTATTTTTTCTTGTTTATTGTCTTAACCGTTTTGAGATAATGGGTTTGTCCAATACCTTCATGATTATATGAGCCAATAAATCTCAACAAAATGTCATTGGTAAGATCCTAAAGTCTTTTATTTCATTAAAACTCATCTGATTACTTCTTCTTTTATATTTCAAAAAACTAATTATTCTTTTAATGGATTTCTAGTACTACTCAAGAGAAAAAAAGTTTAGTACAAATAGTTTTATGAACATATGGGCCAAAAAGTTTAAAAGGGATCATCATAAGTACGTATTATCTTTCGTTTCCCTAAAGCTCATCTGATTTTAGTAAGTTCACTATCTTAGTATCTTTATCTAACCAAAAAATATAGTCATTCTCTTTCTTTTCTTCCTATCTTAAAATCCTTGTTTTTTTATCTAGGGGTTACCACCCCATTTTTGATGGTGGCAAGCCCCCTTTTTTTCTTTGTTTTTAAGTTTTTGTCAACAATAACATCCGATCTCTTGCTAATTGATAGTTATTCTACCCACGTATTGTATTAAGTTGTAGTTTTTTTTATTTATTACTAACTCGTTATTAGGCCCGGGCTATGCCACGAGTAAGAAAAAATTTCATTTACTAATATTGTACTTTAATATGATAACACTAAATATAACTTGGTCTAGTAGTTAAAACTTTAGTATATGAACTTGAGGTCACGGGATCAAAACCTATACTATGCAATTTCTATTTTTTTTATTGTACATGGATTACATCAACTAAAACTCCATAGAGAGAGCGCCACGTGACACAGTTCCTTGTTTAGGAACGCCTTTTAATATATTTATATAGATAACCTATAAAGTACATGGACTGAGTCTCTTTTATTGTATTAGGATGTAGATTGTTTTGCTTTATAGTCTCTTCTCTTGGTCTTCTTTGAAATTTGGTGGATATAGTTTTATCAATGAAATTAAAAACCCAATTTTGTGATGTAAGATAAACCAATAGGATTTTGTTGTCTTTATGTCTTAATCCTTCATATCTAATGTGTGGATGTGTGCTTGGTATTATTGCTAGTTCAAAGATAATCTCATGATTTACCTATATAGCCCTCCCCCAACTTAAATTTTATAAATCTATATATTTAGATCCCCACGTCTGTCTATTTCTTACAGAAGAATGGTCCAACACATTTAATATTATACTTAATATTACTTGCTCATTTAAGGTAAAATAACAAAAAAATGAAGTTATATACAATTTGATGCTTATTTCAATTTTTACCTCTAAACCATATTTGATTGTGATACTCCTTGCAGTTGTAGCCTACTGGAACACAAAAATACACCTACAAATTTTTAACAGAATGAATTAATGATGTAAATAACACATAGAAATATAATGTTAGATAAAGTTTTAAGTAGGTTTAATTTATAACTACCAGCTACTGATAAGCTCTACAAATTTCCTTGTATACCACATTAGCCGTAGTATTAGACTTCCTTGTATACCATATATGTTCAAGCCGTTTTTACTTGAGACTCTGAAAACATTCACATGAAATTGACGGAGATATAAACTATAAGCAATACTTTTTTATTACATAATTTTTTAAATTTGCAAAACACAACTATAAGTCGCTGTAACAAATAAATTCAGAAGATAAATTCATATAAGTAAAAGTAAGTTGAATAGAACACATCCTAGTGTAACATATATATATTTTAGGCAAGGAACACTACACGTCATTTGTATATGATTTCTCAGTTCTTTATTAATTATAATAAAACTACTTTAGGTACATAGTTTCATAATCATTGCTACAGTTCCCCGTTTGATAATACTCCCTCCGTCCCATATTACAGTGCAACTTTCCTTTTGAAGTGTCCCAAAATGTAATTCTTGTTTCATTTTTTGATTCTACACCTTTCCATGATTTTCCTAGAAAAATATTAATTGTGCCACCATTATTTATTTGCTTACTGGTAATAGTTTTTTGCTTTGTTTATTCAACCCCATGGTTGAGTTAGTCATGCATTTAATGCTCTTTCACCACTTATTGTCATTCTCTCTCCTAAAATCAGCTTTTTCCCCATAAAATTTATTTTCAATACACAAACACTCTTTACCTTCCTCTTAGATTCTATTGATCTTAATACCCGTGCAAAAATGGAATCAGGCACTATAATATGGGACGAAGGGAGTAAAAGCTAGTTCCCCCAACTTCCATTTAGATTCCAGCAAAACTAAATACATACATATATTTCATGATTGTGTCAAAAGTTGATAACCATAATATAATGAATAGTACATCTAATGATAATCCCCTTCAATTATGTTATTTAAATTTATATAAATGAATGAAATACTAAAAGACATTAACGACTCCTTTGTTTAACTAAACTTTTAAATTACTTTTTTAAAAAAAAAAGTATACGTTCAATGTATTCAATATACTTTTCCATTTGTTTTCTTTATCCTAATATTAACATTCACTTAATAAATTACATGGCCATCTTCATGTGGCAAGTTAAACCTTCCCACTTTAATTACCAATCGTGCGATTTAGTCCCATAAGTTTCAATTAGAGTAAATTCACTCACGTTAAAAAGTTTAAAGATTAAAGAAAAAAAACTTTTGATCACTTATTTCTATTACATTTAACTATATTTTTACTCACAAAAATTATTTATATAATGTACATTCCCTTTTTTTTCCTCTATCGTGTTATTAACTTCACCAAACAAATTTAATGGCATCTTTCATGTGGCAAGTTAAGCTCTTCCACTTTCACAAATTGTGCAATTTAGACTCGAAAATTTAGTTGGAGTAGATTGAAATTACAGGGTTATCTCTATATAAGGGCATGGACTCAAAAATAAGAAGGATTTTTTTCTAAAAGAGTCAATTTTATGAAACACTCTACTTCTCTCAGATCTTACGAAATAATATACTATACTTCGCTCAAGTTGTGTTGAAAAATATATATAATTTGAGATGAATTGTGTAAAATGTGAAAATTTGATCTCTATATTTTTATCTATTAACAAAAGCAAAACAATAAAAGCAAATGAACATAATTTCTCAGTTTACTCAACCCCCCCTTCTCTTTTCTATCTCCTCTGCTACCCTTACATAATTGATTTCTTACTATGAAACTCCACCCCGTCTGTCGGTTTGAAACCCCTAGAACCCAAACCTATCTCTCCCACCTCGTCACTCTTTCTCTCTCCTCACCCCCTTTATTCCTATATTTTCCCCTCATCACCAACCAATACATTATTGTCAATATTGTCATTACATACAACAAATAATCCAGTCATTAAAACCATGTGGGCTGCGAGTAACGGGCCAAAAAAAAGTATAGCAAAAAAGTAACAAAAAAGAAGGACAGAATAGAGAGAAACACGAAAACAAAAACTAAAACTAAACTGTTTCCCTTTTAATTATTTCATTTCTATGTTACTTCTTCTTCTACTAATACTACTACATGATCGCACAATATCACCAAATCCCTACTTTCTCTCTGCTAAATTTTTATGTACCTAATTTTTATCCCGTGCAATAATGCACGCGAAGTTATATAGTAGATATGATTTCGACCCGTGCATAATGTGCGAGAATTGTTTTGTTTATTAAGTGTTTTGTTTATTTCCCCTCAAATTATGTTATGTGAATTTGTTAAAGTGAATGAAATACTATATATAACGTCTCAAAAACAAAACTATACGTACAAAGTATGCAATATAATTTTCCATTTGTTTTCTTTGTCCCGTAATTAACTTTCAGCACCCAACGAATTACATGATTTCATATGGCAAGTTAAACCCTCCCACTTTGATCAATATATATATAAGGACATAGTTGTTGTCGTTGACAAATTTTCTTATGAAATTTGAATAGGAGATATCGAGCTAATCACAAAGCTTAGTAATATTTATATATACTGGAGCATATTTTGATTATTTTAAATTCATATAAAGATCAAAATGTACAATTACTTTTAATTAATTTAGAACAGATAATAAGATAGGATGAAATGAGTACCTAAAATTAGAGAGGCTTCTTTTTCAGTAAGAATAGCCGAAAATCCCCTATGCATGATGGTAAACATGCTCCACTGAAATCCTTTCTCTCTCCTCACTGCATGTGTTCATGTTATGTCATTCAGTTCATAAATCATAATACACTAAGATGTATAGGAATACCACAATTAGTTAGGCTATATTGGTAATAAACGAATAAAAGATCAGTCGGTCATTTAGCTAAGAATTATATAAAGAGATTTTTAGGATGGATTCTCATCCCTCGCTTGGTCAGTCCTAGGAACTCAGGTGGATATTCAAGATTCCAAAGTCCGCCATTTCTCTCCTCTACTGGATAAAATTTCAGGGAAAATATCTCAATGGAAGCATCGAACTTTTTTTTTGGTAAAAAGTAAGGAAATATAATACCAAAAAGCATAAAGCTCCAACAGATACAACCTATTCTAACAACAAACATACTACCAAAACAACCAAACTACCAAAAAATACTTCTAAAACATTTGAAGCCTTTGCACCCACTTTTTTTCCTCATCCCGACCAATTGCTATCTATACTGTTATATACACGTATACAAACTATTTTCTTTATACTCCTAACCAATTGCTCAGGTCTAGGGACAACACCATTCCACAAAACAAAATTCCTTGCACACCGGATTGTGTACACGGTAGAGCTGCAAGAGCAAGCCGTAGCAAACCTTCTCATTGTCTTTTACTTCAATACCTGCTACCCCATTTCTTCCAAGTTTCATAGATACTTTCAGCAGCAGCAAATCTAATGCCCAACCAACTCATAACATCAATACACAACTTCCTACTTGAACAAACAATGGAAAAAAAAGATGTTCATTGGTTTCCATACTCGAGCACACAAAATACAATTATCCCGACAAATCCCTACCACCATCGACTTATCTTTTGTCTTCAGTTTCTTTTGAGCCGCAAGCCACGCTACAAAAGAGTGCTTTGGCACATTCAGCCCATTCCAAACCCAATGATGCCAAGAGACTCTTTCAAAGGTCCCTTGAAGCCATTTGTAACCTTCCCGAATTGTATACTTCTTTCTACCATCCCTCCAAGGTTGTTGTTATTATAAGCCGGCTCGAAAAGATTCTTAGGTTTCCATAAGCATTTCCAGATCCAACTTGCTGTCTTTGGTGGTTCATAACCCCACCAGTCACTATCTTTAATATAGACAAGTGTGTACCCATTTAATCCACAATAAATCCTCTTTCTTCGCTATTTGCCAAGTGTACTTCCCAATAGCTGCATTATTCCACTTCACACAATCTCTAATACCCAGACCACCTTTGTTCTTTGGTTTACAGACATCATGCCATGCTACAAGGGGAGGCCTATGAAGGTAAAGCTTACCTTCCCAAAGAAAGGCTCTGCACATCTGTGTTATCTTCTGTAAAACACCCTTGGGAAGCAGGAAAATTTGGGCCTAATATGTATGTAAGCTAAGTAAAACTGAATTTACTAAGGTTACTCTAGCTGCATAGGAGAGGTGGCGAGAGCTCCAGCAATTCACTCTTTTCAAAATCTTCTCAATGAGAATATCACAATATGACTTTAAAACTCTTTTAGAGGTGATTGGCACCCCAAGATATCTGAAAGGGAACAATCCTTCCTGGAAACCAGTGACTTGCAGGATCCTTGTTTGATGTCATCATTCACATTGCCAAAATAGATTGCAGTCTTCTCTTGACTTGCATTTAACCCCGACACTTCAGCAAATTTTCTAAGAGTTCTTTTCATCAACACCATGGACTGAACATTGTCTTTGCAGAACATCATTAAATCATCTGCAAAAATCAAATGATTCAAGCCCATTAGAGCACATCTATGATGATAATCATAGTCATTCCTTTTCCCCATTTTCTTCATCAGCCTTGAAAAGTACTCCATAGTTATCACAAACAACAGGGGGAGATAGGATCCCCCTGTCTCAACCCTTTCTTCCCTTTGAAAAAACCACAGAGGCTACCATTAATGCTCAGAGAGATGGAGGGGGTTGTAACACAAGACATCACCCAATTCACAAATCTTGAAGGAAACTTCACCCCCTCAAGCATTTGTTTGATAAAATCCCACTTACTTGAGTCATACGCCTTCCTCAAGTCCACCTTCATTGTACACTTAGCAACCTGGTTTTTCCTTCTATAGTGTCTCATAATATCCTGGCATATGTAAATGTTGTGAAAAATCACCCTATTTGACACAAATGCACTTTGCACAGGATCAACCAAATGAGGCAAAACACTCTTTAATCTCTTACTCAGCATTTTAGATATGATCTTGTATACCACGTTGCAGCAAGCAATTGGTCTGAATTGAGTAACATCTATTGGCTGCTCACACTTAGGAATGAGACACATAGTGGTAGCATTTATTTGCTTCAATAATTTGCCAGTTCTAAAGAACTCCAAAATAGCTCCAGTAACATCCTCTCCCACAATATGCCAAACTTTCTTGAAAAAATAGCTTGTATAGCCATCTGGCCCAGGTGCCTTGTCATCTTCAATATCATACAGGGCACTTTTCACATTTTCCCTAGAAAAATCTGCACTCAAAACCTGTTGCTGCTCACCAGACAACACATGCCCTTCTTTAATAATGGTCTTGCTCACATGACCAGTGATGCTTTGAGGAGTACCCAGCAAATCTTCATAGTATTGCAGGAAAGCCTCCTCCACTTTGTCTTGCTCTTCCACCCACATTCCATTCAGATTTTTTATTCTATAAACATGGTTTTGCACTCTTCGTTTCCTAAGACATGCATGGAAATATGCAGTGTTACTGTCCCCTCCCTTCAACCAATCATCTTTCACCTTCTGCTTCAAGAAACTTACTCTAGCCTTATGAAGATGATCATATTTCAACCTCACTTCTTTCTCCTTGTTGTGTAGCTCCTGGTTTAAAGGATTCGCATAAATTTCCTCTTGAACACCAATCAATTCCTTATAAGCTGCATCCGCTTCTTGCTCAATGTTAGAAAATCTAGTCTTGTTCAAAGATCTTCGGATCACTTTTAATCATTTTCAATTTTTTCACCACTCTAAACATTGGAACCCCAACCACAGACCTCAGTCCAATGCTTACTAACAATATTGACAAATTCCTCAGCTAAAGACCACATATTGAAAAACCTAAATGGCTTAGGTTTAGTAATAATCACCCCATCAAGCCTGATTACACAGGGGCAATGGTCAGAAATGCTTTTAGGCAAAAAACACACATTAGCATTAGGAAAAGTAACATACCACTGCTCATTCACCAAAGTTCTATCAATCTTCGAAAAGACTCTATTTATCCCCTCTTGCTTATTAGACCAAGTGTAGGAAGGGCCACTAGTTGAAATTTTCACTAGATGGCTTACTCTCACACAATGTCTAAACTTAGCAATTTCATCCAAGGTTACATCTGACCCTATTCTTTCATTCAAATTTAAGACATTGTTAAAATCCCCTCATACTATCCAAGCACCTATAATACTGTGACTGATTCTCTTCGATTACTCCAAAGACTTTCTCTATCCCAACATCATTCAACCCATACACCATAGTTAATTCGAAACACTTCCCAGAAGAAATATTTTGAACTCCATAGTGGATAAATTGAGTATCACACTCAATGATATTCACTCTAAAAAAATAGAAGGAAGCCAAATAAGCCAAATCCTACCATTATTATGACACAGGTAGTTTGCAACCACACTCCAACTTGCACATACTTGAGGAAAAACCTTCGTGAAATTACATCTTCTAACCCTTGTTTCCAAGAGACCTAATAATCCAAGAGCATTATGATTTAGAAGCCATCTAATATCACTATGCTTCAAAGGACTATTCATGCCTCTTACATTCCAGAACCCGATTTTATCCATTTGGACTCACTGACCCCCTGCCCCATTATGCTCTGCATCCTCCTCTTTACCCGGATTCTCGCTTTGACATTGTTAGCATTCTTCTCAATCTCATGGTTAATACTCTTCTGGTGGTCAGACACATCACTTACATTGCCCTGAACCACTTGAATATCCCCTTCCATATGCTCACCTACCTTGCTTCCTTTAGGAACGTATGTTAGAGTTTGCACTCTATTATTCTTTCCATTTCCTTGTGGTATTTCAATAGGTGCAGCTTGAGACCCTTGGTTCTTTTTAGGAACCCATTTCTTCTGTTGATTTAATTTCCTACTAGCCACTTCAAATCTCTTCTTCCTACACTCCATTGCATTATGACCAATTCCTTTACAGTCACTACAATGCACTGGTTTACATTCATAACAAACTCTCTGTGTCTGCATAATTCCTTTCTCATCATAAAACGTGATCTCCCCAGGAAATTCTTGGTCAATAGTTACATCCACGAGCACTCTTGCAAATTCCTAAATGTCTTTTTGTGCAGTTGCCCGGTCTGAACGTATTGGATTCCCTATAATGCCTGCTATCTTGTGAAGAGCATTTTGACCCCAAAATTTTAATGGTAACCCAGGGAATCTCACCCAAGTAGGCACCATTTTCACATCCTCAGCCAACAAGTCTATATCCGGAGCACACTCCTTCAATATAACCGGTTTTCTATTAAATAATATTGGTCCATCCTCCATTGCCTTCTTCTTCTAATCCACCGATTGGAATCGAACCATAAACACACCATTCTCAAGCATTGCAACCTTATCCACCCTATATTTCTTCCATACTCTCCGAATAAACCCATCCACAATCCTGAATGGAGGTTTCATTCCTAGCATGTAACATACCACAACATATTCCCAATAATCAAGTTTAGGTTTAACATCATATATTGAATTACGAACAATCCCCTCTTCCTGTGTGCTACTAGGCCCAGCATGATTCAACAAATCCAACCCTTCCTCCCGCAAATGACCAAATAAAGAACTACGCCAAGAAGTATTAGTATTACTTGGATTACTTGCAAGATTCTGCATAGGACTTGGCGAAGGATTCACCACATTACTGCTTTGAGGTCTTGCTGGAGTCTGCACCGACGCAATCCATCCTTCAAATTGATTTCGCACTGCCTCAAAGGACTCCTTATCATGC
This sequence comes from Beta lomatogona, assembly GCA_947646795.1. Taxonomy (NCBI): domain Eukaryota; kingdom Viridiplantae; phylum Streptophyta; class Magnoliopsida; order Caryophyllales; family Amaranthaceae; genus Beta; species Beta lomatogona. The sequence continues at coordinate 140,052 of CANSNZ010000795.1, read as the reverse complement.
CTGGACAATGATATCTCCAACGATCACTCCGATTCAGCATCATCGGAAGTCCAGCTCAATGCTGGAATTCCTTCCTCTCCTTGCAATTCGTTCAGGTTTTTCAATTTTCTAGCATCGGCAGATTGAGGTTTCTTAGTTAGAATCTCTTTACCACCCTTCTTATTCGATTTTTTTGGGGTTGATTTGATCTTCTTCCCCCCTTTCCCTGTTTTGCCCCTTTTGCCATAGCTTCAGCAATGCTGAGGTGCAAAACACGAATAAAAAAAACAAGACTTCAATTTTCTAGAGAGAAGTCAGAGAGTCTATCTCTAGAACAAAGCATCGAACTTTATCGCAATCAACGAAAATGATTATTATTAATTCCATCCTGGTGCCAACTATTATGCATCACCTTGCGGTCTTCAGCATCCCTCAAACTATAGTTAATAAACTTGATGGTCTTCTTGCCCGGTTCTTTTGGAAAAGCACTTTGGATCGAGGAATACATTGGAGGAAACATTCGATTTTGCAGCTTCCTAAGGGCCTAGGAGGGTTAGGTCTTAGGAGCATTGGTTCATTTAATGAAGCTTTGTTGATACAAAAAGCCCGGGCGCATTCAACAACACCCCCAATTACTTATTTCTCGTGTTTTTCATGCGTCTCAATGTCATTTCATGAGTCGAAATCTCTCCTGGCGCACGCAGGGTCTAGTAAATGCAGCAAGGACTTTGAGAAATCATTGCGCTTGGAAAGTTGGGGATGGCAAAAGTATTCAAGCAGCAAGAGATAGATGGGTTGATGGCCAAGTTCCGGTTATGAAGGATGATGTCCTCTCTCTCGTGGCCGTTAGGGTTACGAGTTCTTTGGTCCGGCTTCTCTCATACGCAAAAGGCATGGAACAAGAGCAAAATTTGTATTCTTTTTATTCCGACAAGTGCTTCCAAGATTTTAGGTATGGAACTTCCCACATTGTCTTCTATTAAAGATGAGTTATACTGGCCTCATACAAACTCTGGTGAGTACTCCACCAAGTCACCGTACGCTCTTATTATTCAACAACAGCAACATATTGTAGCATGACGACTCCATTGCATCTGCGGTTTTTTCGCATTTTATGGAGATTGAACTTCATGCCAAAATGGAAAGTATTTATTTGGAAACTTTGGCAAAATAGTTTCGCGACAGTGGCTAACTTGTTCCGTCGTGGGATTGGTGACTCTGATTTGTGTCCTATATGTTTGGCGGATTCAGAATCACGCCAACATCTTTTCAGGGAATCCCCCTTGCTTTGGAAGCATGGGCTAGATCGAATTCATTGAATCCTGAAATTGAAAATACCTCTCTACCTTTTGTGGACTGGATGATACAATACATTTTAACCTTAACGGATCAAGATGGGCTCAACAGTGATCGTTTGAGAGACTACATCGGCATTCTTTGGGCTATTTGGAACACGCGTAATGCGCAGGTTTTCAGACAAATACGAGCTACGGCACAAACGTTGCAGATTAATATTGAGAAGTATAAACAGCAACATGCATGTTTCTCACAGGAAATGATAGCCTCTAATAGGCCAGCTGCGGATGGTGGTCCACCACCAAGATTCTTATTTGCTACTTTTGGGCGTTATACAACAACCCCCTCTCAGATTATCTTTCGTGTGGATGGTTCATGGTTTAAACATAATCAAAAGGGGGCTGCAGATTGGGTTGTGCAGGTTCAGGGTATGGCTACGCCAACTGGCTATGCACAACGTTTTATTGCTTCTTCTGCGCTTCATACGAAAGCCCGAGCATGCCTTCTCACTCTAGTTTGGGCCAGGACTAATGCGCTCTCTCAAGTTATTGTCTACAGCGACTCGGCTGTTCTGATCCGCCTTCTCCAATCCTCTAAAGCTAGGGATATTCGGATCCAACATACGCTCAAGGAGATTCCGGATACCGCCAGGTTCTTTGATTGGTGTCGCATTATAAAAATTCACAGGGATGAGGTTGCTACAACCCATGCTCTAGCAAGGCTCTGTTGTCTTTCTAGCTCTCCGTTTTTTGCTTGTTAAGTTTGGTTCTTTTAGTGTTTTGATTGTAAGTTCTTCTCGTTGTCAAAAAAAAAATAATTAACGGATATTCAAGTTGCAAGTAGTTTATTCATAAGCTAACAGTTAGAAATTTAATTAATTGTTATACAATGATATTCAAGTTGTAACAATATAAATCATACATATTCATTATACAGTTGGTCAGTGAGTTATACATATTCATTATACAGTTGTAACATATAATAATCATACATTGTATCATATATATAATATTAAAGCAAGAAAAATTCAGCCTACGTGGCAACCCCATATTCTTTCTCGCCTCTCATTGCTCTTCTGATTTTTCGACCCCTCTCATTCACTTGCCACATGTCATTGATTGAAGTAATATTTTGCAAATCCTCTTTGATTGAGGCAATGAGGCGTGTATGGGAACAAATCAGTTCCTTCCAAATTCTCATATTTGCAACAATTATATTATGATTGATTCTTCAACATGGTTTGGTGATTCTTTCCAAATCTCGCGTTCTTCTTCAACACGTCTGATTTTTCAACACAACCATAATATAGTAGCAAAGACATTTATTTTGCATAATAGCTGCCAAATTCTTCATCTTTGCTAATATTATATATGATAAACAAAAGAATTCCTTCCATCTCACCACAGGTGGTTTTCGTTCTTGGTTGAGGAGTGAGAAACTTATGCTTGATTTGATAGAATTAGGGATTAGGCTTTAAGAAGAACAATTTGGAAGAGATTGTGTTGATGTAAAAATTTCATCAGTATAATTGATTGTGATGTACTGATGATTGATAGATGTCGCCTCCGTCTAACAACATCTTCATCTCTTGATGCGAGAATTATGAGTTAAGTATCTTACGAGGACTTGTACTTTTGTATTTTGTTCCGTTAAGGACCTGTACTAATTTTGTATTCCGTTAAGGACTCCAAAAGTAACATCCGTTACTTTTGCATCTAGGAAAGTGATTATACAACAATACAAAGTATAAAACAAAGGAAAAAATATATAAGACCAGCAAAAGTGGATAAACTGATAATCCAAAAGTAATAGTTTACCCCATTCTAGCTTTTTACAAAAAATTTATCCTAATATTAGATAATATATACTTACTTCTCCTTCCTAAAAATGAAAAATTTATCCTTCCATGAATTAGCATTTCTTCACCAATCATTCTTCTTCATCCATCAAAATTGCATTCATGCCACCCAAAAAAACCTGACTATTTTTCAAACAAAAAAACCTGTAGTAATCAAGAGAAAGATAATCAACATGTTGAAAAGAGAGTAAGAATGTTACAGTGATTAATTTGGATATACATATGAAATATAATGAAAAAATTATAAATGATTTAAGCTATATAATGAAGCTATTTACCTTTTGCTTAACTTTGCAAATCCATCTTCGTTGTTTTGGCATCATATGTTGTTCTCATAAGTTGCGGTCAACATCCTTGCATATAAATTATAAATGGTCAGCTATAATAGGTGTTAAATTATTAAAATAAAAATAGAAAGTCAAGCAAATGAAAGAATATTACCCGAACAATGTTTCTACTAGAATAGGTGGAGAACCATTTTGTTATATTGGAAGCACTAGTGCTAATTTGAGAAGAAAGAGGCTGTGCATTAGCATGGTTTGTGGTACAAGACATAATGGTTTGATGGCCTTCATGATCATTGTATACGGCAACATTTCTCCTCAGAGGTGCCATCTAATGTGTGGAGTAAGTTTTAACCTTGAAACTTCTTTTTGCTCCATCCCATGAAGCCCATATTTTCCATTCACATCCCTCAATTTTACATTTGGCTCCAACTCTATCCTTATGATTCTTGGTAAATCTAACATCCTTGCCGTTGTTGATGCAGTAGTCTCTTAGGGCTGTTCTGAATTGCAGTGCATTCATAAATTCCATGCCTACAGAAAATTGTGTGTCTTGTGGTAAAGTTCCTGCCCTATACGAGTTGGCACTCTTCTTACAAGACTTGTGAGATGGAGGTGAAACCAAATATCCATGATCATCTTCATCAGAGGATTCACATGGACTATCAAACTCATTTGAATCCTCATTGTCCTCATCACATTCAACATTAATACCCCCTGGTTGTCTTCTTGCTGCAACTCTCTTTAAGGAATTAAGTTCATCTTCCAACTCCTCTTCTATTTTCTTGTAGTGCTTAATTTTGTCTCTTGCTTCTCTCACCTCCAACTCTTCATTATCACTACCATTTTCATCATAGTCAATCTCGCATCCATTCAATAAGGACAAGAAGGGAACATTGCTATCAATATCACCAAGATCAGGCACCAAAGATTGCTCCTCATCCATATCTAAATCAATAGTATAAGAATAAGTGAATAAAACCAGAGATTAAAAATTTAATTTTTTTCATCTAACAAATACTAGTATACTACTACTACTTGTATAGTGTTTCTTTCAAGTACCAAATTCACAAAGTTTGAAACTTTACAAAATTACAATAACACACTAAATTATCTTTGTAACAGCCCAAATCCCTACTAACCCGAATCCACAGAGTTTAATCACAACGAAAGCGTATCCAGATAAGATTTAGGCTACTACCATGACATTCTCAACATGTAAGGAAGAGAATATCGAATTAACACATAACAATGCTCAATTTTATCATATAACAGCTACAAACTTGTTCTTATAACAACTTCCATTAAAAGTAACCAAGGTTCCTTAGTCTATTATTCCTTATTCATACTACAAGTACATACATACATATATATATATAATATATATATAGCATCTCTTAATTTACATTACTAAAAGTCCATTACAAAAGTAACTCTTTTATCCAATGTCCTTGTCTTAACCTGCAACAAAGTTGGACTCTGCCACCCACCAAGTGACGGGCCACGAAATGACAACACTTATCGCCAAAGCCGAGTACACACTTGTATAATAGAAAATACATGTTTAGGTGTGTTTTGAAAACTAATTGATAACACATCATTATAATAGCAAGTAAACATAACCAGCTGAATTACTTAGAGTTTTCATAAGATCATTCTTTTAATATGAACGCGAGTGTAGCAAACTATTGAGGGTCGTCACCCCACCTTTTACTGTTCTGCTTGCAAGACTTAACCCGGACATGTCCTACTTCCGCCAAGATTTCCCCCTCTTGGTTGGGTAACAGTTAGGGAATACCCGCCCTAACCCGGGTGTATGCTCACGCCTCGCTTCCGTGATTAAAACCAATACATTTAGTGTTTCATTACCATACAATTCCATATACTTTACAAATTCCATTTAGAAGCATAAACATGGCAATTTAGTGTTTAAGCTCGACTTAGGATAAGTAAAACATCTCAAGTGAACCATAGCATGCCAAATCCATGTCATATGCTCAAAGCACACATACTAATATGCATATCATAAGATATTTCATTTCATAATCATGCTTCAAAATAGAAAGAAACAATCATTTAACCATAGGTAGGAAAAACTCTAGGTTACAATCCAAACTAAGTGTGTACCTTCACTTAGGTTGCTTAGTGCACTTAAAACTTCTTATCTCAAGTAGTTTACTCTTTCTACACCTTCCCCTGAATATGTAAAGTGATAGGAATTAGTTTACACAAGTTTTAGAACATAAATAACTAAGTTAAGTACAAGAGAGGTGCAAAGATGTACTTACAGCAATCTGTTCTATGTTCCTATGAAGTTTTCTACAATTTCCCAAAGCTTGAAAACTCTACTAAAAGCTTGAAACACTAAGGAATTATGTCTAGAAGAGTTGTATGTAAAGAGAAGTAGGTGTTGAAGAAGAAATTTTAAGAGAAAGAATCGAAAAACCAAAACAGTCTTTTATAGACTGATTCTGGCGGTACCCCCAGGGGAGGGAAACCTCTTCTGGGTGAGGTCGGTTTCTTGGACTTTCTGGGTGATTCTTGTTGGAGGTGTTAGCTTAATGTGTTGGCTTTCATGCATGAAAAGATCTTTAAGAGATCGACACTCAAGCAGCTGGTAAGAGGCATTCTTTGAGGATAGGTACAAACTGATATTTTAGCTGGCCAGATTTTACTATGTAAGGAATTCACCCTATTTAGCCACGTAAATTATGATGGTGAATGATCATTTTATCCTTAAGACATCCCAAACTTTGGTTATATCCAATTTAAATAGATTTTGAGCATGTATTCAATCTTAAAAGGCCTTTTAACTGGAAGTTCATTGCTATGCGATAAAACAGTCCTTATGCGATTTTCGTAATCTTAAGGAATAAGCTCTCAAGGGATTTCTAACTTATCTATTGGTTTCCAAAGCTTTCTTAACCACTAACAATGATACCTCTTAGCTACTTTGGCATTTCTTATAACAATAACTCATGTAACACATATAAATCAACTATTTAAACACAATTCAAGAGAAATACACTTTGTTATACTTGCACTTTGTTTATTTTCTAATGTGATCCCACACTTTAACACAAAAAGTTGGGGTTTTAGGTTTAGGATTTTCTTAGGGCTATTACATTCTACCCCTCTTAAAAGAAGTTTCGTCCTCGAAACTTAAAATATTACCTTTTGAAAATAACTGTGGATATTGATCTCGCATATCTGCTTCTTTTTCCCAAGTGGCTTCTTCTATTCCATGATTAGACCACAATACTTTCACGAGCGGGATCGTTTTGTGTCTTAATACTTTTTCCCGGTGATCTAATATCTGTAAGGGTTTTTCTTCATAAGTCAACGCCTCATCTAATTTCAGTGGTTCATAGGATAACACATGGGATGGGTCATGGACATATTTCCTTAGTTGAGACACATGGAAAACATTATGCACTTTGGCTAGTTCTACTTGGTAAAGCTAGTTCATATGCTACTTCTCCAATTCTATTTAATATCTCATACGGGCCAACATACTTAGGGCTCAATTTGCCTTTAACTCCAAATCTCCTTACTCCCCGTGTAGGTGAAATTTTGAGAAATACTTTATCTCCAACCTCAAACTCTAACTTCCTTCTTCTTAGATCGGCGTACTTCTTCGACGATCTTGTGCTTTGCTCTCATCTTATCCTGAATCATCCTAATTTGTTCCATTGTTTCTTGGATCAGCTCAGGTCCAGTTGGCACTTGACGATTCAAGTCATCCCAACAAATTGGCATACGACATTTCCGGCCATATAACGCTTCATAAGGAGCCATTCTAATGCTAGAATGATGACTGTTATTATATGAGAATTCAATAAGTGCTAAATGATCCTCCCATGATCCTTGAAACTCCATTACACAAGCTCGTAACATATCTTCTAATGTTTGAATCGTTCTTTCCGTCTCGTCCATCGAGTCGTTTGGGATGGAAAGCTGTGCTCATATGTAGTCGTGTCCCAAATGCTTCTTGTAACTTTCCCCAGAAGTTAGATAGAAACCGAGTATCCCTATCGAGATGATAGTTCCTGGGGGACCATGGTATTGTATGGTCCCTTCGACATTATGCATCTGCCATCTGTTTCATCGTCCACGTAGTCTTTATAGCAATAAATCTACCTGTTTTTGTCAGTCGGTCCACAATTACCCATATAGAGTCCTTCAACTTTCTTGAGCGAGGCAACCCTACAATAAAATCCATAGATACGAGTCCCACTTCCAATCGGGTATTGGTAATGGTTGTAGCATTCCGGGCATCTTCCCTCGATCGAATTTGATCTTTTGACACGTCAAACATCTTGCGACAAATTTTGAAGCATCTCTTTTAAGTCCTTTCCACCAAAAAGTCTTCTTGAGATCCTTTATTAGTTTATCTCTCCCTGGGTGGATGGAGTAAGAGCTATTGTGGGCTTCCCCTAAGATTTTATCCTTTAACTCACGGTTATCTCGGAACACACCATCGATTATGGATCATAATACTTCCATTCTCATGAAAGCAAAAATCAGTAGATTCCCCTTTTTCTATCTTACATCTTATTTTACTCAAGAATGGGTCATGTTGTTGTTTTTGTATAATTTCATCGAATAAAGTTGGTTGAATAGTCATTGTATTAAGGATACCTTGGGTCTCTCCCTTTTGTACAATGGCTAAATCCAATCTTCTCATATCTTCATAAATTTCTTGTGGCACAGAAATAAGTTCATTCACCATTCTTCGAGGCATTCTACTTAAGGCGTCCGCCACTCGATTGGCTTTCCCTGGATGATACTGGATATCTATCTCATAATCCTTGATCAATTCCAACCACCTTCGTTGTCGCATATTCAGATCTCTCTGTGTAAAGATGTACTTTAAACTTTTATGGTCGGTGAAGATTTTACATGGAACGCCATACAGATAATGTCGCCACAACTTTAATGCAAACACAACTGCAGCCAGTTCTAGGTCGTGTACCGGGTAATTTCCCTCATGAGGTCTCAATTGTCTAGAGGCGTAAGCAATAACTTTCCCTTTCTGCATCAATACACAACCCAAACCTTCTTTTGACGCATCACTATATATCTCGTACTCCTCCTTGTCAGTTGGTAGGGTTAACACTTGGAGCACTAGTTAACTTTCGTTTCAACTCCCGAAAAGCTTTTTCACATTTTTCTCGTCCATTGAAATTTCACATTTTTCCGCATCAACATAGTAATTGGCGGGGGAAATCGTTGAAAAATTATCCACAAATTTCCTATAATACCCTGCTAAACCCATAAAACTCCGGTACTTCAAACATTTGTTGGTGTTGACCATTCGACAATCGCTTTTATCTTTTCGGGATCAACCATCACTCCCTCTTTTGAGATTACATGCCCCAAGAATGATATTTCAGATAACCAAAAATTACACTTACTTAGCTTAGCATATAATTTCTTTTCTTTCAATATGTCTAATACTATCCTTAGATGATTCCCATGGTCTCTTTCATTTTTCGAGTACACTAGTATATCATCAATAAAGACCACTACGAACTGATCTAAATAGGCCTTAAAATATCTCTGCATCAAATCCATAAATGCGGCTGGAGCATTAGTCAGTCCAAAAGGCATTACCACAAACTCATAATGACCGTATCTTGTTCGGAACGCCGTTTTAGGAATATCTTCGTCAGCAATCCTCATTTGATGATACCCTGATCTCAAATCTATCTTCGAGAAAACTTCAGCACCTTTTAGCTGGTCAAACAAATCATCTATTCTAGGAAGAGGGTACCTATTCTTGACTGTAATCTTATTAATCTCTCTATAATCTATACACAATCTCATTGTTCCGTCTTTCTTTCGAACAAATAGCACAGGGGCTCCCCATGGCGACACACTCGGCCTGATATATCCTTTTTGCAACAGCTCCTCTAATTGTTTCTTTAATTCGACCATCTCCGCCGGGGCCATCCGATATGGACTTCTAGAAATAGGCGTTGCTCCAGGCACTAAATCAATGTGAAAATCTACTATACGTTTAGGGGGCACTCCAGGTAGTTCTTCAGGAAATACATCTGGAAATTCTTTCACTATCGGAATCTCCTCTACCTTTAAGGAATTTGCAGTTGTGTCAATTACATGGCACAAGTAAGCATTACTTCCTCTTCTTACTTCCTTGGCAATCTTCATTACGAGACCCAACCTTTACTTTCGGCTTCTTTGTAACTCCTTGATATACAATTTTATCATCTTGTGGGGTTTTCAACTGAATTGTCTGTGTTTCGCACTTGATCACAGCTTCATATTTACTAAGCCAGTCCATTCCCAAAATTACATCGTAATATCCTAAGTCAAATTGTACTAGATCGGCTATTAACTCAACACCAGCCACATTTATACAACATTCTTTATATAACTTCTCACACTTAACTCGTAAACCATCAGGAAGATCTATTGCTAATTTTATTTTTGACTGTTTTGGGATTGGATTCAATCTTTTAAGAAACAAGGAGGATATAAATGAATTCGATGCTCCAGAATCAAAAAGAACATATGCAGGCACATGATTCACAAGGAAAGTTCCGGAGATTACATTACCTCCATCCCTGGTAAGTTCAGTCTCCTCGTTTCTACTAACAGTCAGATTTTCATCCTCGAAAAACTCGGTTTGTACCTCCCCTTCAGTATCCATGGCATACATTTTCCCAGCTATCTTTCCTGAATTTGCAAACGATCCTCCTCGATTGTTGCGATTAAAACTTGATCCTCCTTGGTGTCCTTTTTCATTACCCACTCCAAATTTGCTAGGTCCAGCTTGTTGTTTTACATCTCCGAACGTTTTTACATTCTTCCTAGCCAACTCTGGACAATCCCTAGCAAAATGTCCAGGTTTCTTACATTCATAACATATATTCTTTCCATCACAAGTCTTTCCCAAATGTTCCTTCCCGCATTGATAACATCTTCGATCTTTAGGTTGAGTACGTTGCTGGAAGTTTGGTGCACGTGCAACCGGGCCGAGCAAATCGAGGCTTTTTATTTTTCTCCTCTTCATCATTTCCAACATTCCTCCGTTTACTCACCTCTCTTTCTTTCTCACTAATTCTTTCTTGTTCCAATGCTCTATCATATAATTCTTGAAAATTTATACAGTGTCCCACCCTCTTCGATAAGTAAAATTCGGTCCTTCGAAAAACCGTGTTACCCTAAACTTTTCGAGACTTCACCAAATCAGGTGCAAATCGGGATAACTCTATAAACTTTGTTGTGTATTCCACTATCGACATCTTACCCTGACGTAAGTTTAGGAATTCACACTCCTTCTTAGTCTGAAGTGCAGGTGGATAAAACCTCTCACGTAATTTCTCGAGGAACTTATCCCAAGTAAAGTCAGGTTGTTGGGCAATAGTTTTCACAGTCTTCCACCACATATCTGCTGGTCCATCTAAATAGAATGATGCTAACTTCACTCGTATGTTTGCCGGACAATTCACCACATCCAAAAGTTTCTCCATGTAAGCAATCCAGTCCTCGAATTTCACTGGATCGGGTTCCCCATCATAAGTCCTAGGATTGTGTGATGCTAACCTTTTGTAATACTTCCCTTCATCGTCTGCATCCCTATTTGTATGATTGTTCTCCAAAAGGTTCAACAGTCGGGTATTCATATTTTCTAACTGGTTAATTCTAGCCTCCATTTGGTGAATTGAGTCACCAGATCCTGATGATGAAGCACGACCTCTAGTTCCTACCATCTAATTAAAGAGAATGAAATACTATTACCTTCCTACTTAATACATTAAATACATAACATAAAAGTAAAGTAAAGAACAACACATATGCACACCAAAATTTGCTCTTATATAAAAGCATATAGTTTCAGCTTATACAACCATATCCGAGTAATCAATACTACTAGTTACTAATATATATATACTATTTACATTAGTTAATACTACTATATTCTAACATATATACACGGCTCATAGGCCCAAAAGTTAGTACACCTATATACATCCTAACATCATATACCTAAAAAGAGGTCACCCCATACTATACCAACCATAATGTTACCCCAAAAAAAATCATCTTCACTTTAAGTTCTCTCCAATGCTCTAATCTAACTGAAAGGGATCTCGAACATAACCACTATCACTACTACTCCCCGACCCTGTCTTTTCTGGCTTGTAATCTGAATCATAACTTGAGCTACTTTCATAAGAGATACTACTTGCATCCTTGATATCTTCATCTCCTTCTGTATCCTGGTCTTCTATTCCCTCATTTCCTATCTCGGCCTCTTCTATTTCCATCTCGGGATCCTCCTCCTCAATCTCTTCACTATCAGAACTAATATTGATATACTCAATTTCCTTATTATCTAACTCGAGTGATTAACTTCTTCAATCCTACTTTTGGCTATCCTGCTTGGAACCTGCTTCATCCTCGACCCTCCTCTTTTTGGGAGGCAGTTCCTTGTTCTTGTTACCACCATCCACTTCAGCATTTTCCCAAACCATTTGAGCTTCTAATTCCTTGATTTTCCTAGTTTTATACTCTTCATATGTTATGATAGCCCCTTCTTTTCTTCCTTTACGATCCACTTCTTGAATCTTCCTATAAACTTCCTCGACTGTGACATTCCATTGTATAAGCTTCTTATCTATTGTGGCATAGTCAATTTCTGACCTCCTCAATTCTCTATCAGGAATATAATAATCTAATATCTTCCAATATTCCTGCATAAGATCTCTCCATGGATAATTCAAAGGCAAGGTCTTCACTAATGTATAAGCTTGAACTTCAGGACGAGCATATGGGTTTTCTTCTCCTCGGCCCATTACTTGATTATACTCCACAATTGCCTTCATTACATGCCTTGCACAAGCAGGTACATCTGTATAACACAAGCTAGCAGAGAATAAAGTATCTGGTTCACGAATCCCTGGAATATCTTCACCTATGCTTTCAAGACTTTCAGTACTCGTATCCTCGGAATCAGAAGTGTCAATCACTATTGGTTTCCCTTTACTTCCTGGATTCATCTACAAGATCAAAGCATATAGACATCGTTTAACAACTAGTCTAACTCAGACTTCATAAAATAGTAATCACCTTAGAATAACGCGGAATGGTCATACTTATACATTCTAATGTCTTAATTTGGCTCTGATACCATTTGTAACAGCCCAAATCCCTACTAACCCGAATCCACAGAGTTTAATCACAACGAAAGCGTATCCAGATAAGATTTAGGCTACTACCATGACATTCTCAACATGTAAGGAAGAGACTATCGAATTAACACATAACAATGCTCAATTTTATCATATAACAGCTACAAACTTGTTCTTATAACAACTTCCATTAAAAGTAACCAAGGTTCCTTAGTCTATTATTCCTTATTCATACTACAAGTACATACATACATATATATATATAATATATATATAGCATCTCTTAATTTACATTACTAAAAGTCCATTACAAAAGTAACTCTTTTATCCAATGTCCTTGTCTTAACCTGGCAACAAAGTTGGACTCTGCCACCCACCAAGTGACAGGCCACGAAATGACAACACTATCAGCAAAGTCGAGTACACACCTGTATAATAGAAAATACATGTTTAGGTGTGTTTTGAAAACTAATTGATAACACATCATTATAATAGCAAGTAAACATAACCAGCTGAATTACTTAGAGTTTTCATAAGATCATTCTTTTAATATGAACGTAAGTGTAGCAAACTATTGAGGGTCGTCACCCCACCTTTTCTTGTTACGCTTTGCAAGACTTAACCCGGACATGTCCTACTTCCGCCAAGATTTCCCCCTCTTGGTTGGGTAACAGTTAGGGAATACCCGCCCTAACCCGGGTGTATGCACACGCCTCGCTTCCGTGATTAAAACCAATACATTTAGTGTTTCATTACCATACAATTCCATATACTTTACAAATTCCATTTAGAAGCATAAACATGGCAATTTAGTGTTTAAGCTCAGCTTAGGATAAGTAAAACATCTCAAGTGAACCATAGCATGCCAAATCCATGTCATATGCTCAAAGCACACATACTAATATGCATATCATAAGATATTTCATTTCATAATCATGCTTCAAAATAGAAAGAAACAATCATTTAACCATAGGTAGGAAAAACTCTAGGTTACAATCCAAACTAAGTGTGTACCTTCACTTAGGTTGCTTAGTGCACTTAAAACTTCTTATCTCAAGTAGTTTACTCTTTTTACACCTTCCCCTGAATATGTAAAGTGATAGGAATTAGTTTACACAAGTTTTAGAACATAAATAACTAAGTTAAGTACAAGAGAGGTGCAAAGATGTACTTACAAAGCAATCTGTTCTATGTTCCTATGAAGTTTTCTACAATTTCCCAAAGCTTGAAAACTCTACTAAAAGCTTGAAACACTAAGGAATTATGTCTAGAAGAGTTGTATGTAAAGACAAGTAGGTGTTGAAGAAGAAATTTTAAGAGAAAGAATCGAAAAACCAAAACAGTCTTTTATAGACTGATTACGCGTACCCCCGGGGAGGGAAACCTCTTCCGGGTGAGGTCGGTTTCTTGGACTTTCTGGGTGATTCTTGTTGGAGGTGTTAGCTTAATGTGTTGGCTTTCATGCATGAAAAGATCTTTAAGAGATCGACACTCAAGCAGCTGGTAAGAGGCATTCTTTGAGGATAGGTACAAACTGATATTTTAGCTGGCCAGATTTTACTATGTAAGGAATTCACCCTATTTAGCCACGTAAATTATGATGGTGAATGATCATTTTATCCTTAAGACATCCCAAACTTTGGTTATATCCAATTTAAATAGATTTTGAGCATGTATTCAATCTCAAAAGGCCTTTTAACTGGAAGTTCATTGCTATGCGATAAAACAGTCCTTATGCGATTTTCGTACTCTTAAGGAATAAGCTCTCAAGGGATTTCTAACTTATCTATTGGTTTCCAAAGCTTTCTTAACCACTAACAATGATACCTCTTAGCTACTTTGGCATTTCTTATAACAATAACTCATGTAACACATATAAATCAACTATTTAAACACAATTCAAGAGAAATACACTTTGTTATACTTGCACTTTGTTTTATTTTCTAATGTGATCCCACACTTTAACACAAAAAGTTGGGGTTTTAGGTTTAGGATTTTCTTAGGGCTATTACAATCTTGAAACAACTAATTACAACAATAATTTTTCACTATTTCAGATTAATCATGCCCAATTAATAAATATAATTCTACATATTTGGAAGGCCCCAATTTTATTCTATTAGAAACCCTAATTCTCACTAAAGCTGTAGAACTCATACTGTAATCTCAAAAAAAAATTATTTCAATCACATGAACCACCATGTGAAAAACAGTATTAAGAATGTAGATTAAGGAATTCAAACAAATCCAAATAGTAATTACACGCAAAATTCAAAAAAAACCAAAAAACAACATTAAAACGAATTCAAGGAAAAAAAAAAATTAAAGCTTTAGATTATTACCTTAGCCTTCAATTGACTCTGTTACTACATTCGCACCTCAACTTCTACTCACTCCATAATGTTGTTCTCAATTGACAATTGGCAGAGGATTTAGAAGTGGGTGGTTTTTTTTTCTATTGTTGAGGTAAGCTGGGAGAGATTAAAAAAAAGGAGCACTAGGAAATTGACTTTTCGAGTCCACAGGCACCAGCAAATGACTAGAGTATGTAGATTATTTTTTTGTGGGATATAAAGTATGTAGATTTTTAAAAAATAAATTATGTAGAGTATATATAGATTATTATGTGTACAGTGGGAAAGTATTAAGAATTAAACCCCTTTTCAAGATCAAAAGTAACGGAATCTGCTTCCGGAGTCCTTAACGGACCAAAAACTTAGTACAGGTCCTTAACGGAACAAAATACAAGAGTACAGGTCCTTGTCAGATACTTAACTCCGAGAATTATGGTGAATGACATCAATCTGATTCACTTTTTTCAAATTTAAATTTTGTAGAAATTTATGCAGGTTTAAAACTTTCTAACAAAATTGAATGTTTGAAGGAGATATGAGGATACGTATATACTTTTTATGTATTTAGTGATAAATATTTTACATGCATTACCATCTTATCTCTAAGGTAATTATTGCTTATAGCCTGTTTTTTATTATTTTTGTTTTCAGTTTTTTTTGAAAACTAAAAACAAAAATATGAAAACTATAAAAAATAGATTTTAATTAGTTTGTTTGTGGGATGGATAAAATTTACTTGCGTCCAGTTCGTTATCGCTTTTTATTTTCAGTTTTTTCGGAAATTAAAAACAAAAAAAAGGAAAATCAGAAAAGTAGATTTTAATTTGTTTGTGTGATGGTTGTACATATTTTTTTTTTTGAGGAGTAAAAGTATAGTTAAATGTATTGCAATTATATAACCTTCTTAAAAAATAGCTAAGAAAAATACTCTCTCCGTTTCTTTTTAGTTTACTCACTTTACTTTGGAGGAGACAAGAAGAAAGTCCCAAAGTATGAGACGCAAACTAAAAAGCAGTTTAAAATATTAAAAAGGAGATGACATGGGTGGAAAAAGAGGAAAAAGTAGAGGGAACATGTTATTATGAATAGAAAAAGTAACAGTGTGTAGATTAAGGGTCTGTCCTCCCCAACTTATTTTCGTTCGGTTCGGTTGATTCGGTTCGGTTCAATTCGGTTCGGTTCAATTCGGTTCGTTCGGTTCGGTTCGATTCGGTTCCTAAATGATTATCATTACTATTAATTAGTTATAATTTAATTCGGTTGGTTCGGTTCAATTCGGTTCGGTTCGGTTCGGTTCAATTCGGTTCGGTTCAATTCAGTTCAGTTCAGTTCAGTTCAGTAGTTTTATGCCGAAGAGAACAGGCCCTAAAAAGAAACGGAACAAAAAAGGAAGTGGGTAGATTAAAAAGAAACCGATGGAGTAATATTTTAAAAAGTCAAAGAATAATCTTGAGCTTAGCTTGCCACATGAAAGATAGCCATGAAATGTGTTGGGTGAGAATTAACATTACGACATAAAAAGAAGTGCAATTTGTACTTTATACATATATTTGGGGTAAAAATATGGTTAAATGTATTACAATTATGGAATCCAAAAAATTATCTTCTAACCTTTTACAAAATAAAGAATTTTTTATAAAAAAATAATTAATACAATTGCGCTTAATTGCCACATAAATATGGTCATGGAATTTGTTGGGTGAGAGCTAATATTAAGATAGAGAAAACAAACGGGAAAGTGTATTGTGTACATATACATATTTTTTGTTTGGGAGGAGGGATAAAAGTATAGTTAGAGGGTTAATTTGCTTATCCTCTAGATTAAGATCCAAGAATATTAACATCTCAAAAGAGATTGTTAATCTGATAAATCATAGAGTGAAGACAAAAGGAAAGGAAACTGGGGATATTGGTTTCAATATCTACCAAGAGACATATTTTAAGTGACTTTCTCTTTTAGAATTGGAAGAATAATTATAAAAGTAACTTTGATTCATTAAAATCCAAATTAGCTTAAGATTACAAAATTCAAAAAATTATTCTATGAATTCATGGCATCATAGTATCAAGAACTTATAAGTTACTCATGATTCTTAATTTTTTTTTTAAATATATTACAAAGTTATTTTTTTCCTTAATCAAACTGCATTATTCCCAAAATGTCAAAGTTTTTGACCAGGTAACTAACATCTTGATTGCAATTTCCTGAGGAGTTGAGTTGAAACTTAAGATACAAATGAAAATTTTAGATTAAATAGTAAAACATAGAAAATTCATTTTTTTTCTTAAAGTATTGCAATATATTTGTAAAACATAGAAAATTGTTTTCCTTAGATGAATATTTTAGATTTATTACTACAACTTATGACAATATCTAATTGAATTTTATGTTACTCTATATTTGCATTTTACCTTTTCAAATATAAATCTTGAAGGTATTTTGATTCGTTATAAAATAAACTATTACATTCAATGTGAAAGCTTTTGTTTGGTATCGAAATAATGGTACTATTATTAGAAGAGCAATTGAAAGTAAAAAATATATAGAAATATATTGTTTATTTTATTAGATGAGTGCCACTTTTTTATCTTTTATCCAAGTAAGTAGCGTATTTCCTCTTCCATTTTATTAGATTACATTTGAAAATATACGAATGATTTATGTCAATATTTTTAAGTCTTTAATATTTTATTTACCATTTATAAATCTATGTAACATGATTTAAAGAAAAATATCATAAAATATACATTTCATTATCTTATATTTTATCAACTTTTGATGCAATCATGAAATATATGTATGTATTAGGTAACGATGAGATATAAATAGTCTTATTAAACAAAAAATATTTCTTGCATTATCCACGGGGTCCAAAAACTAGAATATTATGATGGTTGGTCCATAACTGAAGTGGAAAGTGTAATTTCACTTTAATTTTATTAAATTATATTAGTACATAGGATAAATTATTTTGTCGCTCTTTTTTATGACTTAAATATTTTATTTAATATTTATAAATATTTACACCATGATATCCAAGATTGTATTATCACATGTTAAATTTATGAAACAAAAATTTTCATAATATAACTTACAATTCAGATAGTTTACCAGTTGGCTATATATACAAATACATGCCAAAGTCCCATTCTAATAATTTTAAAGATGCTTTGCACCCACTACGGGAAAGACAAAAATTGAGAATAGCCACAAATTTACATATTTTATTTTATCCATTAAAAAAATCAACTTGAAATGTTAAATTTTCGTAAAAACCTCACTTTTTTCAAAAGCAAAAACAACCGCTTTTTTTTCTTCATAAAAAAAGGCATAAGTTCCAGATAAAGGAAAAAGCTTGCAATGAACACAACTAATTAACAACTAAACGATGTATAAATATGGATGCGTAAATCCTAAATAATTTCACATAACAAAGCTAATTAAAATTCGAATATTACAGGTAAATCAATTTATGAATATGTATTAGCATATTTGATTAAATAATGAAGAAGCAATGAACAAATTCCAAAACAATATAGTAAAACAGAATAAAAACAATTAAGACGAAGTATAATGACATTTATGATTGAAGGGATAAGTGATAACTTGGGCGACGACACAAGATAGAGGGCAACATGAATAAAACAGTAAATCCTTGGAAACATAAATTAATAATTGATAACGGCAAGAAATCGTCTCAAACTTGAACTCAATTCTTTATGTCCTTGTTCTCTAAAATCACCTTCAGTTCCATTGAATTCATCAGCTCGAATATCAAAATAAATTAAAGAAAATTAAAACAACATGCAAAGTTGGGGGATTGCACTTCAAAGTTTAACAAAATCTAATAAACGATAGAGAATGTTGTTTGCTTTGCCTGAATTGTCCAAAATTGATGTCTTCCTATTTAGATTTAAGGAAAAAGGATTGGGATCAAGAATTTTGTTGGATGCTTTTTTTAATGGATAAGGAAATTCAAGAGAATAGAGGATGTGAGTCGTAAACATAACGTTTGAAGAGAATAGGGTCAATATTACCTATTTGTGTGTTTGGATATGGTATATGATTTAGGAAATAACATGTGGGACCAGTTTAACGAGAAAACACGTCTAGCAGTAAGACAAATTATCTATAAGAAAAACCTTTACTAAAAGTTAAAAAAGATTAGCAAAATTATTTGCGAAGTTAACTGCACCATAGAGATTAAAATTATTAATGAATATGTCATTTATCATAAAATAAATGAAACATGGGGCCTGGGGGGCGAGGATTAAGGAGAGGATAGAGATAGAGAGAAATAAAAAGAGGAACTCATGTGATGAAGATAGAGATAAAGATTGAGATAGAGAGAAGTGCTCCCTCCAGGTTTTATTAGTTTACCCACTACTTTCGGCATAGAGTTTTAAAAGAAATAGATATGTGGGTCATAGAAGAAAAGATAAGTTATTAATTTATTGGCATATCGTATTGTGTTGTGGGCCAACAAAAGTTTAGTGAGAAAGTAAAGATAATAATAAACAAGTAGTGAGACCATTCCAAAAAACAGAAAAAAATGGCATAAGCTAATAAGGGACAGCTCAAAAAGGAAAGTGGGCAAACTAATAAAACTAGAGGGAGTAATTTTCAATTAAAGTAACGTGTCATTTATTATGAAACATCCTAAAACAGCAAGTGTTTTGTGTATTTTAGAATGGATAAAATATATTTATTAATTAAATTACTATTGAAGTTCTTACAAATTTCTAATACATAATTATAAAAATATCTTTTAATCCTCAAATAAGTTTCATGGGAGTGTAAATATTTGGGTATTCGTTCACATATAGTTGCGCTAACATTCGTAATCGTAAGGAGTAATTCGTTGCAAACTTTACTTAGATGGGTAACACATACTTTTAAATTATTTACCCAGTGTGATGGTCTTATTATGTAACATAGTTAATATAGTTAATTGTTTAGTTTACAATTAAATTTGTTTACTATTTCATTAATTGTTTGTGAATTTGTACATCATATTAATCTATCATATTTGAATGCAACCACTTTTAAAAAATAGGCAATCATTACCATTAAAATATAAGTATATTTATTGAATAAACTTCGTCCAAAAACTAGTATTCACATTATAAGAAATCCTGACACTATTACACAAACTAAGTGTTGGTCATTTATGCAATCATGATCATGATTTCTTTCTTTCATAGAGGGATGCTATTGATTTGCAAATCATATTAGCTAGTAATCAGGACAATATTGACTTTATGTAGTTTATTTATTATATTCAATTTTTGACTTTAAAAGAATGTTATTGTCAATAACTTATTGATGTGTAGAATTTTGGGAATTGCATAAATATCCAATTTATTGATAATTAAAGATACAATTACTCATATTACAATTTACCCTCAAATCATGCAATAAAGTTATACAATCATGATTTTTTTCACTTTAAAAGGATTCTAATGATTTGTACAATCTTTTTAATTACATAAATATCTGATTTATTTTCAAGTTAAGATACAATTACCAAATTATAATTATTATTTTCGGAAATTAACATGCTTTTAAATAAAATATTAAAATATTGTCTAATAACTTCATGAAGTACTGAATCTATGAGAAAAATGGGTTCACTATTCATGTTCTAATAATTTACCGTTCATGATCGAATCACATAATTGTTTAATAATTATGACATAGAAAACATCTGCATGTTAATAATATAGAACATAAACTTAGTTTATCCATTTGTAAAGAACGTAACGTACAACATGATCAATATGAAAATTAATAAAAAGCTACTTCAACCATTTACGTAGAAAACAAATTTTCCAAATCATATTGGATTTTTTAACTGGAATAATACAAACTTTGGCCCATTCTCTCGCAATAATATAAACTTTTGATTATTTTTTAATAATACAAACTTTAGGCCAAAATTCCTCCAATAGGTCATGACCGGTTCCTAACTTGTTGATGCAGGTAAAATGCATACGTGGCACTCTCTAGGACACATGTCGCTTTTTTATTGGTTGATTTTTAAATTTTTTTTTTTAAATTTGAAAAAAAAAAAACCTTTTTTTTCTCCCTCACCCAGCCCACCCCACCCCTGGCCCTTGACCCTGCCCAGACGAAACCACACCTTCATCACCACTCTTAACTTTCTCTCTCCTCCCATCAATGGCGAAATTCTCTCTCCTCTCTCCCAATCCTCACCGGCGAAGGAAAACTCTTCATCAAACTCACAATACTCGACAAAATCGAAGGCGAAGCTTTCTCTTTTGATTCTCTTCGAAGCCGAAGCAATTGGTGAAACTGGAAATTCTCTTCGTTTTCTTTCTCTCTCTCGGACTTCTTCTCACTATTGGTGTGCTCGAACTTGCTGCCGTTGTCGGCGCTGCTTGTGACTGGTGATGCAGTCACCACCGAGAGCTGCCTCGATCTTGTCGTGAGGTGCCACACTCATTTTTTTTGTGGCGGCAATGCAGGGGTGGTTTCCCGATGGCGGAGGGAGTGGGGTTGAAGGTGGGGGCAAGGCAGGGGTGGTTTTAGTGGGTTGGGGGAGGGGGAGGAAAGAGGGAAAGCTTTATCGGAGGAGGAGCATGTGGTTTCATCCGTGGCGGGGGGCAAGGCGAGGGGTTGTTTCATCGGAGGAGGAGCAGGTGGTTTCATCCGTGGTGGGGGCAAGGCGGGGGACGTTTCGTGGCGGTTGGGTGGAGGAAATGCCGGGGGCTAGGGGTGGTTCAGGTGGGTGGTGGGTAGGGCGTGGGAAGGTGGCTTCGGTGGTGGTTGTGGGGTGGGGGAGGGGCTGAGGTGCTTTAGGTGGGTGGGGGTTGGGGGAGGAGGGAGAAATATTATTTTGTAATTTTTTTTTCCTGTTTTACAGGTTACAAGTCAACTTGACCTACATGAGGAATTTTGATGCAAAGTTTGTATTATTAAAAAATAATCTAAAGTTTGTATTATTGTGAGAGAACGGGCAAAAGTTTGTATTATTGTAGTTAAGAAATCCAATCATATTTTGTTAGCTAGTGAGCAAAGACATATCTCAGTGATCCATTTGTACTATATAGTTGTTGGAACACAAGGTGACACTCAAGAAGGGAAGGGTTGAATTGAGCGGCTAAAACTAATCAATTTTCACAAAAACGCTCTTATAGCACAGTGCTGTGCACTGTGTTACTCACTCGTAAACTCTCCGATTGATGTTTTTGCTCGAACAAAATTGCATCAAATAATAAAACAATGAAATCAAATAATAAGATACAGGAATTTAAAGTGGTTCAATCTCACCTCTGAGATCTACGTCCACACAAAATACTCTTTTTATTATTTGAATCGTAAAATACCAAACCCTTGAAACAATTCGATTCCCCCACTAATAACTCTAGTAGTGCTCCCCAACACTTAACCCTAAGTGTTGCTACTCTCTATAATATAAGAATTATAGAAAGAAAGATTCCTCACAAGCGTGCTTCTTATTCAAGCAAATAGAGGATCGTTACAATCGTTGTTTAGAAACCTTAACTTACTAGAACTCTGTGCCGTACACTGTGCTGTGGGAGTCCGTTTTCAGCTCTCAAAATCTTATTCTCACCAAATCTGAAAACGTGTTTTGCTATAATAATTTCTATCCCTTATATAATTCAATCAACTGAATAAGAATCCTTCTCCAAGATGTATTATCTTTTTGAACAATTTTTATTCCTAAAATAAAGGGATATAATTCTTTTCCTATTCAAAATCCAATTTTATCTTTTATAAAAACTGATTTTTTTTTCTTATAAGATAAGCATTCCTCCATATCTTATGCCAACTATTAATCAGATTTTAATCAATTCTAGACCTAAGCTTCCATATCTTCAAGTTCTTGATCCTTCATGAACATCCAATCTTGATAGCTTTCTTAGATCACTGTTACATACATACATGTTATAGCATAAAGCGTTTATCATCATCAAAATAACATTGACTTAGAGTCACAATAAATTCCCCCTTTTTGATGATGACAAACAAATAATACTTCCCCCTCAAAATATGCACCACTAATCACATTAGGGAAAAATAACTCAACATCATTCACAAGTAACGTAGTAACCAAGATAACCAATTCATTAGTCTAAGTATAATACCCATCATCCCCCTTTTGACATTATCAAAAAGGAGAGCATCAACATGTTTCCCGAGTCAAAGTGATTTATAGTCAGCAAAATAATGCAAGTAGCTCAAGCAATAAATACTAAGGATGCTGGTGCTATGTCATAATCCAACTCACAATCCGAAGTCATTAAGCAAAAAATAATCCAACTCACAATCCAAAATTATGAAGCAAGAAATAATCATGAAGGATCATGGCTGATAGCTAAGAAAGTAAGATAAAGAAAGTAATGCAAGCTTGAAGATTTGAAATGGAAATTGGCTCAACAAGTGCTTAAACCTTTCTTTTCATATTTTCAACTTCCGCAAATAAACATCATAGGACTTTCTTCATTGTGGCACTGTGTGTGTTTCGGTGCCACTGAACAATCTATTCCCTTCCAAACATAATTGATCTTCGGATATACTATAATCCAAAAGGATGATCTACAAACCTTTGATAATGTTTTTCATTTGTGAATTGAACTCTAAGATTTATCTAACACAAGTGTCTTACTCTCCTTGTCTTCTTCTTTTCTTTTTCTTTTCATTATTTCTCCTTTCTTCTTCTTTTTTTTTTTAAAAGGAGAGTCAGATCATACAATAATACTAGAGTCATTTTCTTTTAGATACATCTCGTGGCAATGTGCCTTGCACAAGGGTGAATCAGTACTTTTGATTCTTTCACGTATTTGTGTTTCATTCCAACCTTTTCATGTTCCCCTTAACCGATGCGTCTTTTTTCTTCCATCATCTTATCAAGATGTTCTTTCCCCATAGATTATCATGAATCAAGATTAAAGGCACTTGTTGAACTTTGGAGCAATGGGTGAGTAAAAGAAGGATAATAATAGGGAAATAAAGATAAGGAGAGACATATGAAAGAAAGAAATAATGAGGCACAAATGTCAAACTCATAAACGGAAAATCAGATTATCGGGCTAAAGATCAAGCTTGCCATAGGAGAAAGAATTAACATTTCATAGCTCAAAAATTCGGCAATTTAGGATCATATAGCTCATTAGTTCGGCAACTTAGGATCATGACATTAGGACAACATCATTAGACCATTACAAGTCCTTCTTTATATCAAGTAGACCTTTACTCACAAAGCTTCACAAAGGCACGCATCAACACTCTAATTAACATATTTAAAGGAGGACAACAGGTATAATACTCAACTAATTTCCAGTAATTTATCCCAAAGCCACGAATTATCTTGTAAAACATTTATGCATGAAATTCAACAGAATTACCTTGATCACACAATTGCAATATGCTTAACAAATTGTTTTTTAAATCACTTACCAACATCACATTCTCTATGGAGTGTGTTAGAGATTTGCCGACGTTTCAAATACCAATTATTTCTCCCTTTTTGTTGTCGCCAAATGTAACACAACCTCCATGGTAGGCTACTAGTGAGAAGAATTGAGTTTTAGCACCAGTCATATGTCTTGAGCAGCCACTGTCGAGATACCATAGGCTGCTTTCTCTCACGTTTGCCTGCAAAAAGATCACTTGTTAATTTTAGGAACCCAAAAATGTTTGGGTCCCTTTTTCTTTCGTTGAGCTTCTAATAAGTCTTTTCTAACCCATATTTGAGTTACATACTACCAAGGAAGTTATAACACCTAAAGAGGCTAGGGCAAGTCCTAATTGAAAATGAAGCGAATTGTTGATTGTGTCATAAAAACCCTTATGACCGCGTCCCAACCGTCCCCCTGGAGGAATATGTGCTTCTAAAAGATCTTTCATACTGTGCCCAATCCCAAAGTTTGTACATTTTTCGCAACACTCTTTTTCTTGACATTACAATTATCAATAAGATGTCCATTCTTTCCACAGAAGTTGCAAATCAAATATTCAGGTAGATCGACATATTTTCTTCAACGAAAGTCTCTTTCAAAATTTTTGGCATTGTGCCTTACACTATGCCTCTGGTCTGTATATCCTAAACCATTTCTATTTTGATTGCTAGTTGTACTGGAGATATAGTCTAAGGCTTTTTTTTACCATATAACCATTTTTCATACATTTTCCGAGCAATAGTCAATTGTGATTCTAAGAATTCAACAGAAGTGTTTAGATCACTATTTCTTTTTCTCGAGATTTCCAAATCTCTTTTAACTTTATCAAGTTCATCACTTAACTTAGCATCATGAAGTAGCATAAGTGGAACAATTCTGGATCTTTGTCTTGATTCTTTCAACTTGATTAACTCATGTTTTAACGATTCAATTTGATTTTCAAGATCCGAATTTTTAACCTCTAGCACAGTGTATGACACAGTGTTATTAACAACTTTCTTTGCGAGAGATTTTTCGTACCTTAAAGCATTTAACTCAACATTTTTCTCTTCAACGGTTTTTTCAAGTTCATCAGTCTTTTTCATTAGTTCTTTACAATCCTTTAATAAATCCTTATATTCCAATTCCAACCCAATCTTTTGCTTAGTTAAATTTTTCACTTCTTTTCTCATGTTTGAAAAATCATCATTCATTTCTTGACAATCATCAATGATATTTCCAATCAAAGTAACAAGTTGGTTTTTTGAAAGAAGATGTATTGAAGGTTTTAGAGAAAGAAGACTTACCTCACTATCTTCAGTTTCATCTTGGGAGTTCTAACTTTTCGCCATTAGACACAGGTGAGAGTCGTCCTGGCACTGTGCCCTTCTCTGTGATGTCTGTACAACATTCAGACATAATTTTTCCTCATGGCACTTGTACCTCGACGAGTTCTTCATCGGAATCGAGAATCTCCCCAAACGGCGGCTATCATAGCCTTTTTGAATTCTTTCTTGGATTGCTCCCTTCTTTATTTGGGCTTCTCATCATCCCATAAGGGATATTCCTTTATCCTGTGATTGTACTCACCACACTTGAAACAACCAAAATTAGTAGCACTTTTCTTAAAGTTAGAGGTAGTGCTCTTACCTTTGAAATTTCCATCTTTTTTATGATTGTTGTTTTTGTTCTTTTTGAGAAAATGTTTAAATCTCCTAGTAAGAAGATCAATATCATCATCACTATCACTACCTTCACTTTCCAATTCAGTTCCTAAGGCTACACCCTTAATCTTTGGTTCATTAGTCTTAGAATCTAAAACAAGTTCATGAGTCATTAGTGATTAAATAAGTTGTTCTAGTGAGAGTTTTTTCAAATCTTTAGCTTCTTGAATAGCAGTTATTTTAGAGAGCCAACGATTTGTTAAACTTCTTAACACCTTTCTAACCAAATCTTCAGAAGTATAGGTTTTGCCTAGAGAACGCAATTCATTAGCGATTAGTGTGAATCGGGTAAACATCTCTTTAATAGATTCTTCCTTATTCATAGTAAACAGTTCATATTGTTGCACAAGTAAATCAACTCGAGATTGTTTTATCTCATTCGTACCTTCGTGGGCCAATTCTAAAGTATCCCATATCTCCTTTGCTGTAGAGGATGCCGAGATCCTTGAGTATTCATCAGGCCCAATTCCATATTGGAGAATACTCAAAGCTTTGAAGTTCTTTTAGGCTTTTGCATAGTCAACTGAATTGTAGTCGTCTTCATACTTGTCGACCATCTTTCCTTCAACATTTTTGGCATGGATAAGGATTAGTCCTTTTCTTATGACTTTCCAGCATTCATAATCAGATCCTTGGATGTAGATCCTCATCCTAGCCTTCCACCATCAGTAATCTTTTCCGTTGAAAATCGGACACTTTGAGTGTCTTTCTCGAGAGTCATCTTGCATGTTCATGACTTATATTCTCTAGGGATGAGCATTTCGAGAATAGCCTGCTCTGATACTACTTGTTGGAACACAAGGTGACACTCAAGAAGGGATGGGTTGAATTGAGCGGCTACAACTAATCGATTTTCGCAAAAATGCTCTTATAGCACAGTGATGTGCACTGTGTTATTCACTCGTAAACTCTCCTATTGATGTTTTAGCTCGAACAAAATTGTATTAAATAATAAAACAATGAAATCAAATAATAAGACACATAAATTTAAAGTGGTTCAATCTCACCTCTGAGATCTACGTCTACACAAACTACTCTTTTATTATTTGAATCGTAAAATACCAAACCCTTGATACAATTCGATTCCCCCACTACTAACTCTAGTAGTGCTCCCCAACACTTAACCCTAAGTGTTGCTATTCTTTATAATATAAGAATTACAGAAAGAAAGATTCCTCACAAGCGTGCTTCTTATTCAAGCAAATAGAGGATAATTACAATCGTTGTTTAGAAACCTTAACTTACTAGAACTCTGTGCCATACACTGTGCTGTGAGAGTCCGTTTTCAGCTCTCAAAATCTTATTCTCACCAAATCTGAAAACGTGGTTTGCTATAATGATTTCTATCCCTTATATAATTCAATCAACTGAATGAGAATCCTTCTCCAAGATGTATTATCTTTTTTGAACAATTTTTATTCCTAAAATAAAGGGATAGAATTATTTTCCTATTCAAAATCCAATTTTATCTTTTATAAAAACTGATTTTTTTTCCTTGTAAGATAAGAATTCCTCCATATCTTATGCCAACTATTAATCAGATTTCAAATCAATTTTTATCCAAAAATCTTTATCAAAATCGTTTTCTTTTAAAATCAGTTTTTCTTTTTATAAAACTTTTTATCCGAAAATCTTTACAATAAATATTTTCCTTTCAAAACTAATTTTCGAAATTAAAAACTCCCCTTTTTATATTCTTTAAATATAGACACATGAAATTAATATAATTACCTATTTTCTTAACTCTAAGAAAATAGTTAACCATCCTAATTTCATACTTCTAATTTAGCACAAAGTTCCAATACGTTAATTGCATTGCATAAACATGACTAATAAGATAACTAGACCTAAGCTTCCATATCTTCAAGTTCTTGATCTTTCATGAACATCCAATCTTGATAGTTTTATTAGATCATTGTTACATACATACATGTTATAACATAAAGCGTTGATCATCATCAAAAGAACATTGACTTAGAGTCATAACAATAGCAAAGTATGATCTTGGACTTCATTGTTAACAACTTACGCATGCTTGGATTTCTTCTTGCAGATTAGAAGAATACTTACCCACATTGAATGGAGTTATTGAGATAAACTACTTGGTGTCATTAATTTGAAGAGGCAAAAAAGTTGATCTCAAGGGTGGAATAACCGGCTAAACACAATATATGCCCAACAATTGTGTTACTTATTTTTCAAAATTTGTGAGTGATGGAGATGGTGATGGTTTGAAGTGTTTGGTATAAAGAAAGATATTAGGTTTTATGAAGTTTGGTGTAGTAGTGCAATGCAAATATAATTAGGATATTTATAGTGCTATAGTTAGGGTTTGAAAAAAATTTACTCTGTTTTTTTCAAAAAAAATTACCTCACAAAAACCGCCCATAATAAAGTTTATGAAATCAATCCCTAAAATCACGTTTTGCAAATTAGGAATGATTGAGATTTAGGTGATCAATTTGCACATGATTTAAGATTGTAATTTTTTGACATAAGCGTCATTTAAGGAGTGAATTTTTTTTTTCGGCCAAATCAATTGTGAAATGCATGACACATGGCGAATTTGCTTAAAAAGGTGGACAAGTGTTGAAACTGACACGTGGCAACCAATTTATTGGGAAGGGGATTTTGACTGCCAAATGGTGAGAGAAACTATGTAACTGACACATAGGACAATGTGATCCATCTTTATTAGTATATATAGATGATATTTGTAAAAGTTTTTTTCATTGAGTAACCATTTTTTTCATTATGTCAAGTTACTTTGTTAATTCCTATTTAGTTTATTATTTTAAGGAGACACCAATACACACCTTGACCCCATCTTTAAATTAGGAAAGGATATAATTGTAGAAAATTTGAATATGCAATTATATATTTAGCTCGAGGACAAAAAGACTTTTCATATAAGGGACACCATAGCTCCCCTTGGTTTATATAATAGAGATTATTGGTGTTTTTTTTCCTTCATTCTTAGTGTGAATTGTTTCTCGCATGTATCTTTTGTCATGTAAGTTCCTTGATTTTAGCACCTTAGATTAAGGGTGTATTCTCTTCACCATAAAAAATAAGTTTCGGGTCCAATAAGTTCATATCAGGTTTGATAAGGTCCAACACAACACTCAAAAATTAGTTGCAATAAGGGCCAATTAGGTCTAATAAGTTCAGTTTAGATAAGTTCAGGTTTTTTCAGGTGAAGAGAACGCACCATTCATCTTGTCTTTTGAAATATAATTATAAACCCATTTGACTGTCGTTAATCTTTTTACATACCTTCATGTGACAATATTTTTTTCTATACTAATTTGACAAATTGACCGTTATTATATGTGGTACCTATCTGATACTCTGATAGATAGGCCCAGGCAATAGAGTACTTTTTTTTATACCTGACTTGTTTAATTGGCCGAATTATCGCCCTCAATGAAAATCAAGATGAAAAAAGGGAAATTCTTAGTGGTAGCCTTCAATTTTTGGCTTTTTATCATTGGTAGTAAAAAAAGTTTGATTATCATAAACTACTTTGAGATTTTGGCTATACTTGAAAATATGGTATTAACAACCATTATCTGCCATAAATATTTGATAAGAAGGTTGGTTTCATCGTAATTAAGGTCTCCAGTGTCTAAAATAAAATAAACTGTTATTGACAAACTTTCTTTTGTTCATATCTTTTGTAAAATCGGGTGAAATAAGTTTTTAATTAGACATGAAGGCAAAATAGATTTTATAAAGGAGACTCATATCATTGTAGCTTATGGAACTATACTTAATTCAAAAACAACCCTTTCAACAATTGTTTTTAAAGAAAAATAGTTGTTAATACGACATTTCAAGTATAGCTAAAACCTCAAGGCTATTTTTGATAATCAAACTTTTTCTTGGCTACCAATGATAAAAATCCAAAGTTAAAGGTTACCACTGAGAATTTCTATTAAAAAAAAATCTACATTATTGACCTTGAACCTTTGATATTTCTATCAGTTACGTGTGGTGGATTATTGACCTTTTGCATGGTATTAATCTGAATTTTGAGTCCTTGGATGTTACTTCCATATATTATCAGTTACAGGTAGAATTTCCATGGAACTTAATCAACCCATAGCAAACAAGCTCCGCAAATTGCAAGGAGCTACAACGTTGGATTTTCCACTCCAGAATTCTTCTGCAAATTGATGGCAAGCTCTTGCTGTCGGATGCCAAGCATCAAACCACAAATAATCTTTAGGATGGCTGCAAACTGAGAAGGTCCTATCAAAATTCTGGCAAGTGTTATCACCATTGAAGGCTCCACTTCCACAGCATGCTTTTTCACTTTCGTTGAAACCTATCATTAATTTCATATCATGTAATTAGATCCAAGATCCTAGTATAGGTGTCCATATAGGCTATAGGTGGAGAAATTTGTAAGCAAATCGCATTTCACAAGACCATTGTAATTGCCTCATTGCTATTTCAATCTTCAATTGAAAACTTTTATACCAATGACCATGTAGTTGGTAAATTATGAAAGACACAAAATAAGGAAATGAAAAGGTAGAGCAGCGGAAGAATATAAACGAAACTGATGCAACAAACTGAATATTTTTTTTTTCTCACTAACTGCATATCTAACTTACATTCAAGATACCTATTATATAGGCACACAAGACCTACAGTTAGACTCCCTAAAAGACTAATAACTAACTAGAGAGAAGTGGGGATAATGATCCACCAATTGCTCCACTCACTATACCACTAACAACAAACTAACAAATAGCAAAACTGACATTAGACTAAGAAAACAAACTCCCTAAATTAGTGAAACTAGTATTTGAATCACTCCAAACACTCCCTTTGATTCAAACTGTTACCCCGTAATGTTAGATTGTTGCTGACTTCAACCATTCCATATAGCCATGGAATATACTGCTCCAACAAACACACAACCACAAACACTTGACTTTAATGAACACAAACTCATAATTTTAGAAGAGTTTGCTCTCTTCTTCTTCAACCTTTTGAGCAAAATTATTTTGTTGACCTTGCTCATCCCTTTCCTTATCCCAACACTGGTCTTGTTGGTGACCATACCTTTTGCAATAAACACTGGGTTTTTCTTTCAGGCGGACCCTCTTCACCTCGACCACCACGACCACCATAACCACCTATACCTTGACCACGACCTTGACCATTTGACTGCCACTCATCGGAATCTTTTACACTTGAAGACTTACATTAAACGTGAAATGCCTTCTCTTCCTCTACAACCTCACTTTTACTTTTTTTTTTTTTTTGACGGGAACCTCACTTTTACTTACCCAAGACTCATGAGCCAACAAAGAGCCCATTAACTCGTCAAAAGTATAACTAGACAAATCTTTTGACTCAACAATTGCAGGAACTACATGTTTCCAATCCCTATTCAAACTTCTTAAGACCTTACTCACAACATCCTCACTACTAATATTTTCACCATAAGACCTCATTTGACTTACAATTTCAGTTACTTTAGACAAGTAACTTTGCACATACTCTTTATCACCCATAACTAATTCTCCAAAATTACTACGGAGAGTTTGCAACCTCACTTTAATCACTTTCTGATCACCCAAGTACTCTTGTTTGAGTACCTCCCATGCCTCTTTTACCGTCTTGCTAGATGAAATTCGAGGAAATATTTCATCATCCACTGCCGATTGGAATCTGATGATGGTGGAAGTCGTAGTCAACGCAGATCATGGTTTCCGAAATTGTTGTCGTCGATGTGGTCAAATTTGCAAGACAACATCGAAAAGTGTTTATGGAGAGAAGTGCTCCGTTCATTAAAGGTTGATGAGAGGTGCATCAACAAATTTGAATATGGTAATGAGAAGTGCATTACATTAGGAAGAGAAGTGCTTCCATGTTAATGGGGAGAATTGCTCCATGAATTGAAGATTAAAGAACAACAAAACAAAATAAATGGTGATGAGACGTGCATCAAAAATTGAAGAGACGTGCTTCATAAAATGTTTGATAGTTTGAAGTAAGGGGATTGATAACTGATGCAAGTTGCCAGTTTGTAATGGTGGCATTGAAAGCCATGAACACCTGTTTTTCAAATGCGAGTATACAAAGAAATGCCTAAGGCTGATTAGAGCTTGGCTGGGGATTCGAAGTTGTGAAGTTAGCTTTCAAAGGCTGGCTTTATTTTGGAGGAAAAGCACGAGGTCTTCTTTTCAAAAGAAGGTTGTAGCTGCTGCTTATGTGGCCTTGGCTACACAATTTGGTGGGCTAGGTTTGAGGCAATTTGGAATTACATTACTTGGAGACCACAGAAGATTGTACAGCATATGAAAAAATTGTTTTTGATTAGACTAGATGTGATTAGACCACAAAAGATTACGAATCATGATAGGGAATGGTGTGATTTACTTAAAGAAAGATTATGTATAGTTTGTTGTCTGCCTTTCAAGGAAGGGTCCAACCTAATTGGTTTGTTCCTTGTTTAGTTTGACTTAGTTTGTAAAATGTTTTGGTGTGATTATAATACTTACTTACTTAGAAAAAAAAAAAAAAACATATTGCTTCAAATTAATTTTTAGTCATTATAGCACAGTTGTTATTTACTTAGTCAATAATTGTTTCCTTAGTGGTAAGTAATAGTGATATGATTTTAGTTAGTTGGCAGCTTAGTCAACTTCTTCTCCAACATTTTGCTTCTACTTTGCTTTTTTATTTCCAACAAATTATTTGTTGATAATAAGAAAGCAAAGAGGAGAAAACACGGTGAAAGGAAACTTACTGCATTTCATACTCAATGGACAATACCAACTTAATTGCCTCTATATAGGCTACAACTTAATAATCTCTATTATATAAGGCAACTCTTGAGGACTTTGGTGTCCACTTGAGTTGCCCAAATTACCCCCAACTATAAACAAAAATTACAATTGCAACCATTTAATAAATTTTAAAAACAAATGTAAAATAAGAAAAAAAAGGAGGAAAATAATCCTAACATTTGCGTTAAAATAGACAGCTTCACTGTGTTCACCTTTTCCAATTTTTTTTTTTAATGCACTAATTAATTGTAAAGGCAGTTTTTTCTACTTCTTCAGTTTCTCCTCTTCTCCTTCCTCTTATTTCAACTTCTCTCATGAATGAGGATTAAATTGAAAATATCCACAAAATCACGCATACGTGATGTCACGCACGCATCGCGTGCAAAAAATACTAGTCTAATATATAGCAACTTCTAGCCTAAAAAGTGGGAACACATATCCCACTAACTAATCCACTAACA
Organism: Beta lomatogona; assembly: GCA_947646795.1. Classification (NCBI taxonomy): domain Eukaryota; kingdom Viridiplantae; phylum Streptophyta; class Magnoliopsida; order Caryophyllales; family Amaranthaceae; genus Beta; species Beta lomatogona. Next base: position 106,700 of record CANSNZ010000795.1, on the reverse strand, counting down.
ACACTAAACAACCCACTAACGTATTGCTAGACCTTAGGAACTACTCAACTACCGTTAACTAAGAAAGGTTCCTATAATTTTGGGAGCACTTCCAATACATGTCCATATGCATGTAGTAGTGATTTAGACTCAACACATGAACATATCATATATTTGTTATTTTTGAATCAAAAGACGAGGAAAAATAAGCCTAGCTAGCACGATATATTTTTGTTAATTACATTCTCAATTTTGTCTAAATTAAAACTTCAAAAAAAAATTCTTACGGTGTACAGTTTAAATGGGACTACAAACATGCAATTTGTTCTTAGTGCATGAGATCTACCACAGTGGATAAGCTGAAACCCACTTAATCCACTTATACCTCATAGATAGTTGGAATTTTGGAAGGAAGAAAATCAGATTAAACCAAATGACCAAAATCTGAACGTACCGTATGTATTGCCATCTAAGACACGCTTATATACTGCGGCATAGAAGTCATATATTGAGTACTTAAACCCAGCTAAATTGCTTTGCAACCTGTTGACTACTGCAGTAAATTCAGCATTGTGCATCCTGGCTAGCTCTTGCGGCTCTGGCGCACAGGCTCCTTCATATCTTAGCGTATACTTCATTGATGGCGTGCACCCAAGAGGACCAATATTTTGAAATGCGAACTTTCTTCCACCTTGATTATAGATGGACTAAATCAAGCATAGACATATAGCACATAAATTACTCATTTTCTAATTATTTGAGTTATACATTCACTATTTGGAAATATATAATCCTCTTTGATATAGAGAATCCTGTGTATCTGACTAGCTAGTAGCAAAACTTAGAGTCATCATAGTATAACAAAAGGTGTTATGTGAGGCAGACTTACAATAACTTATTGTAAGACGTTTAAAGTTATCTCCAAAAATAATAAAAAATCACCCTATAAAAAGGAAAAAAGAATTTTGGTGTTACAACAAATTATAATAAGTCGGCCTTATAGTAGGTTTTTCTATTGTACCTAATTAATCATCATGTTATTTCTATCACATAAAATTTATTCATATTCTTGAAAAAACTACCATACCAGATTTGCCAAGTTCAATAGCTTATAGAAACTATATCATGTGGATATCTTCGTCGATTTGTTCCAATGTGAACTTTTGAAAATATTAATTTACGGTATAGATTTTCAGGGGTTCATACCTTGATGTGGATGGTAAGGTTGCCAAGTACTTGTTTTATGTAGGTGAACTTATCAGAAGGGGACAGAGGCAGTTTACTGATGTTCTTCTGGAGAAGGGTAATATAATCATTTTCTCCAATGTTGAACAAGTATACTGCTTTATGTAAAGTCCTGTTCGCCTCTGATTTTCCAACTTGGTGTTTCAATCTTTGCACCATTTGAACAAAATATTCCAATTGCATCTTCAAATTTATCTGTCAAAACCCCAACCCCAACCCCAGAAAAATAAACAAACAAAATTATGCAATTCAAATCAGAATTTAGCTATAAGACCAATGTTAAGATGCTAGTTAATTATAGTTAGACAAATTTTGACTTAATATGAACAAGATATGAAGAGTCCAAATAATTAAACCATGAGTAAAATCAACATAAGCATGAGACCATCTGATCGATGAGAGAAACTTGAATAACTCCTATACAAAGTTCTGAATCCGACCTTAACTTACTGAGAGAAACCTGAACAACCAAAGTTTGATCCTATTTCACTCATGTATCCTATATATAATCATTTTACTTTTTACATTACTAATTATTAATCATATATTTCGAGGAATACTGAAAATTGACCCCAAGCCAAACCAAACCGGAACCCAAGTTCATTTTATCCTAATTATCAGCTCTTAATGTAACCATTTTAAAAGTTTTCTTTAAACTTTATAGAAATTTTGGTTGGACAACAAATTCTTTTACCGCCTTAGAACAAGTTTCAGCAAGAACACAGGCACTTGCGGAAGCAAAATTGACGCCCTCGGTGTAGCTCATATTCCCTGGTAACAAATATGGTTGCAAAATTGGCAAACCCGCAAATTGAGCTGCCAAAACAAGGTATTAAGGCAAGGAATATGGAACAAATTAGTATCAAAATATACGCAAGTTCAGCTCTATTATGTTGATAAATTCAAACGCCATATCACATAAACAATACCTATGAAATCGGGCATGACGAGGCCATCAGAGTATCTCCCACCAGGTTTCTTACTATAAGGCCAATACTTAGCTCCGACTCCCCCAATGCCGCCATACGCGGACATACCGGTGTCGTAGCGTGAATCGCCGAAAATGAACAATGGAGTCTTGTCTTGTGCATTGGAGGTAGCGGAAGAACCAAAGAGAAGAGTTGCGTAGAGGGCCAATGTAGCAAACATGCTTCTCATTCTTTTTGCCATGTAAACGGAAACTAGTTTTTCAGTTCTTTTAGTTCCCTTACAACTTTTGGAAGCAATGAGGTGCTAATAAATACTCCCTTCGATTTTAGTGTTGAGCTTGTCTTTTGCCATATAACATTTTATGTTTTTTCTTAATTCTCTCACACACAACTTTGGCCAATTATTTTAATTTAATTATGTATAAGTGAAATTTAAAAGTTTAAATTTTTTCTGGATAGACATTGAAATATATAGAACAAAATCTCTGATAATATTTTTTGTCCTGGAAAATTTTCAACTTTAACTCCCAAAAAGACAAATAGGAATATAAGTTGAGACGATCAAAGTATACCATATGTGCTCCCTTCATACTCAAGGTTGCTTTCCACTTTTCACATATATTCGCGACTCCAAATTATTTTGATTTATTCCATCATTGGTCAATTTCTTTCCTTTTTATGCCTTCTCTTTTTCCCACCATAGAGGACCAGTTGATTGGCCCATAGGCCATAAACCATACCCATCTCTGTAATAAAGAAGTTATTTCGTTTATCTGAAATTCTAATAAATTACGCGATTTTCACTAATCAACATTTCTTTTCATGGTTTGGTGCTAAAAAAAAAAAAAAAAAAAAGTGGGAATAACATTTTTTTTTTACAACGCGAAAACATATAAAAAGAGACAAAACAAATTAAAAATACATAAAGGGAAAAGCAGATAAACGGCAAAAAGCTTAGCCAAATCATGAGCTGGAGCGACCTCATTCCGATGGACCTTAATGATGCGGCACCAATTAAATTGGCCCGTCAGAGAGCGGGTTTCAGATATGGTATGTTGAATCGAGATGTCCTGCATTGTAGAAGGCTGTAGAATATGGATAAGCACACTCGAGTCAGTGAAAAGCCGGATGCTAGAAAACAAGTTTGTTTTTGCCCACGTAAGTGATAGGAGACATGCTCGAGCCTCCATGAGAAGAGCTAAAGACGCAATAAAAAGCTGAGCTTGAGTATTGTAATTTGGCATGCCAGGTGCATCCGCCACCCAAGCTGCAGCTCAATGATGTGTAGCCTTTACCCATGATCCATCTATACGAATAGTAACTTTGGGCAAACCATGCCTATGACAACCAATATTAGCAAAGAGAAAGCCCGGGGATGGACCCCCCTCCGTGATAAGCGTAGGAGCCACCCTTGAATCCTGGGTGAACACTAAATGTTGCTGCTTGCTTCTATCAATATGTTGTTGAAGCACTTCTACTGTAGCTCGGACACGTCGGAAAATCTGATCATTGCGAGTTGTCCAAATAGCCCAAAGAGTACCTATATACTCACTTAGATGATCACTCTGCCCCCCGCCCTCCTGCATAAACTGTAGGGTACACTGCATGATCTAATCCACAAAAAGAGTTTGAGGGTTGCTTAGCTCCGGAGTCAGAATATTAGAAATTCCCCATGCTTCCAAAGCAAGAGGACAATCCCTGAAGAGATGTTGACAAGATTCCGCATCCCCCGGGCAAATCGGACAATGATTCGATTCAAATAATTGCCTCCGGAATAAATTTGCCGAAGTCGCAAGACTATTCTGACAAAGTTTCCAAAGAAACAATTTCCATTTTGGCATGATGTTCAACTTCCAAAGAATGCGAAAGAGACGCAAGTGAAATGGAGTTGTCATACTAATATTATTTTGCTTACGCTTGAGAAAACAAGCATAAGCTGATTTGGTGGAATACTCATTGGATTTTGTAAATGGCCAATATAAAATATCTCCGTATCTAGATGTACAGGAAGTTCTAACCCCAGAATTTGTCGAGCGCTAGAACGAGCAAAAAACTCACGAACCTTCCTTGTAGCCCAACTTTTGCCATTAGGGGAGATAAGATCCGCTACCTTAAGCCTACACTAGTAGAAAAACATTGAATTGCTGCGGTCATTAAGTGGCCTATTGCTGCGGTTTTGGCAGCGCAACAATTAAGGGTGCAGCTATAGGTAATTTACCTATTGCTGTGGTTTTTTACCGCAGCAATATGTCGACCTATTGCTGCGGTTTCTTCCCAAAACCGCAGCAATAGGTATTTTTTATATATTAAAAAAAGGTATATATTGCTGCAGTTTTTGAAAGAAACCGCAGCAATAGGTACACCTTCTTAAAAAAAATTAATTTAGATCTTTATAGTATTTTCAAAGTTAAAATGCAATCAAAATCAAAAATAACTAAAAATGATCTAGAACATCACAGTGAATTTATGCATTGAATAGCAAATCAAAGATAATGAGCATAAAAAAATTACAATATCTGAATGTTTTAAAAAACAAAACACATGAACTAAACTAGAACTAAACGAATAAGAACAAATAACATACAAAAAAAAAAAAAATAAACCTAAAAAGTTACGACAACTTGATAAAGGAGTGTTGACGAAGGAGGAGCCACGACAACGAGCCACAACGGCGACCCATGAGGTGCTGCACGAGCAACTTACCACGGACTCACGAGGCGACCCAAGAGCGAGTGTTGACGAAGAAGGAGTCACATCAACGGCGACGGGCGAAAGCAAGCAACGGCGAGGACCGCTTGGTGGAATCACATCTTAGAACATCGGTGCCGTCGGCTGAAGACCACTGACGAGGTCGAAGACTACTGGTGGTGACTCAATGAGAAGAATATGGTGACAGGGTGAGAAGGGTTTCAGATTTTTGTGGGTGAGAGAGTAAGAGAAAATGAGAGGGAACGAGAGAGGATGAGGGAGGAAGAGATAATCTGGGAGAATCTGAAAGAAAAACGTGGGAGAGACGAGTGAGAGAGAAGAAGACTGAGTGAGAGAGGGAGTGGTGAGAAGAATGAGAATGGCGTCCACGTAAAATAAACCCTAGCGCCTCTATTATTATAAAATCAACCTATTGCTGCGGTTTTGTGTAAAAACCGCAGCAATAGATTTAAATTTTATTTAAAAAATGATATTTTAATCTATTGCTGCGGTTTTGGGTAATAATCGCAGCAATATGGCTGGTCAAACTAGTCAAACAATTTTCAAAAATTACTGTTGATATCTATTGCTGCAGTTTCCACCCAGAACCGCAACAATAAGTTGATTTTTGAATTTTACTTTTTCCTTTGACGTGGTTTATTGCTTCGTATGGGTAAAACCGCAGTAATACTATCGCAGCAATAAGCAATTATTCGACTAGTGCTAGCCGCTACTAAAAGAGAGACTTCATCCTTCATGATTGGGACCTGGCCATCCCCCCATTTGTCTCTTGCTGCCAAAATTTTCTTAACATTACTGACTTTCCATACACAATGCTCCCGGAGTGTCTGTTGCGCTTTGAATAACCCCCGGGATTATAGGGATGGCAATGGGTAAGGTCTGGGTAGGGTAAGGCGAGACCCTTACCCATACCCTAACTTTTGGATATATACCCATACCCTACCCATACCCATAGGGTAAAATTTTTTTAGGACCCTTACCCGTACCTGTAGGGTCCGATAGGGTATGGGTAGGGTCTGGGGTCTAAAATGAGTCCAACACAAAAATAAATCCGCTTACATTTTCACATGTATATATAATCATTAAGCACAATTTCATATATTAATTTTACAATTAGCACACGTAATATCACGTACATTCCATACCAATACATATTTTTTGCATATCCCAAAAGTCTCATACATCAAAATATAAATAAATATATTTTTACGTGATTGCGATTTGCGGCTAGGGTTCCTAACTGAGGGAGGGTTTTAGTTTTATTAGAAGTCTGCTGGAAGGATATGTTTATATATATATTTATTTTAATTTAAAAAAATATAAATATATATTTTAGTTTAGATGGGTCTATGGGTAGGGTTTGGGTAGGGTCTGGGTATTTGAGGAGTGGACCCTTACCCTACCCTTACCCGATAGGACCAAGACCAATACCCTACCCTTACCCATAGGGTCCAAAAAGTTAATACCCATACCCTAATTTTAGGGTAGGGTCTGGGTGGGTCTGGGTAGGATCCTGGACCCATTGCCATCCCCAAGAAGCAGTAGGCCTTCTAGCAAGGCTCCTATTGGTATTATAGACTCGAGATAAGAGCAATTGTGGGTTGTGATGAATGCGCCAGGCCTTTTTCATTAGTAAGGCGTCACTAAAGGTACCCACACTTCGAAGCCCGAGACCACCAAGACCCTTTGGAAGATGTAAAAACTTCCTTTTTCGCCAATGAATTCCCCTACTCTGCGCCCCATACTAGAAGAACTTGGCAATGAGCCCAACAATTTTGTTCACAATAGTTTGGGGAATGAGAAACACCGCTAACTGATGCATAATAGAGCCAATAAGATTGGAGTTGATGATGATCATCTTCGTTGATTGAGATAGGGTGCGATGGCGCCATTCAGAAATTTTCGCTGAAATTTTGTCAAGGAGTGTAGTAAAATGTTGAACTTTAGATGCTTGAAAATCCACCTGGATGCCCAAGTACGTACCCATAGATGGCAGAGAATCCATCCTAAGGATATTTGGACTAAATTTGACAAACGACTTTTGCAGATTTAGTATTTGGCCTGAAATACTGCAGAAACGTTGAATTATAAACTTAACATTAGTGCAAGCAGCCTCTTAAGCTTTAAAAAAGAATAGCGAATCATCGGAAAAGAAAAGGTGGGAGATATCCGGCCCTCGTTGACAAGTACGAATGCCCTGAAATTGCTTAATGTCTGTCCCCAGAGTAGTCATTGGTGATAAAATATCCATACAGAACAAAAACAAATATGGCGAAAGGGGGTCACCTTGTCGTAAACCACACTTTGGAACAAAAGGCTCAGTAATTTTACCATTAATGAGGATCTGATAAGAAACTGTAGATATGCATTGTTGAATTAATTGAACCCACTTGGCCGGAAGTCAATAAGCAATAAGGACATTAAGAAGAAAAAGCCAACTCACACGATCATAAGCTTTGTTCATATCCAGTTTGAGAGCGGCCAAATGACGCATACCTGATCTTTGCTTGTTGATTATGTACATCAATTCATGAGAAATAAGAATATTGTCCCCCATTTGTCTACCAAGAACGAATGCATTCTGGTAGTTTGCAATTAAATTAGGGAGGAGAGGTTTCATCCTATTAACCAGGCATTTCGAGGCACATTTATAAATGACATTGCATAGGCTAATAGGTCGTAGTTGATTTAGCTCCTCAGGAGAGTCCACTTTTGGAATAAGAATTAGAAGGGATCTGTTCCATTCTTTCAAGATATGCCCTGTTACAAAGAAGCGATTGACAGCCTGAATAACATGAGCCCCAGAGCAGCCCAATAGACCTTGAAAAACACCGAAGGGAACCCGTCCAGCCTAGGGGACTTATCTTTTGCAATATTAAACATAGCTTCCTCAATATCCTGATCTGAAAAAGGCTTCAGAAGCGCATCAGCATCATTTGCTGATATGCTAGGGAGATGTAGTTCCCGCATAACTAAATCAATATTTTCAGCATGCCCTTGAGAATTGACCAATTCTGGTGCAGAAGGAGTGACAAGATTTTTGAAATGATTCACAATTAAAGTTACCATAGCCTGTTGATCATCCAACCAAACTCCACTCACATCTCGAAGCATATATATATATGATTATGTTTCTTATGTTAGTTTATACGATTAAAAAGGAAGGAAGACGGAAGCTCACCAAGTTTATTATTTTGATCTTTAAGGCGTTGTCTCCAGTAGGCGTAGGCAAGAGACGCTTCATCCACGAGATCCCGACGATGCACCCCATAAAAATGACCCTGAGAAATAGTTTCCACACTTGAACTTACACTTTGGAGTTGTGACATAATAGTTGACCAATTAATGCCCCAAAAAAGCCGTTTATCCAGGCACCATGTTTTTAGTCGATCACGAGTAATCTGCAATTTCCGAGAAAGTATACATAGGCGACCCAGCAATGTGTAAGTTCCAAATTTCACAAACAATGAACCTAATTTCTGGTCGTTGTAAGCACTAACTTTCAATTTGATACGGACGACGATTTTTTGACATCGGAGGCTCTGTTTGAAGAAGTATCGGAGCATGATCAGAGATGGTAATGGGAAAATTGCGAATTACTGTGTTAGGGAACTCTTCGAGCCAATCTGGAGAAACATAGGCACGATCTAAGCGTTCCATGACTAAGTCATTATTTTCGCAATTATTAGCCAATGTTAATGTCGGACCATAAAAAGGAATATCTTGCAGATTGAGCGTATGCTTCCAGTTGACGATATCCTCCCAACCCCTAATTAAGCTGGAGCCCCCCAATTTATCACTAAATTGCTCAACTTGATTTATGTCTCCGATAACTAGGAAGTTGTGATAATGTAGAAGAAGATTTTGAAGCTCGCTCCATAGACTTGAGCGATGCTGAAGTTGCAACTCCCCTTACAAAAATAGCAGATGCCTTATTTTCCTATTCCTTGTAGCTATTTTACAAAAGATAAAGTGCCTAGAACTACATATAACATCAACGTCAAAGGGGCCCCAACAAAAAAGAACAAGACCACCCCTTGACTCTTGGGCATCTACACCACAAACAAAATTAGGATTAGTTCTGCGAAATACATTTTCTACTTAAGCAACATTAGTTTTAGTTTCTTGAAGGAACAAAAAACATGGAGAGTGTTGAGACAAGAGCCAGAAGATATAAGGAATTGTCGGATTATCACTGGCTTTTAACACTCGACAGTTCCAGGAGTGAATATTCATCATTCCGATAAAGGCTGATTTGGATCAGCCGCATCCCTTGCCATGTTGTTTTCATTAGACGAAACTGTTTGATAGATCTTTCTGCTCGTTTCAAAGACCATGATCTATGATGAATCGGTGCTGATTGAATCGCAGGCCTTTTCTTGCGGGAAGTGGAAACAGTAATCATCGAGCTAGAGGAAGCAGACAAGTTTGCAGGAGGCCGAAACGATTTCCTAGGTCGCCGCACAACAGCCTGAGCCAACAAAGTGGGACTATCCCTGTCATAAGTCAGGGACCCCATAGCTGAAAGATTCAGAGTCGCTGAAGAGCAGTGTACCAAAGAACTTGCACGCTGAGGAGAAACATGCCAGTGAAATGATTGTGTGACTGGAACAACTGTAATCAGCGGCTTACTTTACTTGTGCTGCCCCAAGGCCAAGAAAATCCAATCCAGGGTGGGAACACTTTCCGTTGAATGTCGTTGACAGTCCTGTGGAAGAGGTAGGTTGGAGCACTCACCAGGGTCAAAAGTAAATTGTCTATTAAAACCCGGGGTAGAAACATCCTGATCTCCTGCCGCAGGTAATGTTGGATCCCGCACATGACAAGCACTACCCGTCTGACTTAAAAGTGATCGCTGGAAAGCACTCGGATGAAAAGTCTTAGGCGAATCATAAGGCATGTTGGATCGGTGCACTGGCGGATTCATAGTAGGATTTTGTGAACTATCTGCCTCCCCTAAAGCATGAATAGAATGATGCGAAGCTTCCCTAGTAGTGGAGTGAGATTTGCAAGGTGATCATGATGCACTTATTGTAGCTTCACTTGAACCAGTGCCATGCATTTGAACCCTGTCTTCATGCACAACAAGATGGTGATGCTCATCCTGTTCAATGTTAGCCTCAGGCGCAGGGGGATTATCATCATAATCAGCAAAAGAAAGCAAATCAACACGAGTGTTACGACAATGAAAACGATCAGGAAGGCCCTCAATCATATTAGTATACAGAGGTTGAGAACTGTGTATGAAATAGAGAAACCATCGATGGCTAGGTTACTAAGATGAGATAAAATGCGGCTTCGAGCTTTAAACATATTGTCAGGACAATGACTAGTATAGTGATCCACCAAACCACATTTCTTACAGAATTTAAAAACACCTTCATATCGAAAGAAAACCCATACCTAGGAGGAAGAAGTGGAAACAAAACAACCTGGAATTAAAGGTTTCGACATGTTGGCCAACATTTGAGCACAGAGCTCCGGTTCCGATATAATCGCATGTTCACCGGATTCAATATGAACAACTTGACCCACCTACCTTAGGGCTTGCATGCCCCAATCCACACTTAAATGACTTAAAGGAAGCCCGACAAACCTAACCAAAAGCTTAGAGGTGTCAAAATTAAGAGAAGTGAGAATCAAGTCACCAAAATCGCGACGAAAATTGATTATTTGATTGTCTATAATAGCAGTATGTTGTTGAAGCAAAGCATGAGCATCACCAACACAGGAGCATAAAAAATGAAGTAGGCCCCTAACTTACAAACGTAAATCGGAGCTCGGTGCACCCACTTTTGAGAGACCATGTTCTGCACTATCGACTGAGAAGGTGGGTGACAGGCAAACATGCCTATGACGACCAAGTCCCAGTTGATAGGGGGTTATGTTTGAGAAACCACGGGAGGGGGTACTAAGAGACCCACTATATGGTTAAACAAAAGTGAAGGTTGATTAGGGTTAGGGTTTGCCATAATTTCTCCTTCAGCTATTTTTAATTTTTATTTTTGTAAAAAATCCCATTCCTTTTTCGGGAAGACAGTGAAGCACAAAAAGCTAGTGAAGAAAACCTGACTATGCCGCAGTATAGGAAATAAGAAACAGAGGCAAGTGACTGTGGAATAAGGGGGAACTCTCCGACGACATTAACCTGACTAAAGGGAGATCTGCAGATTATTTAAAGAAAAAAACGAGGAAGAACAGAGCATGAGATTCGAGAGACTACCAGAGCCAAAAGAGAATGAGTGCCATAAACTACACCGCCTCAAAGGAAAAAGTTGTCAAAAAATGTGTCATTTTTGTGATGCTTTTGATTATGCGCTTTTTGTGATTTTTTATATTGGAGATTTTCTTGTTACCACGCTTGCATGCTATCCACCTGGGATATTAAAGGAGTTAAACGGATGATAAGTGCATATTCTAACATAATTTAGTTGCATATTAGGGTGCATTTTCATGTAGTATTAGAGCATTTACATTGCATTTATGCATATTTAGGTCAATTTTTATAAGCTACATTGCTTTCACGGGTTATTTGGTCTTTAGATGTAATATCAGGTACTTTAGACTCATTTTTAAGGACATGATGATTAAGGCACTTGGATTACCTTCAAAACGATATATCATGTGCCCAAAACGGATTGGAATTGAAGAAGATACAAAGGACTTTGTGTACTTGTGCGTAATATGACACCTCTGCACCATTTTACTCATAACGTTTGACACAAAAATGATAATAAGGTGATTCCAACTGGGTTGGAAACTAGACTTAAATATCTTTCCAACAATATATTACATGCACCAAACAAAGCTCTGGATCAAAAGTTATAGCTGTTTGAAGTTGAGTTGAAGAATCTGACTATTACAGGACAACACGTCCGTGTCACTTTTGACACGTCCGTGTCACTTTGATTTCTTCGAGGCAGTAGCTTATTTTCGTATAATAGCTTTTATAGTTACAGGTCAACACGTCCGTGTCATTATTGACACGTCCGTGTTGGTCTGCTCCATGACGCGTTTTGTTATGTCGGTTTTATTATTTTAGGAAGTTATAAATACTCTTTTATTTGTTTAATGACGGGGGATATAGTTGATTGTAGACAGTTTTTAGGGTTTCTAGAGAGAAGTTAGAGAGAGAAACTTGTAGATCTTTATTGTTCTTCAAGACTCTACCTTTCTTCCATCAATTCAAGTATTTATTTTCTCCTTCTTTTCCTTTGTTTATTATTATGAATTTTAATTATTCTTCTCTATTTTCTTTATTGATTTCAATTATGCTTGAGTAGTTCTTTTATCTATGGTTAAGTTGAAGCCTAGTATGAATTAATTCATGATTATTTCTTCAAATTCCCAAAGTAATTGTTGAATTGTTCTTGCTTAATTGATTGTGAATATTTCAATACTAGATTAGGGATAACTAGTATTGTTATGATTCCATTGTCTTGATCACAACGGGAGTTGGGTTTTGACGGATTTGGGTATTTCAATTAAGGACATGAAGTTCTCCACGGGAGTGGGTAGAATGGATTGTTAGGAAGTTAGAGTGTCGCGTTTAATGTCTTTAATTTGCATGATTCCACAGGAGTAGGCTTGAGTGCATATTAGAGAAGCCATAGATACTCGGGAGAGGTTTATGGTATTTTATAGGGTGTACTTTTCTTTGTGAGCATTTAATTGACTAGTTTGGGGTATGAATTATTATTGTATTAATTCATGCTAGTGGGGATACTTAACTATAGAGTCTTTTATTTATAGATTGATTAGTATAGTTGATTCGACGACCATTATTCTTGATATTAATCTCCTCTAGTCTTACCATTATTTAAGGGCTAATCATAGAACAACTTTCTCTCTGTGGGATCGACTCTGACTTACCCTACTACATAGTTAGGAAGTTAGTTAGGTTATTTATTTTTGTTAGGTGCGCGACACAAAGCTCAGGATCAAAAGTTATAGCTGTTTGAAGTTGAGCTGAAAAATCTGACGATTACAGGACAACACGTCCGTGTAACTTTTGACACGTCCGTGTCACTTTGATTTCTTCGAGGCAGTAGCTTATTTTCGTATAATAGCTTTTATGGTTACAGGTCAACACGTCCGTGTCATTATTGACACGTCCGTGTTGGTCTGCTCCATGACGCGTTTTGTTATGTCGGTTTTATTATTTTAGGAAGTTATAAATACTCTTTTATTTGTTTAATGAAGGGGGATATAGTTGATTGTAGATAGTTTTTAGGGTTTCTAGAGAGAAGTTAGAGAGAGAAACTTGTAGATCTTTATTGTTCTTCAAGACTCTACCTTTCTTCCATCAATTCAAGTATTTATTTTCTCCTTCTTTTCCTTTGTTTATTATTATGAATTTTAATTATTCTTCTCTATTTTCTTTATTTATTTCAATTATGCTTGAGTAGTTCTTTTATCTATGGTTAAGTTGAAGCCCAGTATGAATTAATTCATGATTATTTCTTCAAATTCCCAAATTAATTGTTGAATTGTTCTTGCTTAATTGATTGTGAATATTTCAATACTAGATTAGGGATAACTAGTATTGTTATGATTCCATTGCATGTCTTGATCACAACGGGAGTTGGGTTTTGACGGATTTGGGTATTTCAATTAAGGACATGAAGTTCTCCACGGGAGTGGGTAGAATGGATTGTTAGGAAGTTAGAGTGTCGCGTTTAATGTCTTTAATTTGCATGATTCCACGGGAGTAGGCTTGAGTGCATATTAGAGAAGCCATAGATACTCGGGAGAGGTTTATGGTATTTTATAGGGTGTACTTTTCTTTGTGAGCATTTAATTGACTAGTTTGGGGTATGAATTATTATTGTATTAATTCATGCTAGTGGGGATACTTAACTATAGAGTCTTTTATTTATTGATTGATTAGTATAGTTGATTCGACGACCATTATTCTTGATATTAATCTCCTCTAGTCTTACTATTATTTAAGGGCTAATCATAGAACAACTTTCTCTCTGTGTGATCGACTCTGACTTACCCTACTACATAGTTAGGAGGTTAGTTAGGTTATTTATTTTTGTTAGGTGCGCGACACAAAGCTCTGGATCAAAAGTTATAGCTGTTTGAAGTTGAGCTGAAGAATCTGACGATTACAGGACAACACGTCCGTGTCACTTTTGACACGTCCGTGTCACTTTGATTTCTTCGAGGCAGTAGCTTATTTTCGTATAATAGCTTTTATGGTTACAGATCAACACGTCCGTGTCATTATTGACACGTTCGTGTTGGTCTGCTCCATGACGCGTTTTGTTATGTCGTTTTTATTATTTTAGTAAGTTATAAATACTCTTTTATTTGTTTAATGACGGGGGGTATAGTTGATTGTAGACAGTTTTTAGGGTTTCTAGAGAGAAGTTAGAGAGAGAAACTTGTAGATCTTTATTGTTCTTCAAGACTCTACCTTTCTTCCATCAATTCAAGTATTTATTTTCTCCTTCTTTTCCTTTGTTTATTATTATGAATTTTAATTATTCTTCTCTATTTTCTTTATTTATTTCAATTATGCTTGAGTAGTTCTTTTATCTATGGTTAAGTTGAAGCCTAGTATGCATTAATTCATGATTATTCATTCAAATTCCCAAATTAATTGTTGAATTGTTCTTGCTTAATTGATTCTGAATATTTCAATACTAGATTAGGGATAACTAGTATTGTTATGATTCCATTGTCCTGATCACAACGGGAGTTGGGTTTTGACGTATTTGGGTATTTCAATTAAGGACATGAAGTTCTCTACGGGAGTAGGTAGAAAGGATTGCTAGGAAGTTAGAGTGCCGCGTTTAATGTCTTTAATTTGCATGATTCCACGGGAGTAGGCTTGAGTGCATATTAGAGAAGCCATAGATACTCGGGAGAGGTTTATGGTATTTTATAGGGTGTACTTTTCTTTGTGAGCATTTAATTGACTAGTTTGGGGTATGAATTATTATTGTATTAATTCATGCTAGTGGGGATACTTAACTATAGAGTCTTTTATTTATAGATTGATTAGTATAGTTGATTCGACGACCATTATTCTTGATATTAATCTCCTCTAGTCTTACCATTATTTAAGGGCTAATCATAGAACAACTTTCTCTTTATGGGATCGACTCTGACTTACCCTACTACATAGTTAGGAGGTTAATTAGGTTATTTATTTTTGTTAGGTGTGCGACACAAAGCTCTGGATCAAAAGTTATAGCTGTTTGAAGTTGAGCTGAAGAATCTGACGATTACAGGACAACACGTCCGTGTCACTTTTTGACACGTCCGTGTCACTTTGATTTCTTCGAGGCAGTAGCTTATTTTCATATAATAGCTTTTATGGTTACAGGTCAACACGTCCGTGTCATTATTGACACGTCCGTGTTGGTCTGCTCCATGACGCGTTTTGTTATGTCGGTTTAATTATTTTAGGAAGTTATAAATACTCTTTTATTTGTTTAATGACGGGGGATATAGTTGATTGTAGACAGTTTTTAGGGTTGCTAGAGACAAGTTAGAGAGAGAAACTTGTAGATCTTTATTGTTCTTCAAGACTCTACCTTTCTTCCATCAATTCAAGTATTTATCTCTCCTTCTTTTCCTTTGTTTATTATTATGAATTTTAATTATTCTTCTCTATTTTCTTTATTTATTTCAATTATGCTTGAGTAGTTCTTTTGTCTATGGTTAAGTTGAAGCCTAGTATGAATTAATTCATGATTATTTCTTTAAATTCCCAAATTAATTGTTGAATTGTTCTTGCTTAATTGATTGTGAATATTTCAATACTAGATTAGGGATAACTAGTATTGTTATGATTCCATTGCATGTCTTGATCACAACGGGAGTTGGGTTTTGACGGATTTGGGTATTTCAATTAAGGACATGAAGTTCTCCAAGGGAGTAGGTAGAATGGATTGTTAGGAAGTTAGAGTGCCGCGTTTAATGTCTTTAATTTGCATGATTCCACGGGAGTAGGCTTGAGTGCATATTAGAGAAGCCATAGATACTCGAGAGAGGTTTATGGTATTTTATAGGGTGTACTTTTCTTTGTGAGCATTTAATTGACTAGTTTGGGGTATGAATTATTATTGTATTAATTCATGCTAGTGGGGATACTTAACTATAGAGTCTTTTATTTATAGATTGATTAGTATAGTTGATTCGACGACCATTATTCTTGATATTAATCTCCTCTAGTCTTACCATTATTTAAGGGCTAATCATAGAACAACTTTCTCTCTGTGGGATCGACTCTGATTTACCCTACTACATAGTTCGGAGGTTAGTTAGGTTATTTATTTTTGTTAGGTGCGCGACACGCCTATCAACGAAAAAATTGGGAAGCTACACAGAGAATCTCGGCAGAGAAAACGGCGCCTTAGGTATTGAAACCTCACAGCTTAGTGAGGTCACTCTCGCAGCGAGAGAGAATTCTCTAGGGTTTCTAGAGAGACGTTTTAAATAAGATTCCCATGGTGGGAATAACTTTGAGTAACGGCATAAGTTCTCTTTGATTCACAAGTGAGTAAGTGTTACATTTATTCTGCAACTTCTAATAAGAAAAATACTACGGGGTGTTTAGTTGAGAGAGCTTTGGAGTAAAAAGAGAGGTTTGAGTTGAACAAAGATGTTTGTGATAGAATTTTGGGGCGCAAACAGAATTTGTAATTGATCCAAAAATTGATATTACATTACATTTCACAAATAAGACTTACAACATAGATTGTATAACTATGTTTTTGGTGGGACAGTACTTGTTTAACACCTTACAAAACAACTCTAATATACTTTTTTGTGTGTGTGAGCTCATCTATCACATATCTCTCTTTTATGTATAGGAGCTCATGTCTCACCGCTATTTATGTAGGAGTGTATAAGATTAATTGAGCTCATGGTACAACCCACTTTTAATATCTACCTCTACACCTTGGTAGATTATTTTTTGTTTTCTACATCACAATCTAATAACTCCATGCACCTATTTCTAGTTGTCATAGATATGTGCTTTCCTTATATATTTTCTTAACATTTGCTGGAACCTTCTCCTATTTTCTTTTCCACACTTCCTTATTATCCAATATTTTAATTCTTTCAATATCTATAATTTTCTAAAACTATCTCCAACAACTAGTCCAAACCTCTGTTGGGAGTGTTTGGCTGAGAGAGGATTTGAAGATAGATTTGAGTAGCACAAAAAATAATTTTAAAAAAAGCTACTAGTAGGAGCCTTTGGAATAGATGTTTATGAATGTAGTTGTGTAATGACTCGTATATCTAAAAGGTGGTCAAATTTACTGCCTTTTACCAAAAAAAACTCACCATTAAAATATTACAATATTATTATTGGTCATTTCACCTAAGCTAACCACTAATGCAAACAGGGTGAGTTTTTCTATTCCTTTAATGTGGCTAGATTTTTATTGTTTACTGATTTGAAAATTGACCTATAATATGGTACCAATCTCATAGATAAGCCTTGGCAATAGGATGGTTTTTTTATACCGAATTGGTAAATTGGCCATATCATCCCCTTAGTGGATGAAAATCAACACGGAAAAAAATTAATTCTGCATTATTGATCTTGGACCTTTGATATATTTATCAGTTAAGTGTGGTGGATTATTGACCTTTTGCATGGTGTTAAAATTTTGAGACCTTGGACCTTCCATATATTTATCAGTTACAGGTAGAATTTTGATGGAACTTAATCATTCCTATCCCTAGTAGAATTAGCATCTAACTAGACTTAGGAAACTAATAATTATCTATCTTTCTAATACAATTATCAATCTATTAGGAAATAAATAATCTATAACGAATCTTAACATAACAAGACTTAGAAAAAATAAGACGAAAAGAGAAAGGAAATCACCAAATCCGGGTTTTACCCCACGGGCAAATAAAAGTTTTTCTATTCGTCTATAATTTTTCCTCTAATACTCCCGAAAACCACAACGTGTCTCCGGGACCTACTAACCGTGTTAGACTAGTGGGCTTGCATAACTAACAGCTTGCATTCATCCTTGTAAGTTGTAACTTAATTACCAAAGTGAGGAAAGCCCACATTATATTGGAGATCGGGAGTCTGTGTTATGGATATTTTGTAAGAACATATAGATGCATATAGCGGAATTTCAGGAAACAAATTTCCTATTATCACAAGATCGCATGCATAACATAAATATGAATCATATTATAAGGAAAAGAATGTACAACCTTTGTAGCGTGTTTTCCACCGGATTGCAAGTGCTAGAGATCAAAGAACAACAATTGATGTCCCTTTACTTAGTCCACGAGCACCAATTGAATTCCCGCGTTTGCTAGAACGGAAAAGGATGAACAGATTTCACTCTCTTGGTTTTTAGGGAGGGTGACCGGATTTTCCAAAGGGAAATAATAGGGTTTTTCTCTCTCTTTTCAGTTTGAAAAGTTACTGTCAAATTGAACGTTCTATTACACTCTCCTATTATAACCTTTTATAATAGTAGGAGAATAAAATAAGAGAGAGACCTAACCTAAACCTAATTTCTCCTATTGGCCGGTTTCCTTACTTCAATTAGTTACTATAATGTGTGACCTCATAGGATTAGGTTAACTTAGTTGTAGGTTCAATCAATATTGTGCTACTAACTATCATTTACTCTCTAGCAAGTAAATGTGATTACTAAATTAACGTAGTTAATTATCTCTATAATAATTTCTTTTATATATAGTAATTGCCGGGATGTCTAAGGACATATTCCTTCAATCTCCCACTTGTCCGAAGACAAGAGCGCAATGCTAAATTCCTTTAGTCACTTAATGCCAAATTTGATTACACCATGTTATTCTCAAATTTATATATGTTCCTTGATCGCTGAGTTCGAACTGCTCAAATAAGGATTAACTCTTTAATCCTATTCCCATGGCCATATAATTTTCCAGTTCTCGCTCATCAAGAGGCCCAGACACCATTCCTATTTAATAGGAGGACTTATCCACTCTTGTATGACCATAACTCCCACTCAATTCTTAGCCCACCTGATCACTGCCTTGCATCGGTGTATTCAGTAATAACCAACTCACTATCTCCACCATAAACCAAAAAATTATCCTTAGTCCTTTGCAAGTACTTAAGGATGTTTTTCGCTGTAATCCAGTGCGCATCTCCTGGATTTGACTGGCATCTGCTGCATATACTCAAAGCATATGCAACATCCGGTTGAGTGCATATCATGGCATACATAATGGATCCTACTGCAGAAGCATATATAGGGAACATTACTCATACGCTTGACCTCATCAGGACTCGAAGGACACTGAGTCTTGCCAAGTGTTATGCCATGTTGCATGGGAATGAAACCTCTCTTGGAGTTTTCCAGCTTGAACCTTACAAGAACCTTATCAATATAAGTCTCTTGACTAAGTCCAATCAGCCTTTTCGACCTATCTCTACAGATCTTTATTCCCAATATGTACTCAGCCTCTCCTAGGTCTTTCATAGAGAAATAATTTTTAAGCCATTGCTTGACTGACTCAAGCATGGTCTTATCATTTCCTATGAGAAGTATGTCATCCACATACAAGACCAGAAAAGTAATACTACTCCCACTTAACTTCTTGTATGCACAAGATTCCTCTTCATTTCTGAGAAAGCCAAATTTCTTGACTGCCTCATCAAATCTGAGGTTCCAACTCCTTGATGCTTGCTTTAGTCCATAAATGGACTTCTTAAGCTTGCATACCCTTCCTGGATTTTCTAGATCTTCAAAACCTTGAGGTTGTGTCATGTACACATCCTCTTTCAAGAACCCATTCAAGAAAGCGGTTTTGACATCCATCTGCCATATTTCATAGTCATGAAAGGCAGCAATCGTAAAGATTATCCGGCCTAATGGACTTTAGCATGGCTACTGGTGAGAAGATTTTATTATAGTCAATACCATGAATTTGTTTGAAACCTTTCGCCACCAACCTTGCTTTGAAAACACTAATGTTTCCATCCTTGTCTGTTTTCAACTTGAAAATCCATTTGCATCCAATGGGTTTTACCCCATCATGCAAATCAACCAAGTCTCATACTTGCTTTTCAGACATGGAATCCATTTCAGATTTCATGGCCTCAAGCCATCTTTCGGAGTCTTGGCTCTCCAAAGCATCTTTGTAGCTAGTTGGTTCTTCTGATTCTAAAATCGTTATTTCAGAAGTTTCAGTCAAAAGGAAATCAATATATCTCTTTAACGGAATGATGGTCCTACTAGACCTACGTTTGGGAACAACAGAAGAAGTTTCTACCTCATTAGGTTGAGTGACTTCGCACGGAGTATCTCCAAGTGGGACGGTAGGAGGTACGTGAATTGAATGCACCGCCTCCTGAGCATTTTCATGCCGGGCCGCCTCTGATGAGGTGTTAACCTCATCCATTTGTTGCTCATCTCGAATTTTTTTGAGATATATATTTCTCCCACTTGTTTTTCTAGAAATAAACTCCTTTTCCAGAAAGACACCATTACGAGCAACAAACACTTTGTTTTCGCTTTGATTGTAGAAGTAGTATCCCTTAGTCTCATTTTGGTAACCCACAAAGAGACATTTATCGGATTTGGGTGAAAGCTTATCAGAAAGTAAACGTTTTACATAGGCTTCACAACCCCATATCCTTATAAAAGACAATTTTGGAACGTTTCCAGTCCACATTTCATATGGAGTCTTTTCCACTGCTTTGGATGGTGCTCTGTTAAGTGTGAATGCCGCTGTAAGCGCAAATCCCCATAATGAAATAGGAAGATCACCAAGACTCATATGGATCGAACCATATCAAGTAGAGTTCGATTCCTTCTTTCAGAAACGCCATTTAACCGTGGTGTTCCTGGTGGAGTCCATTGTGAAAGTATTCCACAATCCTTTAAATGATCACCAAATTCTTGAGATAAATATTCACCACCACTTTAACACCCCGTAATTTTCACCCTTTATTTTTGGTGTGTGTTTATATTAAAACGATATTTTTTTTTCGTAAAAATGATTAATTTATTATTTAAATTATTTTGGAACGTGTTGTGAAAATGTGTATATATTTTTATATGTTGTGATATATTTATATATATTTATTTTAAGTTGTTAGTTATTTATTTTAAAAGTTATATTAGTTTTGTTATCTATTTAGGCGTTTAGGATGCAGTTTTGTCGCGTAACGTTTTTGTAACGTTGTTGGACCGACTTGGGTGATGAAATGTTGCATCACATGTGGCGTGTCATGCTGGCCAAAAATCAGCAATTATGGAGTGGAGGATGAAGAGTTTTGGTGCTTATTAAGCTAACCTTTGGATCTCTTGTAACCCCCTATTTATTTCCCCATTAACCCACTTTTATAATCACCCTTTAAACCATTGCTTAATGAGGTTATTAATCAGGTTTTTGCTGCATTCTAACCCCCATTTTCGCCAACACTTAGAGAGGAAGAGAAAGAGTTCTTCTCTCTTCTCGGATTTTCGTCCATTTTTGCACACCTATTTTGTTTGCATCATATCTCCTTCGTTTCTTATCCGAATTGAACGTGTGAGTAGTCAAAATTCATCTACTTGGAAAGATCTTGCTTGTGGTAAAATTTGTTTTTGAATAAAGGGAAAGAGGCGACTGCAATTTTCGTTTCAATCAGACGAGTCATCCGATTTTTGTTCCATGTCACACCTTCACGAAATTAACCATTTCCGGAGATCTAACCGTTGGATCATTTGCAAATTTGGACAGCACGTTTATACTATCTTGATATTCACTTTGACCGAAGCGATTGTAAATCCGATCTTTCAGTCACCGGAAATCATGGTCGGAACAGAGAAGTGCGAAATAAGAGGTTTCAACGTGCAAGAAGAAAACGCCTAGTGACTTGTTGCTACAATTATCGTTCGTTGTGCTTTGGGGTTAGAAGAGGAATTGGATTGTATGTTTAACTCTTAATTATCTCTATAGACTCAGCTCTCCTCCCAACGTTCCTGGTAACTAGTAGTTATCTTAGAACGATAGAGATTAGAGTATTTTTCGGTATTAGATTATTACGCAAGGAAATTGTTTAAAATACTTTTTGTATGAAATTATTGATGAAATTATACGTGAATGTTCTTGATGTATGCTGTGTGAATATTATGTGCAGCAAAATAATTTTCGTTTGATTTTTACTATTTATTTGATTTATTTGGTAATTTATGCGTTTATGGCTTATTTACAAAATAAATAGTGAACGAATGTTATAATTTCTGAAATTATTTTTAGTGAAGCATGTTATATGTTTTCTATGTATTTCATGCCTTGGAATAATTTTTTTCTACTGTTTACAAGTTTATTTAATTGCTTTATCTGTTTTTACATTTTCGTGTATGTCAGTATATAAATTGTGAAAATTATTTCTGGAGGCTGAAAAATTCATTTTTTTGCATATTATGTATTACAGTGAGTTTATACATGTTATGTGAATTTTTGGTAATTTTTGGGCGTTTATTTCTATTTTTAATTATTATATTGGCTTTATTGATTATTCTGTAAATTAATGTTTAAAGATACTTATAGAGTCCGAAAATTATAAATAAAATTTGTACCATGTCAGTGGGGCCATCATGGTCGTAAGATAATTTTTTTCGTTATTTTACTGATCGTACTTATTAGTTTAATAGTTATTATCGTGTTTTTGTTGTGAATTTGAGGATATTCTTTTTAATTATTTGAGAGCTTGTTAATCAGAAATAATTTGTGGTCTTTTATGTTCTTGGATGCTGGTGTTTAGTAGGTTGCTGTAAGTTTTATTGGGTATCATTATGTTTATGTTTGATTTACGTAAAAATGATTAATTGTGTACTATTCATTTATTTAATAAGCCTTGGAGTTAATTGGTGATGCATTTTTTATTGAACTGTTAGTGCTGTAAAAACTAGTTTAATATCATTGTTGATGCTTAGAGATGTTCAAGGTATTTATTGTTGGAGATATTTGTTGTAAGTTTGTAAGTTACTACTTTGAGGATTTTTGAAGAATTACTTTTGATGAATTATGGGTATAAGGTCGGGTGGCATCCCTTTTGATGATTATTTTTGAGCTGAATGATACTTTGATGATATTTATAAATTATGATTTTATTTTTGAGATAAGAATATCCGGTGGGATAGATGTAGTCCCCGGTGAAGAACATGTCAACCACTTGGTTTGCGAACTAGGGGTACACCTGGGTTAATTATTATCGTCCGAGAGGTCAGGGAGTTCTGCGTGTTCTACCCTGCATTGGGAGTTTGGCCATTCTTATACACAGGCAGTGGGGAACGTAAGCCCATAGACTAACCTGGAGATTGCGATCTGACAAACCTTAGGAAGTGAATTGCGATTCACTGGCGTTCGGTTTCTGACTCAATAACTTGTTTTACCTATATTTTATTTTTATAAAAGTACTCTTGAGATGATTTATTTATTTTTATCCAACTCACTTGCTATTTATTATTCATTTGCGTTATTTGTGAGTTATATGGAAGTGGATGCATATTGTAGTTGACTTGACTTAATTATTTCCTTTCTTATTAATCTATGTCTGAATCATGCTTTGATTTCTTTTGTTCTGGGAGAACTGCTAGTTACTCCCCACTGATTGTGGATATTTGTTGTATATTTTACAGGTTATGTTGATGGGAATCTTCTTTGGTTTTGGGCTCGGGTTGAGTTGTGAGCATCAAAAAGCTAGATGTTTTAGGCCTAGACTTTTAATTAGTTTGAGAGTCAGTTTTCTCTTTTAGATATTAATCTAATTAATTTATTTTATTTATACTATTTATTTATATTGGTTTTATCACTTAGTTATTTAAACGCATTTCTTGTAGTAGTGACATTCCCAGAAGACGATGTTTCCGCCATCGTCCTATTAATACTATTATTATGTCTTTCTTTTCCGCTTTGAAATTCTGGGGTGTTTCAACCACGATCAGATCGTAATGCCTTAATTTTCTTCCCAAGATGGATTTGTACTTCATTCTGGAAGTCCTTAAATTTTTCAAAGGATTCCGACTTATGCCGCATGAGTAAACAAATCCAAATCTGCTCACATCATCGGTAAAAGTAATGAAGTAACTGTACCCTCCCCTAGCCAACGTACTCATGGGTCCGCACACATCTGTATGTATGAGGGCTAAAAGGTCATTGGCCTTTTCACTTGAACCTGTGAAAGGTGACTTTGTCATTTTCCTCATTAAGCAAAACTCACAAGTATCAAATGATTCGAAATCAAATGATTTGAGAATTCCATCTTTATGAAGCTTCTCAATACGCTTTGAACTTATGTGGCCTAATCGACAATGCCATAGGTATGTCGGGTTCGAATCATTTGTTTTAGGTTTCTTACTGTCTATGTTATAGATGTGGGTTTCTAAGTCTAGCACATATAAACCATTTGATAACTTAGCTGAGACATAGAATAAATCATTCAAATAAGCAGAAAAACAATTATTCTTAATTTGAAATGAAAAACCTTCCGAATCCAAAACCGGAATCGAAACAATATTCTTGGTAATAGTTGGAACATAATAACAATTATGAAGTTCTAATACTAAACCAGAAGGTAAAAGTAGACTACAATCTCCCACAGCCAAAGCAGCAACTCGTGCTCCATTGCCCACGCGGAGGTCCACTTCTCCTTTGCTCAACGATCTACTTCTTCTTAATGCCTGCACATTACAAATAATGTGAGATCCACACGCAGTATCAAATACCCATGAAGTAGAAGTAGATAAGTTAATCTCCATAACATAAATACTTGAAGTTGAAGCACCACTCTTCTTATCCTCCATATACTTGGGGCAGTTGCTCTTCCAGTGGCCAATCTTATGGCAGTGGAAGCACTCATGTAGTCCTGCTACTTTTGCCTTAGGAGTGGCCTTTGGCTTAGAAGTATCATCAGTGGCAACAACCTTGCCCTTGTTCTTCTTCAGAGGTGCCCCTTTTTTCTTGAATTGTTTGTCTTTCCTAACCATTAGAACATCCCTATGTTCAGGTTCAGCCGGCAAGCTCCTTTCAGCCTGAGTAAGCATACCATGCAGCTCTTGCAAGGTAGCCTCCCCTCCTTGCATCTTAAAATTCAACTAAAAGTTTTGAAAATTTTCAGGCAAGGATTTGATCACAATATCAGTTGCTAGTTCTGGGGGATAAGGGAAGCCCAATTTTTCCATGATCTGAAGATGTCCAATCATATTGAACACATGCGGACCAACGGGTTTTCCTTTTCCCAACTTGCACTCCAGCAACTTACAATTTGCTTCAAACCTCTCCAGCCTCGCGTTCTTCTGAAAAATAGTTTTCAGTTGTTGGAGGATGGAATAGGCGTCCAGACCATCAAAATGTTTTTGAAATTCTGGTTCCATGCAAGCAAGCATCAAACATGTTACTTGCACATAATTTGCCTCAATGGTTTGTCTTGCTCTCCTTTCAGCTGGAGTAGCAGTGTCTAGCAGGGGTTCAGGGAGAGGATTATCAAGAGCACTTTCCCTTCCTTCGGCTCTGAGAACGATTCTCACAGCCATTTCCCATTCTAGGAAGTTATGTGCAGTTAGTTTGTCCTTTTCGAGTAAATAACGCAAAATTAAAACCGGGGTGGTTGTTGTTGTTTGAACCAGACATGATAACTACAACAAAAGAATAATAAAGCAAGATTCAATTAATGTTTATCAAGAAAGCAGCAATTAAACAAATTTTAATTAACTACTACCCTTTATTCAAAATAAGAGTCCCCTATTGAATAAAGAAACACCAAGATCCCCTCCCACTACAATGAAACGGACTTTCGCCCTGCCTTCAATTTATAGTAGTTGTGGTAAGTAAACACTTTACTAATTATAACTAATTATAATTCTTGGTAGACAGGTTAACAACTCCTTGTTTACTCCTATCTCTTAGCTTCAAAACCTAAAACTTTGTCTTTTGATGATTTTGTTGAGTTAAACCAAACATTAACATGTAAGTTTCAAAAACCTACTCTACTATCCCCGGATAAAATGTGCAACAGCCTGCTTTGGCAAAACCTATTTCTCACTATCTAAGGCATTATAGGTGTTGTTTGGAAAAGCAATTAAACTCAATATTACATATTGGGGACCTAAGTTTACTATGTTGGTTAATTAAAAGTGAACACATAACATAAATAACCACACACATAAAATTAAACAAGCATTTAAAAATACAAACGATACGCAGATCGTATTTGATATACATAAAATTTAACGATGCGCAGATCGTATTTTCTATCCTAGTTTTGGGCCATACTGGTCACAACATGCAAAATATAATATCATACATATTACATTAAATATTAACGCGTTTATAATATCAAATAAAATAAACACAATCTATTTACTTATTAACAATTAATAAGCAAATACAACTTTCCATAATAATTACAAAACTTAACAAATTTAAGCTAGAAATTATTTAGGGAACTTTATTATTTTAATTCAATTACTCATTTAAACATGGCAATAATCATTATTATTCACAAATTTGCAAAATAGGAAACTTTTGGATTTATGCTCAACTTTGGACCAGCAGCAAAATAGGAAATTTTTTTTTTGAAGTTGACTTCTTGACCGTTGACTAGCAGCACAAGGCTGCCAGTCAACCGCCAAGACATGGTGACTCATGAAAACAAGAACGAAACCAGCAGCAGGGCATCAAACCCCACCGCTGCCTGCAGTCACACGCCAGCACACGCCAGCACACCACACACCCCACTGACCGACGGGTCTCCGGCAGATCCACCAGAAAATGCCGGCCAGCCCAACCGCTATAACAAGTCGGCTCCGGCCAGCGCGCCCCAGCAGCCACGCGAGGAGGAAGGGGTTTTGCACGTCGCACGTGCGCCGCCCACCCCACCTGAGCCGCCCCCTTCAACCTAATTTTGGTACCTCTGCCAGCCACCGTGGCTCCACCGGTAGTGGTGGGGCCACCCAACCATGGTTGCTTCCTCTTTGATTTTTTTTGTAACAATTACATAATAATTAAACTAATCTTTATTCAACAATTGTTAAAGATTAAGGATTTAATTAGGTTTTATAATCCGAAAATTAGGGCAGAAAATTTTGAATCACTTAACAAATTCAAATAAAATTTTAGGTTTGTTAAGATTAGATTTTGAATGGTTAATCTTTATTAAACATTAAATCTAACAAAAATTCAAAATTAGGGTAAAAATCAAATTATATCCAAAAATTCAGAAAATTAACAATTAAATTCCGAAAAATTTGAAAATAATTTTTAGGGTGATCTATTGAATTATCTTAACAAATAAAATCAAATAATTTAATTGTTATCCTTTAATTCTATGAAAAATCAAATTAAACATAAAATTTAACCAAAATACATAAATAATATGATAAAATTCGAAAATTAGTGGGAAAAATAATCAAATTATTTTCAGCAATCATATTATTCTAGATCTGTGTGGGTGATGAACATTAGATTTATTTAACAAATTAAAAATCAAATCTTTAATTGTTAACAAATTATTTCAATGACTAATCGAATTAAACATAAATTATTTTTAAATCTAACAAAAATATTTATAAAAATCCGAAAATTTTAGAGTGAATTAAACAATTTATTTCGTCCCTCATATTAAAAATTCGGACCTTAATAAAAATATTTGAGCATAAATCACAATTAAATCAATTATTTACAATTTCCAATCAATTAATATCAAATATCAATTATGCAAATTCAAGCCATAAATAAATCCTCCCTTAATTGAATAAAAATAATAATTTTCATACAATTATATGATCATATGAATATTATGAATTAGGCAAAACTGATACCACTGTAGGAACATATAGATGCATATAGCGGAATTTCAGGAAACAAATTTCCTAACATCTATCACAAGATCACATGCATAACATTAATATGAATCATATTATAAGAAAAAGAATGTACAACCTTTGTAGCGTGTTTTCCACCGGATTGCAAGTGCTAGAGATCAAAGAAC
Organism: Beta lomatogona; assembly: GCA_947646795.1. Classification (NCBI taxonomy): domain Eukaryota; kingdom Viridiplantae; phylum Streptophyta; class Magnoliopsida; order Caryophyllales; family Amaranthaceae; genus Beta; species Beta lomatogona. The sequence goes on along the minus strand of CANSNZ010000795.1, from coordinate 78,863 downwards.
AGCAATTGATGTCCCTCTACTTAGTCCACGAGCACCAATTGAATTCCCACGTTTGCTAGAACGGAAGAGGATATACATATTTCACTCTCTTGCTTTTTAGGGAGGGTGGCCGGATTTTCCAAAGGGAAATAATAGGGTTTTTCTCTCTCTTTTCAGTTTGAAAAGTTACTGTCAATTTGAACGTTCTATTCCACTCTCCTATTATAACCTTTTATAATAGTAGGAGAATAAAATAAGAAGGAGACCTAACCTAACCCTAATTTCTCCTATTGGCCGGTTTCCTTACTTCAATTAGTTACTACAATGTGTGACCTCATAGGATTAGGTTAATTTAGTTGTAGGTTCAGTCAATATTGTGCTACTAACCATCATTTATTCTCTAGCAAGTAAATGTGATTACTAAATTAACGTAATTAATTATCTCTATAATAATTCCTTTAATATTTAGTAATTTCCGGGATGTCTAAGGACATATTCCTTCATCTTTTTGGGGATGTTGGGTGAAATGGAGCCCTATGTTTTTTGAATATGTTGCATAAATGTAGCATAATGTATATTATGTTATCAACAATAATGGCATAAATTAATTTTGAGTTTTCTATAATATACCCCTATGTTTATTGAAATTCTACGCTATACCCCTAATGTTATTTTATTTCTACACTATACCCTTGAGTTTTTAAAGTTTTCTACACAGTACCCCTCCGGTAACTATATGTAATGTTTACTGTTAATTATTTATTATCCCTATTAATGATTCATATTAACAGCGGTTGGAGGAAAAAAAAATCCCTCCATATGTAAACCCTTTCCTCCATTGGTTATTCTCTCTCTTAAATTCGCATTGTTGAACTTCTCTTTCTCTCTCAAATTCTCATTGTTGATCTTCTCCTCCACCAAGAAAATTTAACCACTCAATCAAACCCTAAACTTCACCAAAACAAGGCAAGTGCAGAAATTAAACAATTTAACAACTTATAATCAATAAAATTACCTACTTTTTGATTCTCCCTTTCAGATTACTCTTGGTTTTGCACTTTCGTCTTCAATTTCGTTTCCTTCTCCACTTTTGTCTTCAATGAAACTCCAATTTTCAAGAAAGAGCAAATTTTTAGGGTTCCACAATGTGATTTAGGGATTTCAAGTGACAGGGGTAGAAGGTTGAACTAACTGAGAAGATTTTAGGGAAGAACTTAGGAGATTGAAATGAAGAAGTTCAGAGGTTGGTTGGGATCTCAAATATCATTAACGTCCGTCTTCATTAATACATACTATGGGTAATATGTAGAAAACTTAAAAAAACTTAAGGATACAGTATAGAATAAAAAAAACATTAGGGTACATCGTAGAATTTTAAAAACACATGAGTATATCATAGAAAAACCCATTAATATTTTAGTGGTAACCTGATTGCGGTTAGTGGTCAGGGTAGCCAATGTCATGCCTTCTCATAGGGAAAACTACAAATCACACTAGGAAAAATTATTTTAAATAAGTCAACCTTTGCGTGGTCTTCCTGTTTTAAGTCTACCTTTTGATTATCCCTGATTGAGTTAGGCTTGTATATCTGTTTTCTTCTATTGAGTTTGAACCTGTTTGTGACTTGTTTAGTAGGTTACTTATGATACGTCCTACAATGTCCCTTCCTCTAAAACAGGCGAGGAAGGCGAGGGTGGGGTTGGGACATTGTAACACGTATCATAAGTAACTTACTAAACAAGTCACAAACAGGTTAAAACTCAATAGAATAAAACAGGTATACAAGCCTAACTCAATCAGGGATAATCAAAAGATAATCACGCAAATGTTAACTTATTTAAAACATTTTTTCATCACACTATGAGGTTGCCTTCATGCGGTAAATTTCCGCATCGCTTGCCAAAGAAACAATAATTTCAAGTCAACTCCAAAATAAGATTATATCAATATATGCATGTGGTTCTGAAAATATTGTACAAATAAAATATCATATTAGGCAATCTTATTAAACCCAAAAAACAGGCAAATACTAAGCAAACTCAAATTCGATTACAACATTATATTTGACAATCATATATCATACAAGCTAAGGCATAGACCTTATAATGTGAATTTTAGTCCGAAAAATTCACAAAGTTTTACTCGAGAATCTAAACGACGTTTTTATGTTATTTTTGTGAAGGAAAACTGAAAATAAGAAGTAAAAACAAGGATAGTACTCTTGATTCTTGCAAAAGTTAGAGGTCTCTTCCTAATCGCAATTAGTAGATGAATTCAAGTTGCAACTAGTATTGGTTTTGGTTAGCAACCGAAATAAGAAACACTCACAATTATCAAAATCAACTTTAATCCTTAATGAGGCTAGGCGTGTATTATCTATAGAGGATGAGTAAGAAAAACCTTGCTCCCAAAGCATGATCATAGCTGAAATTACAAGACAAAATAATAGGAAAGTTTCCCTTTAAAACTATCTTAGAATCTAGCACAACTTAAGGAAACATTTGATTTAGGAAAGCTTTGCAACACTTTACATAAATCCTTACAAAAGCACACGGCTAAGCTAGGGCTACTCCCCTCTCGACTTTCCTTATTACAACTCATGACAACTTATCTACTTGGAGCTTAAGTAGACGAATTACAAGTTGATTTTCGGACTTTTTATTTAATTTAGCTACTCCAAATAACTAACTTGACTAACAATAACAATAAAAGACATATTTTTAGTTACATGTAAACCTTCACTTTAAGAGTAAAGTAAAACCATGCAACAACCCTAAGAAAGCAAATAAAGATGGTTCCATCTTGCATCACCTTTTTTAAATTCCATATTTCATTCAATTTTTATTATATTGTTAAAAAACACACCATGTTGTAGTTTGATGCAGCTAAATATCAAGCTAGACCTTTTCTCCCATGAAAATAGATGCTTTTATATAGCAGGTTCCATAAGAAGTGGTGCAACTTTTGATTGTATATATTCACTAGTCGTAAAGCCATCTTCGCCGATCTCATACAAGTCGTACATTGCCCTAGATGCATTGAAAATTCGTGTAAGCAAAGGCATTGGGACAGCAGTTGGTCGAAACATCTCAGATCTTATATCCTTACGGCTTACATTGTTCCTCCATTTCCTTCTCGAGCTGCTTATAAGCCTCATCTTCCGAAACATCAAAGCTTGACATATAACAATCCATAGTCGAGGCCACATGATCTCTATTTTTCTGAAACTGTACCGTAAAACAACAGCATTATGAATGAGAACTAAACCCCGTTTTCTTAGTTTCTTGACTTTCATCACTGTAAATTTCGCGCTCTCCAACACATAATTGTGACTGTAGTTAATTGTATTAACAATCAATATAATAAGTTGTTTATTATTGTAGACAAATTTTGCAAAATACTCATCAATTTCCATTAGAACACAAATTTGGTCAAGGATAATCTATCATAAGAAAGTGTAAAAGTCGAAAGGTTAATTACAAGAAAGAAAAGAAAAGATAAAATTTATCTAACTTTGCTAGACAAGCATAATGGAAACATGCATATATACCTTATGTCCAGCCATATCATTTATGATCCTGGAAAAAATGCATGAGGCTTTCATGGCCTTTGATTTCTGGCTGAGCCATTCAATGGCTTCTTTACTTGCAATTTCGCCCATGCCTTGGTAAGTTGCCATGACCATAATACGGTAGGTGCAACTTATAACTTATAAGTGCATTCTTCATGTACACATCATATGCTGGGATATACTTTTCATGACACCATCAAGCTTCTCGTAAGTAGGCTTGGCAATTAATTTTTATCTATTTAAAACAAAACAAGAGTTCAGTCACGCGTCAAAAGAAAATGGCACTTATTTAGTAATTTTTAGAAGATTAAACTAAATTTATTATTTTAGACGTAAGCTATAAAATTGTATTTTTCTTCTTCCTACTTTGTTTAGCAAGAGGGGCCTCGTGAGGGAACAACTTCCTGGAACGTTAGGTAAGAGTCACACATATCTAAATCGAGACCTAAAGATGTAGTATATTCACTTACGCTAACATTGCTTCGGTGAAAGGTTCCAGCTCTTCGATGTTGCCATATGAATCATATATGTCATCCATCACAGTCATTATGTTCGAGAATTTGTTGACAACAGATCGAGCATATAAATATTTGGGTTCAAAGCACACTCCTAACGTCCAATAATAGCTCTCCGCTACTCTATCCCTTGCAAAGGGGAATTTCCCTGTGAAATCTAGGTTTCTTGACCACCTGCTCAATAAAAAGACATTTAATAAGAGATGCTATATGTAGTAGTATATGCTAACTAAACAGGAGTAGTGTCTAACTGTCTATTACTCTATTCCTTTTGGGCATGGTTGGATTGGGGGTAATGAATTAAGGGAGTAATAAAATTTAAATCACCTTAATAAATGAAAAATGGATGAATTGAGATGGTTGCAAAGGGATCATGTAGTTTCGTTGTGATGAAAAGGAAGGGAAGAAGAAGCTATTACCCTCCAAATGATGGTAATAATTGCTCTGGGAGGGTGGTGAGTAACTATTACCTCCATAATGAGTATGGTTGTTCTATATAATATAACAATACAGATGGAGTATGTAGGAACTATCAGCCATTTCCATCCAAATTTCCATTAGGCGTGTATATATTTTTTAAGATGATTATTCAATGGCTACAACAAAATTGTAGCCACTATAACTATACCTTTATTTTTATAGACTAATGTTTCCCATTGACTTAGAAAAATGGAGAAAAGACTATTTAATAATAAAACAATGAAAATAAATTGCCGTTGAATATTAGTAACTTAGTCATCTTCTTCCTTTTGGAGTATTGTTCCTTTCTTTCCTTATATATATATATATATAGGCAAGATCACATGAGAAAACATTTTATATGAGAAATGAGAAAGAACCACAACCGTCATATTTAATAGATCTAACATTCCAGATTTTCATTCTCTCTCTTGCACACACTCTTCTCCCTCTTTTTTTTTAAAAAAAATTAAGGACATATTACCATTACTAATCACTTGCCGTTACATCATAAAGGGGAGTAGGACTCATCCTCTTAGTTTCTACAACATCCAGTACTCCAAGTTTATCCAACGTCGCTTCATCAAATCATCAGTACTCTTCTCCCTCTTATTCTCATTATTCTCTTCATCATTTTTGCCAACGTCACTTCTTCTTATAGTAGATGAGGAATTGATTATTCTCATTACTCTCTTCATAATTATTCTCCAAGTTTTTCCGTAAGTAGATAAAGAATTGATTAAAAAATTGTCCAGCATAAACTTTCTAAGCTTTTAATATTTGAACAAAGACTAATTATTTTTAGAGTTATAGCAAAGTTTGTTTAGAGTTACAGGAAGAACTAATTAGAGTTATAGCAATCCTTTTCTAGAGTTATAGCAATGCTTGTTTAGAGTTATATAAAAGTAATAATTAGAGTTATATAAGTAATAATTATAGTTATGTACATACTTGTTTAGAGTTATAGGAACTAATAATTAGAGTTGTGTCAAGACTTATTTAGAGTTTAGGAGTAGTTTTTAAGAGTTATAGAAATGCTAGTAAGTAGTAATTAGAGTTATACCAACACATGTTTAGAATTTTATAGAATACTAGTTAAATGCACACCAATATTTAGAGTTAGAGTCATAACAACATTTGTTTAGAGTTATACAAGTAGTAATTAGAGTTATTTCCACACATGTTTAGAGTTATAGGAACTAATAATTGGAGTTATGTCGATACTTGTTTAGAGTTATTGTAGGAATTAGTAGTCAAGAGTTATATAAATGGTTATCTATAGTTAAACTAACACCAACATCTGTTTACAATTTTATAGAACATTATTAGTTAGAGTAACACCAACATTTGTTAAAAATTATAGGAACTACTAGTTAGAGTTATAACAACATTTGTTTAGTATTATAGAAAGAACTAACAAGAGCTATATCAATACTTCTTTAGAGTTGTAGAAATGCTTTTTGAGAGTTATATTGAACTTTTTAGAGTTTATAAAAACTAGTCATTAAAGTTATACCAATACTTCTTTAGAGATTTAGAAGTACCAATTAGAGTAATGAGTTATGACGATACTTATGTAGATCTATAGGAAATTTTTGTTAGAGTTGTGAAATGTATCAAATAGAGTTATAAGAAGTAGTTATTAGAGTTATATCAACATTTCTTTAGAATTATATAGACTATTAATTAGAGTTACACTAAGGGTCCGTTCTGTTCAACTTATTTTAACTTATATAAGATTTTATAAGATAAGATAAGATCAGATCGGATCGATAAGATAAAATAAGATAAAATAAGATGTTATATACACTCAATAAACTATCTTATAAGATAAGATAAGATAAGATAAGATAAGATCAGATAAGATAAGATCAGATCAGATAAGATTTTATAAGATCTTATAAGATAAGATAAGACAAAATAAGTTGAACAGAACAGACCCTAACACTTGTTTATAGTTATAGGAAGCAGTTATTAGAGTTATATCAATATTTCTTTAGAAATATATAGACTATTAGTTAGAGTTACACTAACACTTGTTTATAGTTATTTGAAGTATTAAGCAGAGTTACACCATCATTTGTTTATAGTTATAGGAAGTACAAAGTACAGTTTTAATAATATTTCCTTAGAGTTATAAAAAGTACTAATTAGAGTTATAGCAATATTTGATAAACATAATCATATTGTTTATTTAACCATAAACAAAGGTCTTATACTTTACTTTTTCAAGACACATAACCGCCACACAAGAAAGTACATAAGTTTAACTTCAGGACTAAAATCGTGGTAGAAGTTCCACCACAATTTCCAGATCAATGACAAGGGGCAACTTGCCAAGTAAATTTGAGACAAGAAACAACTCGAAATACGAAATAGAACAATACAAACTAATCCCAGTATTCCATCTCCACATGAAAACGACTTCTATAATCAACTAGCCTCCGATGTAACAATTAAAGCATTATGGATGAACTCTTCTATAATCAACTTCGTTGGTGTTATGTTGAATTCCGATTCGCTAAAACCACCTGATCCTCGAGCTACTAGTGTGTAATGTATCACCATTAATGGTGGAAAAAAAAAACTTGATTTTTTCTCTCCTCGAGAATCGCTGGCGAAAAATGGATGATGACTTGCTAGAGAACGAGAGGAGAGAGAAATGAAAGTGTTTTGGTCTTTTGGGGAAGATTGGGTGTGGGAGAAATTTTAGGAAGTCTTCCAACTTAATTTTGCCTTATATAATCTCAGCCATTAAAGGCACCATGATCTAACGGCTGGAATTTGTTCTCATTTCTCATATGAACCACCATTCTCACTCGAACTCAATTATATATATATATATATATATATATATATATATATATATATATATATATATATATATATATATATATATATATATATATAATTGAGAAAGGAATTGACATTTTATTTCTAACAAATAATTACCCCTTTTTAGCTTTTTATCTTTCTCACTTGAAATCTCGACAATATTCACAAATCACAATTACAGAGAATTTTCTCAATTCTTCTCAATATATACGTAGAAATTTAGTCATGTGGGATCTCGTTCAATTCGTCTCATGACTACTTTACTAATATTCAATCTTTATAATTTTTACTAATATGTAATGAAAGATATATAAGGTCAAAAAACATCATTTGCAAATGCACGTCATCAAAGTAGGAAAGATATTAAGATACAAAGGGAGTACCTTACGAAATATTTGTTGTCGAATTAACTTTTTCTTTTAATCTTTTTCCCTATGTGTTGGAATCACTACCACTTAACCTATTAGTTTTCGTGAATTTACTGATGATAATTATTACACATTTGTAAACAGTTTGATAGTTAGAAGAAAAGATATTAGTATAGGATGTTGTTGTGTGATTAGAAAACAAAAAACTATACTTCTAAATTATTAGGATTGTATATGCACTTATCATTTACTCACGCTTCATAATGGAAAGAATTCAAACATCAAAGTAATTACGCAGTGAGATCGCTTAACTCCTTGTTATGGAGTAATTGAAGCAAGTTGAAATCTAATTTTGCAAGCTTTAGCAAAGCTTTATGATGTGAAGTATGTGACTCATAAACGGTAACCTGATACTTGGCTCCAAGCCTAGTAGCGCATTTGTAGAGGGGTCGCTTCAACGCATGACTTATTTGTTCAGATAAAGGAGACCTCAAACTTGAAGCCAAGGTTGTTAAATGAGTTATTGTAAAAACAAGGGCTTCATCTAGGACATTCTCTCCATGTAATCTGAGATGGCAGGCTTCAAAGAAACTTAAAAGCCCTTGCACGTCAGTCCTTAAGGAGTCCATGAAGCTTCCATTCTCATGCTTAAACTTGTCAAAGACATCTGCTTCAATACACCAATTGATTAATTCAGATATTCTCTAAGAACGGAAAAAAAATGATTTATACGTAGTCAATCAGTATAAATTCAACAGATCAAGTTTTAGGGAAAAGCAATGCTATAATGATATTAATGAGAAGTAAGAACAAATTCAGAGCGCTGCATTAACTTCATCCAACAATAAAAATAAGTTCACTCAATTATTCGACATTTATTAATAATTCTTTTGTTTTTTTTTAATAATTGCAACATTTGGATTTGCATGCTTGCCAATGTAATGCGTGCACAACTTTAACCATTTATATCTTTAATTATGTTTTAGTAAATATTATACAAACTTGATTATATTTTTTCAGTATGTGAGATTCATAATTGATGGTGATAGGAGTTATGTGTGAATAGGGGGATAATCCAATTGTTGCAATTAATAAAGAACAGATGAAGTATGTAATTAAGGATTTTTAATATTGGAATTATATGTTTTGTTTTTCTTAGGGTAAAGCTTTGAGTCTCTGTATTTAACTTACCACATGATACGTAAAAGCCATGTTGCCTCAATAGGCGAAACCATAGAGAAACAAAGTGAAGATCATCCTCATAGTAAGCACCAACACAATTTTTGTGGAATTCTTGAAAGTTGGCCTCAATTTCTTTCTCAAAGTGATAAGCCACCCCAAGTCTTTCAATTGCATCAAGGAGGATAAGTCTTTCTTTTGGATCCTTAACAACATGCACAATTAGCTCTTTCCGAACTTCCTCTTTGTACACGCTTAGTTCTTGCTCCTTTTGAATATGAGTAGCCTACCAAGTAGTACAATACCTATGTGTTAGTTATAATAGTAAATTTTGATATATTTAGCTCGTAGACAATATCTATGAGTTACTTTAGTTATTAACACCTGTGTATATGTGATTTACAATATCCATATACACATACTACGTGCATACGCAATTTGTGTTGTACAATATGCATACACAATATTTATAACATTAATTAGTATTGTAAAGTATTAAAGGAATTGAAAATATAATTCATGCTAAGAAATATCGTAAAATGAAAAGGTGTCCTCAGGCTGCATCCCACCACATCAACTTAAAACTTGACATTTTAAGTCATCGTCAAAGGATTGTCGAATCCACGTATCACATGGAAGTTACTGAAAATTTGAATTCAACTTATATTAATCAACCATTATATTAGGCTTGTTTTTAAGCATAATTTTGCAAATGGGAAAAAAAAAACCTAGAATGCCTAAAACTTTAAGAAAAGAAATTAGGAACACAGTTCTATATTTCCTCAAGATCACATAAACTACAAATAATTGTCATACTACTCTATCAAGGCAAAAACTAATACCTCATCAAGGGGAGTGTAATTAGAGAATGCGTCTGCCCAAATGTCGGGATCAAAGTTTGCAAGTGGACGAACAGTTGTTGCTTCTGTGTTAGTGCTAGTACTATTATTTTGGGCAGAAACAAGAGTAGATAAATGATCCATTATATTGAATCTTACTCTAGATTCCTAAAGTACTTTCTATAGTTTTAAAAATGCTTCTTAAAATGTTGTGCAACTAGCTCTAACCAACTAGGTTAGTAGGTTATATATAGCCTTAGAATAGAGAGCTCAAAATCGAGAAGTGGTATTTCTTTACTGGTGTAGTGAATCTAGTGATTTTTTCAAAATAATTCTACTGATCAAGTAAATGAAAAACATTAAACGCAACAGAGCGATGCAAAAACTTGAAAATAGAAAAGGTTGAAGCCGCCTCTATATTAAGTATTAACTACTATATGAAGAGAATGATACATCAGCAGCAGCCTATGAAGTCTAAGGCCCATTTTATTCCTCTACAGTTCATGTGTCTAAGCCCATGTTACTTTTTATTCCCTGTCATCTTATTTCTAGAAGGAATGTATAGGTGTCCTATGATGTCATTCCTATGATGTCACTATTGTCCTTTATGGCTGTTATTTTGTCTTTACATAGGTTGTTTCCTAGCACTTTCCTACAACACTCTCTATATATGTAGCTGCTGATCCTTGTTCTGAGATCAAGAGAGAATGAATGAAAATTATCACCAATCTGGATTGATGAATATTCCTGACCATTATTCAGCTATATTACAGTCTTTATGGTATCAGAGCCAGGTTGCATAAAATCAACCTTGTAAATAACCGTTAAATCATTCCAGTTTCTTTTTCTTTGAATTTGCTTCAATGACAACTAAAATAGAAGTAACCAGCCCCTTATACCTCCATCCTTCTGATGCAAACAATTTCCTACCTGTAGAAAAACTTCAGGGAACTTCAAACTATAGGTCATGGAAACGTTCCATGGAAATAGCCTTAGCCTCAAAAAGAAAACTTGGTTTCATCACAGGAGCTGTGAAGAATGATTCAGCTGATAATGTGAAGGCAGAAGCCGGGAGACATGCAACAGCATGATCATCTCATGGATTTTATCATCCATGACAGATCCCATCAATTCAAGAGATCAGTCATGTTTGTCAATAATACTCATCAGATATGGACTCAACTGGAGAAGAGGTTTTCCCTCACAAATGGCTCCAGGAAGTACAAACTGAACAAGGATGTCTATTAAGCCAAACAATAAGGCAAACCTATCAGTGACTATTACACCACCATAAGATGTTATTGGGAAGAACTTTAATCTCTCAATACTCTCCCTCCAATTACCACTGTGACCACTGAGATAAATGAGTTTATCAAAGCTCTAAACCAGCAAAAAGATGAACTAAATTTTTTTCAGTTCCTTAATGGTTTAGATGAAGATTATACCACACAAAGGAATCAGCTCCTCATGATGCCACATCTACCATCAGTAGAGACAGCATGTGCACATTTGGAACAAGAACAGTCCCAAAGAGAAATCCTTACAAATATGAAAGAAGAAAGGGAGACCTTAGCTATGTTTAGCAAGGGAAGAGGGAGAGCTGAGAGAGTTATCTGCACAGCTTGTAGCAAGAGTGGTCACTCTAGAGAGAAATGATGAACTATTGTGGGTTACCCACCTGGACATCCTAGAAACAACAGAAATCAACAAAATAGCAGATCAAGGTGGAAGAATTCCTCCACTGCTGCACCCAGATGGAACAAGCAGAATTACAATCCATCTTCAAAAGTTGCAGTCAATGCTCAGAGTAGCAATCAAAGCCAGACAAGTCTTGATTCTTCACCTGCCATCACTGCCCATCAACTGGAGCAGCTGTTGAGGCTGCTGCCTGCTCCATCCAAGGCTTCTGATACTGATGATGAGATGGACCTCTCATATGCTGGTATGGTTTCTTGCTTTCTTGCTGATTCTGTAGCCAATGAATGGATAGTGACTCTGGAGCCACAGACCACATGTGTGGAAATTTTGATGCTATGATTGACCCTGTTGCTAGCTGTAATGAACAAAAATCAACCTTCCCACTGGCCAGACTTCTAGTATAACCCACATTGGAAAAATTAAACTTGAAAATGGATTGACTCTCAACAATGTTCTACATGTTCCTTCCTTTAAACATAACCTCATTTCTGTTAAACAACTAAACCAAGATGCCAAGTGCAAGGTGACATACCGCTCTAATTTCTGTATAATCCAAGATGCTTCTACTGATGTTGTGAAAGGAATAGGTACTGCTGTGAATGGTTTATACTACCTGTCCAATGAACCTCTCTCAAAAACCCTTGCTCACCTCAAAAATCAAACCCTTCATAAAGACCCTCAAACACATGCCATGACAGCTGAGACCTCTCATACAGCCATTCCTACCACCCTTACACAAGTTCCCTCTGTCATAACTGCCACTTTGTGGCATCAAAGACTTGGCCATGCCCCATTGTCCAAAATTGAAAAGATTGCAGCCCACAACTTGAAAAAACAAACTCCTACTGAAATTTGCTTGACTTACCCACTTACCAAATTCACCAAACTATCATACACCTTGAGTCAATCCAGAGCCAAACAGCCCTTTGAGCTTATCCACATTGACACTTGGGGACCTTATAAGGTTCCCACACGTGCTGGATACAGATACTTCCTAATTGTAGTTGATGACTACATCAGACTGACTTGGGTTCACTTGCTCAAACATAAGTCTGATGCCTTTGAGGCTATAGAACTCTTTGTTAACATGGCTGCAAATCAGTTTGAGAAGAAAATTAAAACATTAAGATCAGATAACGCACAGGAATTTAATGATAAAAAGTGCAAACCTTTTTTTGCCAAGCTGGGAATCAGTCACCACTTGTGTTGATAGGCCCCAACAGAATGGCAGGGCTGAAAGAAAGCACAAAAATGTGCTTGAAATGGCCAGGGCCCTCATGTTTCAAGCAGGGTTACCTCTTCACTTTTGGGGGAGTGTGTACTCACTGATGTAAACATCACCAACAGACTGCCATCTACTGTGTTAGGTGATCTTACTCCCTATGAACTCCTCTATAACTCTCAGCCCAAATACAAACACCTCAAAGCTTTTGGTTGCCTTACCATTGCTACTAACCGTAAAACTGTAAAAGATAAGTTTCAACCTCGAGGTATCCCTTGTGTTTTCATAGAATACCCCACTCATCAAAAATGATACAAGCTGCTTAACCTTCTCACCAACAAGGTCTTTGTCTCAAGAGATGTAAAATTTCATGAGAATATCTTCCCATATCACATCTTCCACTCTACCTCATCTCAACCCACTAATGAACCTACTATAAACCATCAACCAAACACGTCTTAGAAAGATGACCTATCTGACACTGAGCTTCCTTCAAACCAACCACCACCTAATCCTTCCCCTCCTCCTATGAGACAGTCTACAAGAACTCACAAACCCCTACATGGCACTCTGATTACCATGTTTCAACAACTATCTCCTCACAAACCACCTTTCCTGATCATATTCAACACAAAGCTCTCACAACTCTATCCCCACAATTCTATTGCTTCATGACACAGTTCACTCAATAACCTGATCCTACTCTTTTTAAAGAGGCTGCAAAACACAATCTCTGGCTCCATGCCATGGATGAAGAACTGGAGGCTTTAGAAGCTAACCATACTTGGGAAATCATTGACCTTCCCAAGGGAAAACAACCAATTGGTTGCAAGCTAGTGGTTGTACAAAACTAAGTACAATCAAGATGGTTCTGTTGAAAGAGCAAAAGCAAGGCTAGTTGTGCTGGGTCATAGACAGAAATATGGTGTTGATTACTTGGAGACATTTGCTCCGGTTGCAAAATTAGCCACAGTAAGATCCCTTTTAGTTGTTGCAGCCATGAAAGGATGGCATGTACATCAAATGGATGTAAAAAATGCCTTCCTTCATGGGGACTAACAAGAGACTGTTTACATGAAGATGCCCCCTGGATACACAAAGCATGGCTTCAGGTTCTCCTCTAATTATGATCCTACTCAACAACATGAGCAACCTACCAAAGTTTACAAGCTCTTGAAATCTCCATATGGCCTAAAACAGGCTCCCAGGCAATGGTTTGCCAAATTAAGCTCCACTCTCATTCAACATCACTTTAATCAGTCAAAAACTGATTACTCTTTTTTTACCAAGCAAAATCAGCATGGTTTTGTAGCTATCCTCATCTATGTTGATTATTTAATCATCATTAGTGATAGCATGGAGGCTATTACAGCAGCAAAACAAGTCCTCTCATCTCCGTTCCACATGAAAGACATGGGAGACTTAAGATACTTCTTGGGAATTGAGGCTGATAGATCATCCCAAGGTATCTTTCTTTCACAGAGAAAATACATCAAAGACCTTCTCTCTCACTATGGCATGACTGGATGTAAACCTCTCAAACTCCCTATGGACACTCATCTCAAGATCACACTCACTGCTGGCACTCCCTTACCTGATCCTGAATCATACCAAAGGTTGGTTGGCAAACTCATTTATCTCATTATAACCCGGCCAGATATAGCCTATACTGTCCACATCTTTAGCCAATTCATGCACCAATCAACCTCTGTTCACTTCCAAGCAGCAAAAAGAGTCTTGAGATATCTCTCTAACTCTCCTCACCAAGGCATCCTATTGGCATCTCACTCAAGTGCTCAGCTAAAGGCATTTTGTGACAGTGATTGGGCAAGCTACCCTAACACTAGGAGATCAACTTATGGCTTTTGTATCCTCCTAGGTGACTATCCCATATCATGGAAAGCTAAAAGGCAAACAGTGGTTGCTAGGTCCACTGCTGAGGCAGAATACAAGTTAATGGCACTCACCATTTGTGAAGTAATGTGGCTAAAACAGCTCCTTAAGGACCTAGGCCTAAAGCCACTTGGCTCCACTTCTCTCTTCTGTGATAACCAGGCTGCATTAGCCATAGCAGCTAACCCAGTCCAGCATGAAAAACTAAGCACGTGGAGATAGACTGTCATTTCATCAAAGATCAAACACAAGAGGGAGTTATTTCTCCTACATATGTCTCTTTTACCAATCAGCTTGCTGACATATTCACCAAGATTCTTCCTACTCAGCAGCATCATCTCATCTTATCCAAGCTGGGAGTTAAGTCTACACACCACTCTCAGCTTGAGGGGGAGTGAAGAGAATGATACATCAGCAGCAGCCTACATCCTCTTTTTCTTCGCTCTTCCGGAACCGGTACAGAAATGGGTGCGGTTCTGGAGGTTGCTTTCTCACGGCAAACCTCCTAAACCAAAGTCTATAGACTGAATTAGGAGAATGGAAACCTATATATTAATCTAATGGCAGGGAATTCTATTCATTGTTCTTTCGACTGGCTTCCAGCTATGAAGTCTAAGGCCCATTTTATTCCTCTACAGTTCATGTGTCTAAGCCCATGTTACTTTTTATTCCCTGTCATCTTATTTCTAGAAGGAATGTATAGGTGTCCTATAATGTCATTCCTATGATGTCACTTATGTCCTTTATGGCTGTTATTTTGTCTTTTTTTTTTTTGGTAAAATGTAAGTATATTACCAAAAGCAATAACTTGCCAACAAAAACAACCTACAGCTGCTCATACTAGAGCAGGATCACAACAAAACTACACACCAACCAACCAACAAAACAAAAACCAGACAACAACAACTGAACCAACAAACCAAAACACCTTAGGCTAAGTTACATAATGAGTTGAGCCATTCCCTATCTCTACTACTCCAACTATTAAGCACTTTGCTTCTAACTCTAATACTCATCTCAGCTTGTATTTGTTTAATAATCAATTCAGGCCTTAACACTGCCCCCTGCCATAAAGAATGATTTCTTGCCTTCCACACATAGTAGACAGTAGCTGCCAAGGTTGCATAACTAATCTGTTGTTGCTTCTTTTATCTGAACTTCCTACCCCACTTTTTCCAGCTTGTGTACAGGCTCTCTTGAGATCTGAAAGGAATACTCATCCAATTCATGATGCCACGACAAACTTGTTTACTAAAAGGACACTTAAAAAATAAGTGAGCACATGAATCTTCCCCTTGAGCACACAATAAACAGGCAGCATCTGCACAAATGCCTGCTTGTTGCAATTTCACTCTAGTTCTTAACTTCCCTAAAACTGCAAGCCAAGAGATAAAGGCATGTTTTGGAATATTTAACTTATTCCAAACCCAATTATACCAACTGACTTTTTCATGATTTCCCATTAACCAATCATACCCTTCCTTAATAGTGTACTTCTTAGTACCATCAAGCCACTGATTTTGATTATAAGTAGGCTTAAATTGATTCTTCAGTTTACATACCATTTTCCAGCCCCACAGTCTATGCTGCTTCATAATCCCACCAGTTAGTGTCCTTAATGTAGACACTGTGCACCCATTTAATCCACATTACATCTTCTTTCTGAGCTATCTGCCACACCAACTTCCCAATAGCTGCAGTGTTCCATCTCACACTGTTCCTAACACCTAAGCCCCCTACTTTCTTCAATTTACACACCCATTCCCAAGCCACTGTAGGAGGTTTGTGCAAATGTGTTTTCCCCTCCCATAGAAAGGATCTACAAATCTGCATAATTTTCTCCAGCACCCTCTTAGGCATCTGGAATACTTGAGCCCAATACGTATGTATACTCATCAAAACAGCTTGCACTAGAACACTCCTAGCTGCATATGACAGATGTCTAGAAGACCAACACAAAATTCTTTTGACAATTCTATCAACTAGAATGTCACAATCTGCAATTGTCAGTCTTCTAGCAGAGATTGGTACACCTAAGTACCTAAATGGGAAGGTACCTTTTGTGAACCCAGTGACTTGCAATACTCTCTGCTAAATATCTTCTTTCACATTGCCAAAATAAACATCTGTCTTATCTGTATTAGCATGAAGCCCTGACGCTTGAGAGAAAGACTTCAAAGCTCTAATCATCAGAACAACAGATTTAACATCCCCTTTGCAGAAGAGCATCAAATCATCTGCAAAAACTAAATGAGTAAGCCTCACTTCCTACATCATTCTCTTTATATATAGCTACTAATCCTTGTTCTAAGATCAAGAGAGAATGAATGAAAATCATCACCAATCTGGATTGATGAATATTCCATACCATTATTCAGGTATTTTACAGTCTTTACTATAAGACAGACGAAAAGGTTGAAGCCACCTCCTTTAAGGAATTTATATAGAAGCTTGCGGTCACTAAACGTAAAAACTTGATACTGGGGTTCCAATTTTGAGTGATTGTCTTTTATAGTTTCAACTATTGATTATTTTCGGTTCGACTTAAAAATAGGTGGTTGTAATAGTATGGCCTAACTTACTTATAATCGTTTACATAGACGGTTGTGATTATAATTTGCTCAATTTGGCCCTATTAAAATAGAACAACCCATACTTACACTAGTGGAAAAAACACGCAAGGGCAGCGGTGCAAGGGTTGCGGTTTATTGCAAAACGCGGCCCTTAATAGTGAAGGCGGCGGTTAGCCCAAAAATCGCAGTCCTTTATAAATTAAGGGCTGCGGTTTTTGGGCTGACCGCATCCCTTAATTGAAGGGCTGCGGTTTTTGGGCTAACCGCAGCCCCTAATAGGCCTAGTTATTCACTTGGGCGAAACTCTCCCGCATACACGCATAGTAGTCGCATACCCATCCCAAAACAAAACCCTAACTTTTCTCTCTCCTCCCCAGTCCTCGATTTTCCCTCTCACCTTATCAAACCCCCATCCCTCTCTCTCTTCGCATCTCTCTTCACCCTCCGCCGCCGTTCGCTCGCCGGAGTTGAGCAGATTGATGTCGTAAGAAGGACGGCTTGCACCGTTGCGTAGTGGCGAAAGAAATTCCCGAAGTTAGAAAATGAAGAGAAGAAGAATGAAGAAATAGTCTAGAGCTTTTTAGTTGCTTACTTCAGCCAATTGTCGCTGATTCTGATCTCGATTACATTGGAATTCGTCGTCTTCTCCTTCATCGCAAGGCTCAATCTGGTGTTCGCCGCAGAATTGTATGAATCTCTTGTTTATTACCATTTAATTGAGCTCAATTAGTCTGTAATCTGTGCGTTTTTTCGTTTAATTTGATTTAATCATGTCAAATTTTGGATATATTAGTTTGCTTTTTCTGTGGTTGAATTTTTTGTCTAGATTGTTATTCTTTTTCTAGTGTTTTGGTTGTTTATGGAAGCTTGAATGATTCAGTTCCTTGTTTTTCTTTATGAAATTTATGTTTAATTGTCATCTTGAACGCAATTGAGGTGGTGTTTCTCTTCCATGTTTGTGCAATTAGTTAGTTCAATCTGTCATTAGAATGTAGATAGTTTTTGTTTCAGTGATGCTACTGTTTTCTGTTTCTTTATGAAGAAAAAGATGTGTTCTGGCGGTTAACACTGCATTTGATCCTCTGCTCCGCTGCCTCCCTGCCGCCATTGCCTGTTCTTCGTGCTCCATTTCTCAATTTCCCTACATACTAGCTACAATTTATGATGATTTTCACTCATTACTCAATTGAGCTCATTACATGAATAGGTTGTTGCTCCATCCTCAATTTCAATCATGCAGGGCAAAAATGGACATATATGAGATAGATTGTTTTAGTTTCAAGTACTACAAGACTATTTAATCAAATCTTAATTTAGACAAATACATGGGTATAAAAAAACATATATAACACAGCAACTTTTTGAGCTGGGACTTTTTTGCTTGATTGTTGTTAATGTCTTTTAAGAAAGAATTAAACAATAACCTAAGGCTAATCATGGAGAAGGAATAATGGGTTTGAAATGTGAAATTAATTATATATTTTTTGGCTTTTATATGTACTCGAATTTCGCTATATAAATCCCATTTGCTTTGTGTCACCAAATAGGAGCTTGATTCTGATTCGGAGGAACCATCTTCTGGGTGCACAGCTTGTGCTGTAATAATGCGAGAAAACAAGTTAGTCGTTGCTAATGCTGGTGACTCTCGTTGTGTATTGTCCAAGAGTGGTCAAGTAATCCTCTTTCTTCCTCTCTGTTTTCTTTTCTTTTTTTCTGTGTGTGGTGCACAGAAGCACTGTAGCCTGTAGGCACTTGCATGGACAAATTTCCTTCCCGCCCTCCCTTCCTCTCCGCTTCTCAATTGGTCTTGGGTTAAATATTACTTGCAGATTTGCAGATATCATCCCTTTTAAGTAATTATATGTTTGTGCTCAATGCATTCTGCAGTTTTGGTATTTCTTATGCCTTCATTTGAAGAAGGTGGAGATTGTTTGGCAAGGTCAAACCAGTTTCATTGGACAAGATGTTGCTTATTTAAAATAAATATATGATTTACATCTTGTTTCTGTCTGTAATTATCTATTTGCTCCTCTAAGGATGTGATTTAATTATATCAGTACCTAGTTCTCTTACTTCTATGACGCTAATCTTTTTCTCCAGGCTTATGATTTATCTAAGGATCACAAACCTGAACTTGAGGCTGAAAAAGAAAGGATTCTGAAAGTGGTGGTTTTATCCATGGTGGACGGGTAAATGGATCTCTAAACTTGACAGGAGCCATTGGTAATGACTAATGAACATATCCTTGGAGAACGATCATCAATTGGTCAGTTTCTCTAAATTCTATGTTTTTAAAATTCTACCATTTGTTTGATTGATTTAAATGCTTATTATGTTTTGATTTATCTCATTTTTGGGGCTATGATATTATGACGTTTCATGTTGGCCGACCCCAAATCATGTTGTGCTGTGATATTTTATAAATCTATTCGATGATTGAATTTCATACATAATCCCATCCGAAATGGGATTTCCTTGTAGACATTTTACTACTACCAAGAAGCGTATTTAGTTTGTAGTTTTTAATAATGGTATTTTAGATTGTATTGTCAACTTTGGCCACCTCGCTCCCTCACACTTTTTTCTTTTCTTGATAATTGTAATATTTTTTCTCTTTCTCCTATTCCTGTATCCAGTGGTCTCCAACTGAAACTTTCTCTTTACTTTTATTAAACACAACAGTCTGCTTGTATATGTAGTACAATTGTTCATTTATGCATTTATCTAACTTATATATTTGGTCTTGTAGTTCATCTTCTAATGACCTGGGCCTCAATCCTGATGGGTCTACTGTGAACCCTGCTGCTTTTCAGCAGCAAATTCGGCGTGATTTTAATCTGATGGCGCGGCTGTTTCAGGTATTGTTGTGTGCATATCATGTCTTTGATTGAATAAAATTTGCTAGATGATGAGTGAAGAAACGGTTACAAGGTTTTGGTTGATCTTGTCATTTTGTTGGATTGCACTTTTATTTTCTTGTTTGATTCTTTGTCTTTCTATATATGACTAAGGCTGGTTTAGTCGGATTGCTGAGGTTTTCACAAAAATAAGTGTTGAACCATTTTAATTCTTCAGTTTGATGATGCCCATATAATTGTCTGAACCTTTCAAAAGGAGTAATTTGTCTCTAGAGGCATCAGTGGATAGGGAAATTTCCCTTCTTGAAGTTTTTTTGCTTATGTTGCTACTAAATGCATAATTGGACAATTATGAATTATTATATAGGGCTGTAGAAGTTTCTCTCTTTTTTTTGAATTAAGATTATTGTGTAGATTTGTATAGTATTTTTTCTTCATGTCTTCTTTTTGCTACTGATTTCATTTCTCTGTAAATCGATGCTTTAGGATTAACACTCTTTTTAGGCACTTAATCCATGATTTATGTCCTATTTTTTTCCCCAATTTTTATGCTTTTTTTTAACTATTTGTGAGAAATGTCTACTAGCAAGCTACTGTTTATGTGGGATTTTTTTTCTCTGAAGCTACCAGTAAGGCAATGCCTTAAATTGTGAAGCAACATCTGGGTATCTAATTATATATAGTTTAGTCAATAACATAACAATTTTCCTACTTTATCAATTACATTGGCTCTGTACGTTTGCATTTCTTTGATAGCTCATTTTTTATTTTCAATAAAAATGGCTTCATTAGTTCTTCCATCGTTATTATACTTGAAGTTTGAAACATAAAGAAGGCAATTTGGTCATTTTACGTTTTTATCTATATTCTAAATATGTGACAGGATACAGAAAGTAAACCCATGGCAGCTGGTAGCTCCAACTTGCCGGTTGATTCGGAGATAGAGGAAGAAGATGAACTTCCATGTAATGGAGGACCTCTGCTCAATTCTTCAGGTAGGAAGTTCAATTTACCTATATGGCAACATTTGCGAAGAAAAAAACCTTTATTGATGGTACTTGGTAGCATTGAAACCACTTGCAATGATGAAAATTAGATTGTTATATAGATGATTTAGAAGCTCATGGTAGAATTTTCCTTACTATTGATAATTGGAGATGTGACCACAATCACACCCGTGATGAACATATGTGTAAAACAGCTCATTCGCTCGATGTTAATTGGAAATTATGAAAGAGAAAAATGAAATGTGCTTTGATGGAGGTTTTCTTGTTCTGGAGATTGCATTGTCGTTTGTTAAATAGGAAATTGTTTATTAGATAGTAATTAGCTTCACTTCATCTTATAAGAAATGTGTGATTGCTTATATTAATGATCATCTTCACCTGCTACACCGCCCTGCTTCCCCCTGCCGCCCCCCACACTGCCCAGCAGCACCTCCACCCCAGCCCAGCACCCCCTACTGCCCCTCCCCCCCGCTACACCCCCAGCCCAGCCCAGCTCAGCACCCCCTGCTGCCCCTGCTACACCCCCATCCCAGCCAAGCACCCCCTGCTACACCCCCATCCCAGCCCAGCACCCCCTGCTGCCCCCCTTGCTACACCCCCCAGCCCAGCCCAGCACCCCCTACTGCCCCCCTTGCTACACCCCCCACCCCAGCACCCCCTACCCCCTGCTACACCCCCCATCCCTACAGCCCCCCACCCCAGCCCAACACCCCCTGTTGCCCCCCCCCCCGCTACACTCCCCAGGTTCACCTTCAAATTATATTATAGCGATTTTGGTTTTATTTGCTAGGTTCTATTGTCTCTAGAGAAGTTGCTTTTGAGGGATCCGGATGCTAGTCTTGGTGGAGTTTTTGTAATGTCTTCAGGCTGTTCTTTGGTTGGTTTATTTTCTGATGGTTGTGATCATGCTCATATATTGCAATTCGAACAAGAAGGGCAGCCTCGAACTAATGTAATTCAGTTATTATGTTCTCTATATTTGTGTAAAAAACATAATTTGTGATTGAAAATGATACTTTTATATATGTATAACTGTTTAGAATATTTAGGACAAAAAAATGCAAAAAAAAATGTCACAAGGGTTGCGGTTCAGGTAAAAACCGTAGCCCTTAGCGGGTTAAGAGCTGCGGTTAAGGGCCAAAACCGCAGCCCTTAACTCACCAAGGGATTCGGTTTTGGCCCTTAACCGTAGCCCTTAAGCCACCAAGTGCTGCGGTTTTTCACTAATCGCAACCCTTAACGCGCTAAGGGTTGCGGTTAAAAACCGCAGCCCTTCCTAAATGCCAAGGGCTGCTAGTCCAAGGGCTGCGGTCAAAAAACGCAGTCCTTGGGCCCCTTTTGACCGCATCCCTTGGGCTTTTTTCCTCTAGTGTTAAATCCTACAAATAATGATAATCAATAGTTGGGCCTATAGAATACAATGGTCATAGTTGAGACTTTGAGATCCTGAGTGTCAATTTTTCCAATATAAAGTGTCACCTTATTTTAGAGCTGAAGACTACCGAATTTTTTTTTTCTTTTGAAAGGAAAGATTACCGAAATCTTTAACACTACATTTTAATTTGACCTCCTTATTCCAAACTTTCTTCGCGAAGTTGCCGATGCATAAACTAGTGTTTGTTTTTATTTGGTTAAACTGATATGGAGACATGGAGTTCGTCTTAGCTTCATAATTTGAACTGCTCTTTCTAGTGCAAAACTGAACATAAATGTAAATCTCTCATTATATAAATAAAATATTATGAATAAATGACTACATTCAGTCATTCACGGAACAATGAAGCCGCCTTTTACTTTATCTGAAAGATATTTTAGTAATTCCCTGACTCTAGATCTATCCTTAAAGTTAGACTCAATCAAACATATATATATGTGGAAGGTAGGAATAGTTGTGTTTTTTAGAAACCAAGACCCTTCCCCGGAACAGGTTATTAGTTTTAAAGCTAGTGGAGGTGCTAGAGAGTAAACTATGGCGTGCAAAGATTAAAAAAAAAATGACCAATGCTGATGACAAGTACATTATTATCCTTCCCCGTGATTTTATAATTATCCATGTTGAAGCTTCTTTTATTGGTTTGTATGATGTGGTTGGCCTTGGGGGTGGTGAGAGATAAATATATATGTGTGTATATGTATTGATGATCATGCTCAACAAGAAAGTTAAGCCCAAGCAGCTCAAAGCTCAAGCTCAACAAACTGATGACTCAGCATTGTAGTTTTAATCTGTTATAACTACTTCTCAAGTTGTTATAGAAGTTAGTTAGTTAATTGAGTTAGTTGAAAGACCTATTTCTGTAATGAAAGTTGTCAATATAATAAGTTGACAGTGAGTTCTAGTAGCTCATTCATTCATAATAAAAAATTCTTCTCCCGCTCTTCTCTCTACTTTCTCTCTAAATTTTATTTCAATTCAATCAGTTTTCATGTGAAGTTCTATGAACTTCTTTATGGTATCAGAGCAGGATCTACGCTAAGATCATGGTGCAAAATCAACTACATTTAAGTAGCAAATCTTCAAATTCTTTCAAAATCAAATCGAAATTTCAACGTAGAACAGCAGCAAATTTCTGCAAAACATCAAATTACAAAAGTCAAAATTTGCAGAAAACAGGTTTGATAATTGTTTCTTCAATTTCTGGAAAATCGGATTTTGATTCCAGATTAAATCTCATCATTTGATTGTTTTTTATCTTAGATTTGTTCAATTTTCTCTTCTTTGATCAAATTTTTCTCTCAAAATCATCAAATTCATAAATGCCTTCCACAACTAATCCTATGCAAGATTCTACAAGTCCATATTATGTTAATCCAAATGAAAATACTTCTTTACCGTTGATTTCTGAGAAGTTTAATGGAGAATCTTATGGAGAATGGAGGAGTACGATGTTGGTTTTTTCTGTCAAAAATAAGCTAGGATTTATCAATGGAAGTTTAAAGAAACCTGCCGCTGATGATTCTAACTATGCTGCGTGGGCGAGATGTAATGATATAATAATCTCATACATAGTGAAATCCTTAGAAACTTCTATAGCTCGAAGTGTGATATATCAGATCCAATATACTAAGGATGCAGCCCCTACCTAAGCTCTCATTAGCATATAGATTGCTTATTCTGGATGAAAAACAAAGGCAAGCTGCAACATCTTCTACTGCTACGTATACACAGATTGTGTATGCTAATGCTGCAGAAGGACAAAGAGAGTTCACAGGCTATGCAAGCAAGAATTCTAAGCCTAGACACGTGTTTCAACACTCTGGCAAGAAGATTGTGATAGGCAATGCTCATAAACGACCACAATGTGATCATTGCAAGAAGTTAGGACATACAATTGATGTATGTTGGCAGTTGAATGGTTATCCATCTCAGTTCAAGAACAAAGGGAAGAGTAGTACAAGCTCAAAATGTTGATAACACAGATGAGAATGTTACTCAACTCATTGAAGATCAATTCAATAGGTTAATGAGTGTCATTTCTACTCAACAAGAAGCTGATGAGAGAGCTGCAAGCACAAGTGCTAGTGCTAGTGTTAACAGTCATGAAAAATACACCAAAGTGCCTAATACTATTACAATTGCTGATGGCAAGCAAATTGTGGTGGAACATATAGGACAAGTGAAGTTTGATAATGGGATAATCCTAGAGAATGTGTTACACATTCCAAGCCTTAAATTCAATCTCTTATCTACACATAAACTGTGTAGAGATATGAATTGTGAAATAAAATTCACTTCTGATATGTGTATCCTTCAGGATCCCTCTCTGAATCTTTCAGTGGTTCTTGGTAAACTCACTTCTGGATTATATGCTGTCACTAAAGCTCAAAATAGTCAACAAGCCAAGATTATTCTCCAATCAATGTAGCAGATTCAACATTCATTGCTCAATCACAGGATGCCAAACTATGGCATCTCAGGTTAGGCCATATGAAATTCAATAAGCTACATTTGATTAATTCGAGCTTTCCTAATAATGTGGCTTGTGATATAATATGTCAAGTTTGTCCTAAGGCTAGGCAAACTAGATTACCCTTTCCTTCAAGCTTTTCTACTACTTCTAAACTGTTTGAAATAGTTCATGTTGATACTTGGGGGCCATACAAATCCAAAACTCATGATGGATTTGCATGGTTTCTCACCATTCTTGATGATTTTTTAAGGATCGGAACACATGGACATATATGATGCAGAATAAATCTGATGATGTTGCTGTGTTAAATGCTTTCTCTGCTATGGTAGAAACTCATTACAAAACTCAGATCCTTTGTTTCTGTACAGACAATGCAAAAGAGTTAGTTGAGGGTGATATATTGGAATTATTTAACACAAAAGGCATTAAGCATCAAAAGTCTTGTCCTGAGAGTCCTCAGCAAAATGGAGTAGTAGAGAGGAATCATAGGCATCTCTTGGAGACAGTCAGGGCTTTATTCTTCCAAAGTAGGATTCCAGTGAAGTTTTGGGGTGAGTGCTTGCTGTGTGCAACTCACATTATTAACAGGATGCCACTCAGTATTGGTTTTATTTCTCCCTATGAGAAATTACATGGTTCTAAGCCTGATTTGTCTCATTTAAGAGTCTTTGGCTGTTTATGTTATGTGTCTACCATCAAAGCACACAGATCTAAGTTTGATGCTAGAGCACACATGTTTGTGTTTCTTGGTTACCCACCTAATCAGAAGGCCTACAAGGTGTTTTGTTTAGAAACTGGAAAAATGATTGTCAACGGGGACATTATTTTTCATGAACATCACTTACCTTACCAATACTCAGCTGCTTCTCCTACATCTTCTCCATCATCATCACCAATGTATCTCCCTGTTAACACCCCTGTCACTATGGACATTGCATTTGATATACCTGAGCCTCTCATCTTTCCAGATGACACCTCTCCTACTTATCCTACATCTACCAATACTTCAGATTCTTCTGATTCTTCTTCACCTGAACCTAGTCCTACTTTATCTACTTCCAATCAACATTCTTCACCTTCTCAAATTCATGAGCCTAATTCTTCTGTTATACCACCTAGACACTCCACTAGGCCTAAACACAAACCAACATACCTAGACAACTATGCTTGTTTTGCTGAACATATTACATCTCATTGGTGCAATATTGTTCAATTCTCTCAACTCCCATCTTCTACTCAAACTCACATTAACCACACATCCAATGTTGTTAAACTGTTAATTATTGGGAAGCAGCTCAGCATCCAGGGTGGGTAGAAGCTATGAAAAAGGAGTTGGATGCTCTTATTGCCAATCAAACTTGGGAAATGGTGCCTCTTCCTAAGCATAAAAAGGCCATAGGGTGTAAATGGGTGTATAAAGTGAAGCTTAAGGCAGATGGTAGTATTGACAGGTTGAAGGCTAGACTTGTAGCCAAGGGTTTTACACAGAAGTATGGTTTGGATTACAAGGAAACTTTCTCACCAGTGGTCAAAATGACTACACTAAGATGTCTTTTATGTCTGTTCTAAGTGGCCATTGCACCAACTGGACATAAATAATGCATTTTTGCATGGAACACTTCATGAAGAAGTATACATGAAGGCTCCTGAAGGGTTTCCAAATCCAGACAAGTTAGGGTCCGTTCTGTTCAACTTATTTTAACTTATATAAGATTTTATAAGATCAGATAAGATAAGATAAAATAAGATAAGATAAATAAGATGTTAGACACACACAGTAAACTATCTTATAAGATAAGATAAGATAAGATAAGATAAGATCAGATAAGATTTTATAAGATCTTATAAGATAAGATAAGATAAGACAAAATAAGTTGAACAGAACAGACCCTTAGTGTGCAAGCTTACCAAGTCTTTATATGGGCTTAAGCAAGCCTCAAGACACTGGTTTGCTCGTTTACATGAAGAATTGGTGAAGCAAGGTTATCAACAATCCAAGAATGATTATTCTTTATTTTTGAAGAAGTGTGATGATTCAATTACAGTAGCAACTATATATGTAGATGACATAATTCTCACTGGGTCTAATGTTGATGAAATTGTGAGATTGAAGCAGCATTTGCATGATACTTTTAGTATTAAAGATCTAGGGCTACTTAATTACTTCCTAGGGATGGAAGTTAGTCACACTACAACTGGTATTATGGTAACACAGAAAGAGTTTACTAAGGAGTTGTTGTTGGATTGTGGCTTAGATGTTACCAAGGTTGCTAAAACACCTTTATCTCCAGCCTTGAAACTCAGTGCTGATACAGGAGACACATACCATGATCCTAAACATTACAGAAGTTTAGTAGGCAATTAAACTGCTAAGGAGTTTAGTAGGCAAATTAAACTTCATAAGGAGTATTTCTAGAAGGAACAATTTTATGAACTACTCCTTCATGTGAAGTTCTATGAAGTTCTTCAATATGTGTGTGACAAACGTTAAATTTCTGATCTGGTTTGGTTCATAAGTAAATGTTCAGGATCATGAAGTGTTGTAGGCAAATTAAACTTCATAAGGAGTATTTCTAAAAGGAGCAATTTTCCACTTCCATGTCAATACATTGAGTTGTTAGTTTTACCTGCTGGTCTGGGTTGGGTTGGGTCGAGTCGGGCATAAATTGGTCTTGTCTTCAACAGTTCGAGTCAATACGATTCGGCTTGTAAATCGGTTAAAGCGGGTTGTTTTGGGTTCAGCTTGACTTCGGCTCATATCATAATTGGTTTTTGTTCATCTTGGTCTGTTAGGTTCGGGTTGACTTTGGTCTAATCATAATTGGTTTTCAGTCATCTTAGGTTGAGTCACTTTCGATTTCAGTTGAAATTCGAATCTGTACTTATTAGGTCAAGTTATTTCCCGATCATATCATCCTCGAATCCGATCAAAATGGGCCTTACTGATCCGAAAATGGACCGAAACGGATTGGAGTGGAGCTGCTAAGGAACGTTCATCGATCCGGTTTAATTTGAGTACAAAATTAGACTAGTTAAGATATTTATGCCACTAAATTGCTGCATAGAAATACCTTAACTGGTCCGATTTTGTAACCGAACCGGATCCGTGAAGCCCCATAATAAATTAAAAAATTGGCGCCATTATTAGAGTATCAAGTCCACAATAGTATGGCATATGCGCATAACAAATATTAACAATATCAGCGACAAGGAGGATGCTGCCAACAACTTCACCCGTGGTCATTATACCATTGGCAAGGAAATTTGAGGTGAATAACAAAAGTAAACAAACTACAATTCCATTAACAACAATGATCAACAATTACAGAATAAAGAAATTAGAAAAACTAAACCCTAAAAATATAAAACGAAAATTTAAAAAACAAACCACAAAATTATACATAAATACATAAATACAGAAATACAAAAAACTAAACCAAAAAAATACATAAATCGAAAATTAGAAAATTAAACCCTAAAATTATACAAAAAATTAAACTCCAAAATTACAAACGAAATAAAATTACAAACGAAAATGGGACGATAATGAAAATTAAAAACGAAAAAAATAATCCTAGATTTGGAATGAAATTAAAGAAAAGATTGAAGTAAATAACAAGATTGTGTTTGGAAATTTATCAACAAAAATTAAAAAACTCAAACATTCAGAGAGGAGACAAGAGAGGCGAGCGACGAATTCTCAATTGGTGGTTAAGTTGACGGCGGTGACGAACACTAAGAGATGAGAGAAGAGATGCGAGCGACGAGCGATAGGTGGTTGGTGGTGGTTGATGACGAGGTTGGTGGTTGGTTGATGACGAGGAAGAGATGGTGGTTGAAGGCATCGAGCAACGGAGTGGAGAAAGAGAGTGAACTTGGCTGGGTTAGGGAAGAGGAGTGGAGAGGATGATAGAGGAGAGAGAATGAGAGATGGAAGAGGAGGGTTAGGGTTTGGTGTCCCTTTTTTTTTAAAAAGTCGTTTTAGCGGTGAAATCGATTGTTTAAGATCGTCTTGAGAAGCGTGCCTATAATACCATTATATTGGTACTCGCTTTGATGGGCTTCTCAAAATTCGTGCCCCTTTAAGGATCGTCGATGGCGTCCGTTTTTTCAAAAAAAAAGTCTTTTTGGCGGTAAAATCACTCGTTTAAGATCACCTCGGGAAGCATGCCCATAATACCATCTCATTGGTACTCGTTTTCATGAGCTTCTCGAAATTCGTGCCTTTAATGATCGTCTGTGGCGTCTTTTTTTTTTTTAAAAAAAAAAAAAAAAAGGGCAATCAGGAAACATATAAGAAAATAAGAAAAGAAGAGCTGAGATTCGAATGTATAAAAGAACGAACTTTATTAAAGATCTACATCATGAAAGAAAACGTTAGTAACTTCAATATAAAAATAAGAAATTTATTCAAGAACCATGAGGAATATACTGGTGTGGATTGAGTCTGAGGGAATAAGAACCTTCAGGAAAAGCAATTGTGATGCCTTTAAACGAACACTTGTGAAGATCAATCAAAGTATGTGTTTGTAGGTTTGTAAATTTATGAAAGTGCGAGAGTTTGAGAGTTTTTGAGGGAATTTGGCAAGTATTCGAGCGTATCGCGTATGTGTGAAAAGTCTTTTTTTTTTTGGAAATCACGGCCTATTATAGCAAAATATTATTTTATTTTTTTAGTTTTTTGACAACGAGAAATCGTACATTAACTAAAAGAGGAAGTGCAGCCTAATGCTAATACAACCAAAACTAAAACAAACAAACAAACCAAAAGGAGCTTTATGAGCTCGTACATTCCATCTAAAACGAAAATACATAAAATTGAAAAAAAACTCGTTTAGGAAGGGGAGCGTCGCTGGTCAGATCTGATGATGGTGGAGTCAAACCTCGGATGGCTGACGGAGGTGGTAGAAGAAGTGGATGACATTCACAATCCGGACAATGAACAACCAACGGCGAGCGTCGCGTCTCGCCGCATGAGCAATCCCAACAATATGCTATCTCTTGGGATCCTAGGCTCATGATCTTGTGAAGAGTCACGTTCCGTTGTGACTCATTACTCTCGCTCGAGAGTATTGCAGGTTTCTCCATCATGAAGTAGGAGAAACGCTGATAAGTGGGCGTGCTGAAAACCCCCAGATGTAACTGGAGTGCCGTCTGCAGATTTGAAGTTGTCAAGGCAAGGACCATGAAGATCAATGCCAAGCTAAAAAGAGAGTCAAACAAGTTAAGCTCTCGAACACACCGCCGGTTTAGAAAATCGGAAAACAGACGCCCCAACCATGAAAATTCTTCATCGCCTCGTCCATACTCACAAAAGTGGTGAGTCACTTTTTCCCTTAGCACATATTCCAAAAAAACGACATAGTTTACTATTACAAGCTTGAACCACCAATCCCGACCTAACTGACAAATACTTGTCGAGGGCCACAACTGACCACATACAACATCTTTAGCAACTCGAAAACAACGCACTCCTATTATTCGGAGCTTTAATACACATATTAAGAAAAAACCACACATACTAACATCCAACATAACTAGTTGGATAGCTCAAACTAGGGGGAGGGGAGGGGGAGGGGAAGCCCGACACTAACCGGGGAAAGGGAAAAGGGGAGCCCAACACTAATAGGGGAAGGGAGAGGGTAGCCCGATACTAAACTAAAAACACTTAACCGGGAAGGGGAAGGGGAAACCTAATGCTAACACCACGTGGGGAGGGGGAGGGAAGACTCACTACACACCAATAACGGGGAGGGGAAAGGCGGTGGAAAATCGAAACTGGACCGACTTGGGGCGAGGGGATGGTGGAGGACGACGTGACACAAACGGGTTGGGGACCGACAGAAAAGGGGAAGGGGACGGGGAAGAACACGGGGAGGGGGACACTTGAGCAAACACCGACAGGGAGGGGGAAAAACACGGGGAGGGGGAGGAGACTAAGCAAACAACACCGCGACGGCGGGGGTGGGGGAAACACCAGCGACACTACAGGGGAGGGGAACCTACGCTACTGCAGGGGTGGGGGAAACACCAGACACCGGCGACAGGAAACACAAGGACTACAACAAACAGAAAGGAAAGAGTGGGAGGGCTCGACTGCCGGCGTGAGGAGGCTGAGGTGGCTCACGCGGCAGTCGAGCCCGCTAAGGTTGAAAGTGTGGCGGTGAAGTGTTTTTAGGGTTTGGATGCAGAGGAGATTTTAGAGAGAGAGTTTTCTCCCTAACCTTATTCTTAGTTGGGCACCTCTATATAGCAAAATATTAGAAAAACATAGAAAAGCAAATTGCGCGTCACGCAACGAGTGCGTTAGGCACACGACTCTGTGTGACGCATAGAGCCATGTGTCAGGCGCAGATTGGTGCGCCTGACGCGGCACAACCAATGCACTGGGCGCACGTGGCGCTCCAAGCGCACCGCCTGCGTCAAACACGCTTTGACAACCTTTTTCTTAAACGCGTTTTTCTAAAGTTGATTTTCTTTTTTTTTGTTCAGAAAATTGTTTATTTAGGTTCCAATATAACATATTTGAAACCAAAAAATATGCTAATGGTAATTTTATAATATTAAAAAAACCGTATTGTGTACTAGAAAGTGCTTAATTGATAGCAAACATAATTTATTTTGTACTCGTAAATGTACTTATAATATAATATGATAGTACCAAAAAGTGTTGTAACATCGTTTTTGTAAACGATTTGCATTGACACAAATAAGTGTTAAATTGGTACGAGGAAGTACGAATTGGTACAAAAAAAAAAATAATTATTAGTACTAATTTGAGTACTAATAATAAAACTGACAGTATGAAAATTTGCCCAAATGGTGCCAATTTCCTTGCCTATACCAATTCCTTTTCAAATGCTATTGATTCCCTAGCAAAAATACCAAAATATCTCTTGTAAATGTGGACTTTGTTTAATGGTTGGAGACCAAGCCTTCCTATAATCATGTGGAGAATTAGGCCCTGTTCTTTTGGACTTATTTTTAGCAAAAATAAGTAAAAATAAGTTCAGTTTAGCAAAAATAAGTTCAGTATTACTATTAATGTTGTAATTATTATTTTTGTTTTCAATATTACTATTAATAATGTTATTATTATTAATATTATAATTATAATAACGATAAATTCTGTAAATTTTTTTATTTTTTTATTTTTTTTATTTTTTTATTTTTTATTATTTATTATTTTAATATTTTTATTATTTATTATTTATTATTTAGTAATTATTATTTATTATTTATTATTTATTACTTATTACTTATTATTTATTATTTATTATTTATTATTTATTATTATTAATATTTATTATTTACTACCTCTGTCCCAGAATAGTCTGAACACTTTCCTTTTATGTTTGTCCCACATTAGTTTGAACACTTCCATTTTTGACATGGTCCCACCATTAATATATTATTTCTTTTACACAATTATGGCCCACACTCTACATTTTATCAATAAAAAGTTACCCAACTTTCTCTCTCATCTTATAAAAAATACCCCACCAACTCCTATCACATCTACTTTTTAAATAAAATAACATTTGATAACCACACCACAACTTATCACCTTAAACTACGTGTCCCAACAAGTGTTCAGATCTTTATGGGACGGAGGGAGTATTATTTATTATAATTATAATTATTATTATTTATTATAATTATAATTATTTATTATATATTATTTATTATTTATTTATTATTTATTATTTAATATTTAATATTTATTATTTATTATTTATTATTTATTATTTATTATTATTAATATTAATATTACTTATTATTTGTTATTATTATTATTATTTATTATAATTTATTATTTATTATTAATTATATATTATTTGTTATATATTATTTATTTATTATTTAATATTTATTATTTATTATTTATTATTATTATTATTATTTATTATTTATTATTATTACTTATTATTATTATTTATTATTATTTATTATTTTTTATTATTAATTACATTATTATTTATTATTATTATTTATTATTATTTATTATTTCTTATTATTATTATTATTTATTATTATTATTTTTTATTATTATTTTTTATTTTTTATTATTAATTATTATTATTATTTATTATTTATTATTATTATTTATTATTTATTATTATTTATTATTTATTATTATTATTTATTATTATTTATTATTATTATTTATTATTATTATTTTTTTTATTTATTATTATTATTTAGCAAAAATAAGTTCAGTTCAGCCAAAATAAATTCAAAAGAACAGGGCCTTAATATTCAAACAACAAAATCTCCCAATAATATGCCTAAAATATTCCACATTAAATTTTTTTGTTATTTTTTTTGTAGGGGATGTAGAATATCTATGTCGACACTCGACACATGTAGGACACTAGGAGGAAGAATCGTTGCGCCTAAGAAAAAATCCTCGCAAAAACCATAAATATCCCCGAACTCAAACGGCCAAAAACCACACAACAAACTCAAAGCGAAAAAATCAGCATTGACTAAATCATCTACCAAAAAAATGGGAGTAGTGATAATCGACGGAACAACCGTAAGATCTTTCGTAGAAGACGAAACTCAATTCAACGAAAACATCAACAAAACATTCGCAACCTTCGACCTTAACGGAGACGGCACGCTATCGCGTGCCGAACTCCGTAAGGCTTTCGAGTCGATGCGACTAATCGAAACCCATTTCGGGGTCGATGTCGCACGCCCAACCCCTGCACAACTCACGGCGCTGTATGACTCTATATTTGATCGCTTCGACCTCGATCACAACGGAACGGTTGATATCGAGGAGTTTAGGATTGAAATGAAGAAAATAATGCTTGCTATTGCGGATGGTTTGGGTGAGTCGCCTATTCACATGGCGCTTGAAGATGATGGGACTGAGAATTGGCTTCAGAAAGCAGCTGATCTTGAGGCTTCGAAGGTGGGGGGAAGATCGGAAGTCAACTTAGAGTAGTGGGTTTTGGTTGTTGGGTGATGGGATCATGGGAATAATAATGTTTTGTGCGGTACACGTAAGGTGTTTGTGTTTATGTCTCAGTGAGTAAGATAGTTTTTCTAGAATGTTTTCTGTTTATATGAATGAGTGAGATGGTTTTCTAGAATGTTTGTTTTTAATATGACAATCCCAGTTTCCTGTTTTGTGTATCAGATGTTTGTGTGATGTTTGTGCTATTTAGCATATTTTGGTGAATGTTAGGAGGAGTGGTAAAACGTTAATTGATAGTGGGTAATATCAGGGATAAAATTGTCATTTCAGTATATTTTTATACACAAACAGGGGTCGATTTATAAATAACAAGTGTATCAAACACGCAAAAAGAGTCGATTTATCAACAAATAGTATGGGGGTTCTTATAAATAACGAATTGCACTTTTTGGAGAAAAGCTGAACAAGACACTAATCGATGAAATTTTTTTTCTTTTGGCATAGATCACATGTTTACTTTTTGACAAAAGGTTGCCTTTTTGTATTTTTATTTGATCAAAAAGTTTTTATTTTACATAAAGGTGATTTTTTAAAAAAATTATAATGGTTGTCAGTGAGAAGCATGCCCACTAACTATACTCCTCTGTCCCATAATACTCTTTACACTTTTTTTTTTCATCTGTCCCAGAATACTCTTTACACTTCTATTTTTGGATATGACCCACTATTATTTTAATCCTTCTATCTTTAAGCATTGGCCCACACTCTCTCTCATCCAAATAAAATAATACCACTCCTACTACACACCAACTATAACAATGGCCCACACTCTCTCTCCTTAAAATAAAATAATACTACTTTTACTAACTACTAACTCCTATCACATCTACTACCTCCGTCCCAGAATAGTCTGAACACTTTCCTTTTATGTTTGTCCCAAATTAGTTTGAACACTTCTTTTTTTGGCATGGTCCCACCATTAATATATTATTTCTTTTACACATCTTTGGCCCACACTCTACCTTTTATCAATAAAAAGTTACCTAAGTTTCTCTCTCCTCTAATAAAAAATACCCCACCAACTCCTATCACATCTACTTTTTAAATAAAATAACATTTGATAACCACACTACAACTTATCACCTTAAACTACGTGTCCCCCCAAGTGTTCAGATCTTTCTGGGACGGAGGGAGTACTTTTCAATAAAAATAACAATTGATAACCAAACAACAACTTATCATTTAAAACTACGTGCATTGATAAGTGTCAAGAGTATTCTGGGACGAAAGGAGTAGCATTTTATAGTTGCTCGAATGTTAGTCCCTAATGAAATGCGTCCAAGGGTGTTTTTTTTTTCTTAAAACCTTATTTTTCTGGAACTTTACATGAAATTATTGGAACTTATCTTAACTTATGAGGGGTAGTCTCCTCATAAATGATTGTCCAGTGATCAAGTCACCTCAAATTACTCCACCTATTCAACTCATGTGATATGGACACCCCCCCCCACTAACTATATATTTCTTGTTCTCTCGCTCTTTATATTCATATGTGCCTCCTCCACTGACTCTTTTTCTCTCTCTTTGATCTAGAAAAACTACGTTTTGAAACAATTTACGCTTAGTGTGCGTGCACGAACATAACAAGTTGTCCAATTAATTGCAAAGAGAGGACTTAATTTATAGATACTACCTCTATTAAATTAAATATTAGTTTGAAATTTTTTATTTTTTCATACATTGTAAAATAGTTATAACACTTCTATTTCGAGAATGTTACTATTAATATTTTAGTTTTTTCACCAAATATATATCCCCGCCCAAGGTTTTGAAATTTCACCATATACCCTCGAGTTTTGCAAAAATATATAGTATACCCTTAATGACTAACGGAAGTCAACTTTGTTAGTCATTAAACCCAACTCTAGAATTAGCCCTTAAATCTCTTAACTAATCTAATTAAGCCCTAACTAATTGACCTAATTAAAAGCAGAAAATGTTTTTACCGAAAGAAAGAAAAAAAGAACAGCCGAAAAAAGTCTCTCTCTAGGAAAACTAGGGTTTGAGTGACAGTGTTGGTTCTCCAATCATTAGCCTTGTTTCTTGAGCCTTTAATCCCTCTTGGGATCTTCATTAGCTGCTATGGCTGATGAAATTACAAACAAGTGTGCTAGTTTACAAATTACAACAGATGAAAACTCAGTTATTTCGTTCGACAACGTGCAGGATGATACAGAAGGATCGGGTATCGATCTCTTGCTGGTAGGCAAGGTGTTAACTATTCGTCCTTATAATTTTGAGGCGATGAAGAAGACTATGAACCAGATATGGACGATCTCCAAGGGTGCCCTATTCTGAATGATAGAAAACGGTCTTTTTGTCGTTCAATTCGCAAAACTAAAAGATAAGACGAAAGTGATGGCGGGGAGGCCATGGACATTTGATCAAAATCTTGTTTTGTTAAACGAGATCGAGGGAAACGCTCAACCCTCAAATATTTCCCTAACTCATTGCCCTTTTTGGATCAGACTATACAATCTGCCTATGGATTGTCGAACTGAAAACCGAATCAAGATGATTGGGGGTGGGCTTGGTACGGTTCTTGAAGTTGATTTTGACGGTATAGCCTGGGACAAATCTGCTCGTTTGAAGGTCCTTGTGGTTGTGACTAAACCTTTGAGACGCATTCAACAAATCCAGTGTCGAGGGGGTGTTGTGGCTGTTGTGGAGGTGAAGTATGAGCTACTCCCAAACTTTTGCTATGCGTGTGGTACATTGGGCCATATTGAGCGTGATTGCCTTCGGGTTGCAGAAAAGGATAGAGCCGAAGAGAAGATGTGGGGATCGTGGCTCATAGCCTCTCCTCGCCGTGGCCAAATCAAGATGCTTGAAGAGACCAAACAATTTTGTAGTTGTGCTCGCACCCTGAGCTATTCTTCGGCCTCTCCCACTGTCGAGGTAGCACAAAATATTACTTCTCCTGTTCAGCATCATGCGGTCACTTCAACAATTTTGAGGGAGGACGAGGATGTGCATGTGGAGTCCCCTGTGCATGAGGAGATCACTATCAATACTGAAAATAGTAAATTCATCTTGTGGGCTAACCCCTCTTAATGAGGCTATAAGTTCTCCTACTCCCTTAACTTTTGCTACTGGGTATGCTTCACCCAAAAAAAGCAAAAAGACAAAAATTATTCCACGTAAGAAAACATGTGATACAAAACTCCCTGACTTGGTTGAAAATTGTTGTTTGAATGCTGAAATTAATAATAACTCGGGCCTTGAAAGAAAGCAATCGGATGACATGGTTTTGGATGATTTGGTTGATATGAACTTGGGTCAAAAAAAGATAAAAATGGATAATGTTATTCATGGAGGTAGTAATATGGTTTCTGTCGAGGCGGAGGTTGGTAAGTTCCAACCCCGCCAGGCATTATGAATCTCTTGTGTTGGAACTGCAGGGGATTGGGCAACGCCTGGTCAGTTCGTAGGCTTCGGCAATGGAGATTGGTATCGAATTTTACCCTTGTTTTTGTTTCTGAAACTATGATTCAGGGTTCGATTGCGGAGAATTTGAAAGCTAAGTTGGGCTTTGATTGTGCTTTTGGTGTTGATAGTAGTGGTAGGTCTGGTGGTCTTTGTATTTATTGGAAGTCGGCAATGTTGGATTTTAATTTGATTTCTTTCTCTAATAATCATATATGTGGTGGTGTTGTGGTTGAGAATGGAGTCAAATGGCGTTTTAATTTGTTGGTTTATATGGTTGCCCGGATACAGGGAGTAAGTTTAAAACTTGGGAGCTTATGAGATCTTTAGGTGACTATGAGGGTCCGATTCTTTTTGGGGGTGATTTTAATGAATTTTTTAGTATGTCTGAAGTTGAATGGGGCCGTGTCAATGATCGTCGAGCAATGCATGATATTAGAGAGGCTTTGAATGATCTTCACCTTCGGGATTTAGGTTTTTCAGGTTTGTGGTATACTTGGGAGAAAGGAAAGAACCCCACCACTCGGATTCGTGAAAGATTGGATCGGTATTTAGCATCGCCATAGTGGTTTGATTGTTTTCCCCAAGCGCAAGTTGAGCATATGATTCGTTATAAGTCGGACCACACTCCAATAATGGTTCAACTTATGGGTTGTCAGCGCAGGAGAAAAAAGAAGAAAAAGAAAAGGTTTCGTTTTGAAACGGTGTGGTTGTTGGAAGATTCTTGTGAGCCTTTGATCCGAGCAGCATGGGAGAATTCTTCGAGCATCCCTTTTGAATCCCGAATAGGTGTTGTAACGCAGGAGTTAACGGTGTGGAGCAAAGACACACTTGATAACCTGGGTAGTGAGATTAGTGCGTTAGAAGAGGACATCAAGCGGCTGCAGCACTCCTCACTTGCTGCTGACCGTGAGTATATTATGGAGTGCTATGGTAAACTTGACGACTTGCTTGAAAAACAGGAGGCATATTGGTATTTGAGATCTCGTGTTGTAGAAATAAAGGATGGCGGCAAAAATACTAAATATGTTCATCACAAGGCAAGTCAACGAAAACGGAGAAATTATATTCATGGGCTTTATGATGAGATGGGTGTATGGCGAGATGATGAAGAGGATATTGAGCGTGTGATTGAGAATTACTATAAAAATCTTTTCACCTCTAGTTTCCCATCTGATGATGCTTTGTCTGATGTGTTGATGTTGTTGCTCCTACTATTTCTGCGGAGATGAATGTGGCGTTGTGTAGACGTTGTTGTAAGAAGGAGGTGTGGGAGGCTCTTCGACAGATGCACCCTAGCAAGGCTTCGGGCCCTGATGGGATGCATGCTGTCTTTTACCAGCGGTTTTGGCATATTGTGGGTGACGATGTCACCTCGGTTGTTGCAGGTATTATCCATGGTACTAGACCCCCTAACGCTCTGAATAATACTAATATCGCTCTCATTCCGAAGGTTAAATCTCCAACTTTTGTTTTCGAGTTCAGATCGATAAGTCTATGTAATGTTATTTTCAAACTTGTTACAAAAGTTCTAGCTAACAATTTGAAGGTAATTTTGCCTGGTGTCGATCCTGATAACCAGAGCGCTTTTGTTCCTGGTAGGCTCATTACTCATAATGCTTTGCTTTCCCTTGAATTATTTCATTCGATGAAGTATAAATGTAAGGGGAATAGGGGTTTTGTTGCAATGAAGCTTGACATGAATAAAGCGTATGACAGGGTTGAGTGGTGTTTTCTTCGGAGTTTGTTGTTGAAAATGAGGTTTGCAGATTCCTGGGTAAATTGTGTTATGGATTGTGTGTCTTCTATTCGATACTCTTTTGTGGTGAATGGTGATGTGTGTGGTTCTGTTACTCCCTCCAGGGGGCTTAGACAGGGTGACCCTATATCTCCGGACCTGTTTATTCTTGTTGCAGATGCTTTTTCGGCTATTGTTAGAAAAACTACTGTAGATAAAACTATTCATGGCATGAAAGCGAGTCGTAGTGGCCCGGAGATTTCTCACCTTCTCTTTGCTGATGATAGTTTGCTCTTTGCACGTGCTTGTCGACAGGAATGCTCAGTTATAGTTGATATTCTCAACAAATATGAAGCAAAGATTCGGTCAAAAAATTAACATTGATAAGTCGGAAGTTTCGTTCAAAGCAAAGGTGTTAGTTACGTGCGAAAGAGGAGTTGGTTGGTTTCCTAGCTACGAGACAAGTTGACAGGCACTCCAAGTACCGGGTATCCCTACACTTGTAGGTCGTTCCAAAACAGAATCTTTTTTCGGGGCATTATGGATAGAGTATGGAAGAAGTTACGGGGATGGAAGGAAAAGTTACTATCTCGGGCCGCAAAGAAGTTCTCCTGAAGGCTGTGATACAGGCTATTCCTACATATGTGATGGGTGTGTACAGACTCCCAGTGGCTATTGTTAACTCTATTCACTCGGCGATGGCTAAGTTTTCGTGGGATTCAAAAGGGGATAGGAGATCGATGCATTGGAAGAGTTGGGAGTCTTTGTGTAACCCCAAGTGTTTAGGAGGGATAGGTTTTAGGGATCTTTTGGTTTTCAATGAGGCTCTTCTTGGTCGACAAGCTTGGCGATTGATTCAATGTGAGGATTCTCTTCTTAGCAGGGTGTTGAAAGCCAAGTATTATCCAAGTTCGAGTTTCCTTGATGCCTCATTGGGTCCCGTTGGTAGCTATTTGTGGAGAAGCATATGGGGTTCGAAATCATTGGTGAAGGAGGGAGTGCATTGGCGTGTAGGGAATGGAGCTACCATTAAGATTTGGGAAGATTCTTTGGTGATTAATAGAGATAGTCGTTTCATTACTAGTAGGAGAGTGGCGAGGCTTAACTATGTATGCGATTTGATTGATTTTGGGTCGATGGAATGGGATGCAAACACTGTGAATGAAAACTTTAATGAACAAGATGGTCAAGCTATAATGGCATTGCCTTTAAGTGAACGTCTCCCTAATGATCGTGTGGCGTGGGCTTTTCACTAAAGATGGTTCCTATTCGGTTAAAACGGCTTATATGGTAGGTAAGTCCGGAAACCTTGATCTTTTTCATCGTGCTTGGGTTACAATATGGGGTTTACAAGTCTCTCAAAGGTGAGACACTTTTTGTGGAAAATTTGCTCAAACTCTTTGCCGGTTCGTTCTACTTTGAAGCATAAACATGTAATCACTGATGATACGTGTCCTTTGTGTTTGGAGGGGCCCGAGCCTGTTTCCCATGCCTTGTTTCATTGCCTGAAGGTGAGTGAAGTGTGGGAGGTGGCTGGTCTTAGCCGAAAGTTGCCGCAAGGGGAGGGGGAAAATTGGCTGCATTTGTGGGATGACTGGCAGGAGGTGGAGTGTGAAGTATTGATTGCATTGAGTTACGTTGCCTACTATGTGTGGCATAGGAGAAAGGTTGTTTTTTAGCAATGGTCATGTAGACCAAATGACCAAGTTGCAAAGACTAGCAATGAAAGCGGCAGATTATGGCGAGCACTCAAGTAGCATTTATGGAAGTATGGTTGTGCGAGAGGCGAGGAGTGCTAAGGTGTGGCGGCCCCGCTTGGTGCATCAAAATAAACGCAGACGCTTCACTTAGTGATGATGGGTGGGTTGATATGGGCGTCGTGGCTCGAAACGAAGTGGAAGATGTTCTGTTTGCGGCTACCCGTAGGGTGAGAGCTTGGTGGCCCATGGAAGTTGCGGAGGGGAAAGCGTTAAGCCATGATTTACAAAATGTCATATTTTAAATTGTTTGTCTTACTATTGCTAATAGGTTGTCGAGGGATGCTATCTTCTTTTCGACTTAGATGTTGTGCTAGAAGATGGTTTATTTTTTAGTAAGGACTTGTGTATCCGTTAAGTGGTCTCATGTGCTACAGAGGATAGCAATTATGTTGCCCATCACCTAGCTAGACTTATCCCATTTGGTGTCGAACAACGTTGGGAGTTCCATTGTCCAAGAGAATGTGTCTCCTTATGTTGTTGTGGACACTCGTCCATTGATTAATATAATGCATCTACTATTTTCCCTTCAAAAAAAAACTAATTAACCTAATTAGCCTTAATTATAATTTTTTTAAACTCCTTTTTCATGTTTTCTCTCTCACCTTTCGTTCTCTTCCCTTCCATTTCCTCCATGAAAGCCTTCCTCTCCACCATGATAGCCCAACCACCACCAACACTATCCAAGCCTTGCTCACCACTAAATCTCTGACCACCAAACATATACCTCGCAAAGAACTCAGATTTGAGTTTCCTTATAAACATAAATGAAGCAACATGCAACCATAACACAATCTGGAATGACGGGGCAACAAGGTTTAGATTAGAGGCCGCGACGACAATAACGCACTTCCACAAAGGGATAAGCACCAGCAACGCACAATACAGGGGAGAAAAAATAGATGTAAATTAATCATTTTGGAGTTTAATCGAAGAACAATTAAAAGGAAACAAGAAAGTGAAGTTTTGGGTGTTTCTAGACTCGTATGGTGGCCAAAGATTCAACCTTTGGTGGTTGCCCTTCGTCCATAATAACAGAGGAGCGCCGGTGACACCGATTCAAGGTGGTGCCCTTCCGTAGCGAACGTAGAGGCAGCGGCGCCGGCAGACATCGCAACAACCCAGAACTAGAAGAGAGAGAAAAATTCACTAGTCGAGAAGCAACGATTTTGCGTCGGTTGTGGAACCCCAATTTGCGTTGGTTCTGGGTACGTTCGATGCGATAGGCTCTGACGCAAATTGTCCAAAATTCATTTGAACCGACGAAAAGGGTGCACCATTTGCGTAGGATTTGGGAGCATCAACCGACACAGATAAGAATTTGATGGGATGAAAGAGAAGCCATGACAGATGATTTGCGTCGGATATAGTCAAGAATCGATGAAGTAGCTTATTGTTTAATTAAAAACATTATTTTGAACAGCAAATGAGAGTAGAATCTCAAATTAATTAGATCTGTCATTTTTCACACTAAGTCCAACAACAATCAAATCTGCTATTTTTCTCCAACAACTCACAAAATAAAATGAAGTAATTTCCGAAGATGAGCAATAAACAAGTTTAATTTTCTTTTTTTTAAAAGGAACGAAATTATACCAACAATTGCATCATTGGTTACAAATTACAATGTTTTCAATAAATTACAATGTTCTCTGCAAATGAAAACCCCCAAAAATCTTCCTCAATTCTCTATCGGAAACAAATCCAAAAGAAAAAACTAAAAAAATAGGAAAAATAAATACACTTAACCTGGGGAAACGAAAGCATCACAAAACCCAATTGATGAAGTTGTTCGTATTTGGGCTGGGCGGTAAAGTTTTTAAGTGGTAAAAACCCTAGCCGCCACCGTTCTAATTTTTCGGCAATCGTTTAAGAGTAGAAAGATAGTGCATGGGAGAAACCCTAGCCGCCGCCGCTCCAAATTCCCAATAAGAAACAAAGAAAATCATAATTCTTCATCTTGTAAAAATGGCAGATTTGCTTTGTTATGCTTCATGGGCTCAGTCTTCTTCTCTCTTTTTTTAACTTTCACAACGTAATTAAATAAATAGCACAAAGACAAATGCAAATAATACAATATACTATGGGAAATTAATCAATTGAACATTGTATTTAAGACTAAAA
Organism: Beta lomatogona; assembly: GCA_947646795.1. Lineage (NCBI taxonomy): Eukaryota > Viridiplantae > Streptophyta > Magnoliopsida > Caryophyllales > Amaranthaceae > Beta > Beta lomatogona. Next base: position 35,925 of record CANSNZ010000795.1, on the reverse strand, counting down.
GATGAGAAATTTACCAATTGGAACTAAGGAGTTCCTGACTCTCTTCTTCCCTTCGAAAAATTCTTCAATGTCGGCATAGGCTAACCATATATATCGTCTCTTTCTAAAAAAGTCAAAAATCTGTGTAAAATAAAGGAAAAATGTTATTTAACGTAGAAATTTGAAATAAAGGGGAAAATTACATTGATTGGAGGAGTTGGGGAGTTGGGTGGGGAAAGGAGTTGGGGAGTCGGGATGGGGAGATCGAAGAAATGTTTAGAGGAGTGATGTTTATACTTAGTCCTCTTTGGATTAATAAAAGGCCTAGCTACTTAACACAACTTGGGTTATATATAAGAAATTTTGCGTCGAACCTCAGCTACATTTGGCGCAACTCTTTGTGTTATTTATGCGTCGGTTGACCAATAAGATTCGATGTCAATATTATTCTCAAAGTAATTTGTGTCGGTTGGGAGGCAATATAAAACGTAAATCTGACTTTTGGTTGTTAATTTGTGTCGGGTGCTAAAGAGGTCCCGATGCAAATTCTATATCTCGGCGTTTGTACTAGGGTTCGACAAAAATCAACGGATGCAAATTGACATGTTTGTAGTAGTGATTGTGGATCTTCAAGAGTTATAGAAATTGGTATGCCCAATTGAGAAGCAATAATAATCTGAATTGCAATTGAAACTCAATCTTATGACTTAATTAGTAGGACATCGGTCAATCTTATGACTCAAATAGTAGGACATGGGTGCGAGTGAGTCTTGATAGTTTTCTTCTTGAAGGTGCTGATATTTTGAGAGTAATTTGGCATTGTGGTTAATATACGAATTTAGGTTGGGGTTTAAGTGATTTCAGATCATTTAAATCAACTAGACCAACACCAATAAGTTATTGAGGGTGTCTGGTACATTATATCCAAACCTAAAGGGTACTCGATGAATTTTTTTGAAACCACAGGAGTACCTCATGAATTTCGTAAAAGCTCAGGGATACCTGGTGAAAAATTTATTAAAAGAATTGTTAGATAATGAATAAAATAAAATATTTAGGGCAATTTTAGGCGTTGTTGAATTCTTTTATACTATTGAGTCGATTGATTTCAATGCCCCACCAGGATTAAAATCTTATATCCATCTCTGCCTATGACCTTACTTGCTACCACCTCACCACCATCTTCATGAATTCAAACTTTGTAAATACCCTTACCTCCAAAAGAAATGTGACCCTCACCCTTTTTCATTATTCCGCCAGCAACCTTCCCTTTCACTCTAATGACATTGTTATGCTAATTTCTACTTGAATTAGGACAAACACTTTTCAACATCTTCCACCTTCCTTGAGAACTGTTGAATCAAAAGTATGTACGTGTAAGTTGAGAACAATAAAAGGTTACATGATGTTCACGGAAAAAAAATAGTTATATATTAGGTTGTTAGCATGTGAAAAAGAATGGGGAGACGTGAATATGTAGCCAGCGAAGGGGGAGGGGTCGTATTGGTTGTGAAAAGAGTAAAGAAAATTTGTTGAAGCCGGATAAAGGGAGGGGGAAGTCATCAGAATCAGGTAAGGGGAATTAAGGAAATGTCTTTTGTCGGAGTTGGGGGTGTTGGAGGAAGATGGTTGTTGTTGTGGTAGTAGTGGAGGCCGGACGTGGCGAAGTAGAAAAATCTTATATTGTGGGTCATCTAACAAATTATCTTTGGATTTTGTTTAAGTGGTAGCAACTACCGAACTTTTGAAATTATATAGGAGGAAAAAAACAATTAAAAGAGTATTTGTATATAATGCAACGTCTTACTTTTTTTTTTTTTTTATAGGAAACCCAACCAAGGGGAATGTCTTACCAATTTAAATCCTCTGCATCTGTTAGTGACTGTTACTTTCCTTTATGATGTAAATGCTCAAATTCAATTTGTATCTCAATGTAGACAAACAAACAATTATTTACCCAAGGATAGATGTAATAGGGGAGACGAAGAGATTGGACATAAATCACCTCCAAACTATTTTCTTTAAATGTTAAAGGCAATGATGAAATACTCCTATAGTCCTATTTGTTGTGAGAATGACATGGGCTATTTGGTGGATATTTTTAATTTCTAACTCTAGATATTGTTACACTAATAAACTCTACAAAGCATATGACTCAGAGTCATATACTCATATGGTTGACTCTTGAGCATAAGAACAGGGGCCACAAAATAGATAGTGTTAAAAATTATTACACACCCCCCTTTTAATTTTTTTTTATTACACACCCCATGCTCTCCGTTCCTCCCACCTTTCTCCATTCCCTAGGCTTTTGTTTTTCTATAAAGTACATTTTGACGATTAAAACATTGCTTTTATGGTCCAATCCAAAATTTCTTCTCATTTCCTTCACCAACTTTTTTTGTTTTTAACCATCCTTATAATCCCGATAAATTTCTCACCGAAGTTTTCCCATATTTTACACTGGTTTTTCAAGAGGTAAACCAAAACTTTTATGTATAATATTATAAAATTTGTCTTAATATATAAATTTTTAATATCAACGCATTATAATTTTTATAGATTGAAATTTAAATATATTACTAGTCGAATTTGTATTCTAACAAATATAAAGTCAAAGTAAAGCAACAAACAAAAAGAAAGCGAGTAATTTTCTCTGCATTTTGCCTAAGGGCTAAGATCAAGAATGGTTTACCCCAAATTCCCTCATACAAATATTATCAAACAAGTCAGTAGTTACCAAAAAATCCGCTATGAGGGTATACTATCATTCTTTTTCATTAATTTTTCTTAAATATAAACAATAGATGGAAACCAAAAAAATATTAGTTTTTTATTGCTAGTTTTCAGTACAAATATGCATGATTAGTATAATAATTACTAATCCTAATATTACATGACTTTTAAAATCTTAAAAACTAAAAATTGATAATTTATCACTATGATATCTAACAAACCTCTAATTAATACAGTTTGGAGATGTAAGATAAGTTTTAGTTCAACTTATTTCATTAACTTATTTCTTTTCTTGTAGAACCATATCGAACAAGAGTAGGCCTGAAAAATACAAACCAAACCAAACAATACTTTCTCAGTTTCATTTATATATATTACCAAATACTTACATTTTGCATTAGTTACTATTAATTTATTTTAAATAAATGTCGATACACATCTAACTTCACATAAAGAGGGAGAGGTGGTATCTCACTGGAGTATTAGTGTACCTAGGGTGTGCACTTTTGGACGGGGACCGGAATTCGGACTGGAAATTTCCGGTCCGGTCCCCGATCCATGAAAAGTTGAGATTCCGGGTTTCCGGTCCGGTTCGGTCCAAAACCGGAATTTTCCGCTCCGGACCGGCAGACCGGAATTCCAATTTTTTTTAAAAAAAAAAAAAAGTTTAAAACTTAAAAAGTTAGAAAGTTATAACCTCATATTTATTGCCTTTAAGATTATTGCTTTTAGAATTATTATATTTTAATATATTGAATTTATTAATATATTTAAATCTAAGAAAAAGTTTTTCTTAATAAAAAAATATTAATTCCGGTCCAATCGGTCCAAAACCGGACCGGACCGGAATATTCCGATCTGGTCCCGGTCCAAAAAATTTTTGGATTCCGGTCCACCGGTCCAACCGGTCCGGTCCGGTTTTGGACCGGTGCACACCCATAAGTGTACCAACCCGAAATCCAGGGCATTGCCCAAAGTTCTCATCCCAACAATATGTAGGGGATTAATCTTGTGGTGGCAGTGGGCTTTTAGACCTGTAATCTTGTACGCGTCCCGTAGTATTAGCGCCTAGTGGCATTCAATAAGGGGTTAGTTTTTGGCCAATTATCTTTCCTAATAAAAAAATTTACATAAAATAAAAATTACAAACTAAATTAGACCAGTAAAAATTCTAGATCAAACCAAACTAGAAAAATTCGGATCAAACCACATTTAGGTCTGGATAACCCTCAACCAATTCATCTTACTTCAGATACGACAAAACCTTAAATTGAAACCAAATTCACCTCATACCACAAGTTTTTGTTGACTAACTTACCAAAAATATCGGTATACTATAATAAGGATATGTTCCAATCAACCTCTCAGTTGATCAGATCAGAGAAAACCCTCAAATAGCAAAAGTGGAAGAAAGTGTAAAAAATTAAACTTTCTGAGCTAATACTATTATACTACTCCTACTTACTAGTGAATAGTGATGGACTTGGTGGTGGTGGTGTTACTATTCCCCGGCTCATTTTAGCTAATTGAACCCACCAACTAACTACCCAAAATAAAATAAAAAATCAAAAAAACAAAAGAAAGCGTGAGACATTGGCCTCATCCATCGACTTTAGCTCACGCAACGTGGACGGATAAGATCTAACCCATGTATCACATTTTGATTGGCTAACTTAAAATCAACGGTTTCTAATCTTTTAAATGTCACATCAATCTCTCCTACTACTCTTATTGGTCCACGTACCCCCTTAATATGGGTCCCACTTAATTAAAATATTTGGGGATAAAATGCACCCAAAAAAAAGATTTTTCTCTATTAAAGAGGGAAGAGAGAGAAAGAGAAATTTTTGGGTGAAAGAAAGAAAATAAAAAGGAGTTGCTTCTCTCTTTTATTTTCAACATAAGCTAGACAGCCGACACTTGTCCAGAATTAAAAACTTCTCCCACTGGTAAATAAAATACAACATTTTTTTCCATTTCATTTTTTTTTTGATTTTTGTCTTGTATTTTTCCAGCAAGTCTCAAATTATTCAACCCTTTACTCTGTGACTGTATTGTGTATTTTTATGTTTCTTTTTTTGATTTATTGGAATTTTTTGTTGTATTATATGATTGAAAATTTATGAAATCTGGGTTTTTATTTTTGGGTTTTGATCAGTAATTAAGTTGGTGGTTTGATTAGTGATAGAAGTTGATAAGTTATATGTTGAAAGTTTAGATCTTTGTTGGAAACCCTAAAAATGGGTTAAATCCCTGTTTTTTTTTTTGGTGTTTTTATGTTTTATGTTTTATGCTTTATGTTTTATGTTTGAATGGAAATTATGGCAATGTCAATAATGTGTTTTTATTAATTGGGTTTCTTTTTTCTGTTGTTTGATTTTGCAGGTTGTAGTTGTTGGAACATATTGTTGAAATTAGAGTTTCAATTGATGCAAGATCACATGTAAGACTTTGTTATATGCTAATTTTTGTTTATATCTGTACTTTTTATGAATTGAAGGTTGCTCAGATTCGTGGAAAAGTTACTACTGGGTGTTGAATTTGTAAGTTAAGTAGGAACTTAGTAGAAAATGGGGAGTAATACTAATATAAACTTCAGTAAGAACTACGGAAATGAAGTAGCAGGTGATGGTGGTGTTGGTGGAAGTGGAAGACCACCTGGGTCAGGGTTAGGGTCAGGGAATTTTTCCTTAGCAAGACAACTATCGGTATATTCGTTAACGTTCGACGAATTTCAGAATACTTTAGGTGGGATGGGGAAGGATTTTGGGTCAATGAATATGGATGAATTGTTGAAGAATATATGGAGTGCTGAAGAAACACAATGTATGGCGCCAGGAGCAGGAGCAGCAGCAGCTGCTGCTGCTGCGGCTGCTTCTGTTGTCGGGAGTGGTATTCAAGAAGGGGGGAGTTCGGGTGGATATTTGCAGAGACAGGGCTCACTAACACTACCTAGGACGCTTAGTCAGAAGACGGTTGATGAAGTATGGAAGGATATTGCGAAAGAGTTTAATGGCGGGAAAGATGGTGGTGGTGGATCTAATGTGCCACAGAGGCAGCAGACACTTGGGGAGATCACTTTGGAGGAGTTTTTGGTGAGAGCTGGGGTTGTAAGGGAAGATACCCAAGTGGTTGGGAAGCCTAATAATAATAATAATACTTCTGCTGGTGCTGGAATTTTTGGAGATTTTGCAAGGCCTAGTAATGGCAACAATGGTAATACAGGTTTTGGGATTAATTTTCAACAACCTGGCCGAGGTGTTGAGTTGATGGGTAATCGTATTGCGGAGACTAACCATCAGATGTCATTGCAATCAGCTAATTTGCCATTGAATGTTAATGGGGTTCGAACATCACAACAGCAGCAGCAGCAGCAGCAGCAAACATCGACACAGTTATCCCACTCCCAGCAGCAGCAACAGCAGCAGCAGCAGCAGCAACTACAACAACAACAACAGCAGCAACAACCATTGTTTCCTAAACAGGCTGCTGTTTCATATGCTTCTGCTATGGCACTTCCCAACAATACCCAGCTAGGTAACGCAGGAGTTAGGGGTGGCATCATGGGATTAGGTGATCCTGTGATCAACAGCAATATGGTCCAAAGTGCAGCTCCACAAGGTGGTGGAGGAATGGGTATGGTTGGGTTAGGAGGAGGTGGAGCAATTGGTGTTCCTACTGGATCTCCTGCAGCTTTGTCATCTGATGGGATTGGTAGGAGCAATGGGGATTCATCCTCTGTATCACCAGTTCCATACATGTTTAATGGTGGTCTTAGAGGGAGAAAAGGAATCCATGCTGTTGATAAAGTTGTTGAGAGGAGGCAGAGGCGGATGATAAAAAATAGAGAATCAGCTGCAAGGTCCCGAGCACGTAAACAGGTAACTTATATTTCAATTTTTTTTGGTTCTACTATTATATCTATGATTATATATCTGGATGTGGGGGTTGCAATTCGTTTTGTTTTGCTTGCATAAGAATTGCTTTGTGGTTTTGTGGTTTAGATTGTAAGCTTCCCATACAAGAACAAGCATGCTTTGGCTTTTCAACTATAACATTGCCAAGCATGTTGCCGTTATGACGATTCAAATTTAAATGAACGATACAGTGAGATATTAATGAATTATGAGTAAGCTAATCCTTCCGAAGCATACATATGAATTATGATGACAAATTACTACCACTATGTGGATGTTACTGATAACTCAATTTCTTGCATCATCTTCTTCCAGTCTTGGTTTTACTACTAATGTTTCTGTAGTTAGTTGATGGTAAGCATTGGCACCTGACCAAGTGATGAATGTTCTGTTAAATTTAAACATTAGTGATGGATGTTAGATCGGGTGAGTGAACCATTTTATGATCATGGAAGTCTTGTTTCTTCCAGGAGACAACTTATTGTTTCTTCCACCTGAAGTAGAGTAGAGCCTAGAGGGAAATGGGATTATGAATAAAACAGATAAATTAGAAAATATCCGACAAAAATCTAAAAAAGAAAAGATCAAATAGAGGATGGAGTAAACAGGGGAAGGCAGTGTTATAATGTAATGCCAAAAAAGGTCCTTGTTAATGACATGGGACACTAATGGCCTCTTGGTGCTGTTAGGATTGATTTGTATGTCCTTTTGACAGTTGTTCAAATTGTAATTTGTTAAGAGTTTCAGAGATCAGTTAGCATCAGATCTTCACATCAGGAGTTTTCTATTACCTGTAAGAATACCGGGACTTGAAATCAAGGCATTTCATTTTCATGTGAGATTTTAGGTCTTCTGTCTTGTACAAAAAGGGTTGAGAACTTATGAATGAAGGGTCCTCTGATATGGACAGCTTCTTTTTTCCTTTTTTGGGAGCATTTGGTTGAACATGTTTTTTGCCAAAACTGATACTGTTCCTTACAATGAACATACCTGATATGTATTGATGAGTTACTCAGGATCTTGTGATATACAGTAATTACAGAAAATTTATTTGATGTGGGACCAAATTTATTGATGTGTTAGTCACCATAATCTTCGCAGTATTTTTTTTTTGTGCATTACTGTATTCTCTTTCTTCCTCTCTCAGAACATGTCTCCAGTCCTGCTCTCACTGCAAAAGAAGCGGAACAATCTGTATAAATTTAGAGATCATACTATTACTGCAAATATTTTTCAAGTTATTGTCATTTTATATTATGTCTTACATATTTTATTTTCTTCTTCAGGCCTATACTATGGAGCTGGAGCAGGAGGTTCAAAAACTAAAAGAGGAGAATCAAGAGTTACGGAAGAAACAGGTGCGTCTCTTGAGTAACTTTTTGCTAAAACTTATTCTTGCTTTTAAGTCATGATCTATAGGGCTTGCTTTTCTGACTGCAGGCTGAAATTATGGAAATGCAGAAAAATCAGGTACACGCTCTATGCTATTTGAGTCCGGCTATCTACGGTGCTTTGTGGAGAACAAAGAGAGGGATAATTTCGTTGCAGTGCCCCCTCCCCTCCCCTCCTTTCTTTTGTTCTCCACAGAACATGTTATGTAAAGAGGCCTTTTTATGGTAGTTACTTCGTTGCATTTATGGTTAACTATCTCGCTCCCTTCAAAATCTACTTGTTTTGTGCTCTGTCTTGTGTTATAGTGGTTAAACATTCGAGTAAATGTTGAGTATTTTACTAGATGCACCAAGTTGATTATGATAAAATTGTTGCGAAACAGGTGATGGAGATGATAAATGCACAATCTGGTTCTCGGAAAAAGCTTAGGAGGACACAGACCGGGCCGTGGTGAGAAACCAATGTGGATACTTACAGTTACAGTAGGTTTTTGTTGTAAATATTTTGAGGGAGTGGATGTTTTTTCTGTTTATTGGATAGCTGAGGATCCTATTTTAGGTTGAAAGTTTCCATTTTTATAGTTTCTTTTCCTCTAAACATCATCACTTGTAGGAAAGAGGAAGTGTTACATGTGATACATATAAAACCTGTTGGATATGTATTTTTAGGACATGTCCAATTCTCAGCTTCTTACTGTTTTTCTGTATTTTTTTTTTATTTATTACTTTTTGTTCTTCGCTTTTATTTTTGGATTAACAAAGGCTGCTTTCACATGGAACAAGGATAAAGCTACATACATGTACAGTTGTACACTAAGACAAAGTTCTAGAAAAGTAAGTTAATAATTAGGTAAGGCTCATTATTTTAACTAGTGCTAATTAATAAGTTCATGATTGGTGAGACTTAAGTTTTATTTGATTATTCTGATTGTTGTTGTACTATATTTGGATCTCTTTCCTCTTACGATTACTGTCCCTGCAAAATCCAACCACATGCGATCTGTATTATAAAAAACTTGTTTTTTCTCTTGGAATTCCTGACACTCACGTCCTAGAGAGTTGTGAATGTTATGTTAACTTATTGCCTAATCCCATTATTATTTATTGGGAGAAGGATTTGCTAGAGGATTCTAGACTGTGGAAGATTGACTCATACCTCTGCTTAATTTTTATTAATCTCCTAATCACATGATGACAACATGAGTCATCTTGATATTATAGGATGATTATACTATGCAGGTAAGATGCACCATTGATGAAGTGGGGTCATTTGACCTCATTTAATTGTTGAAATTTTGGAATTTTCCTTTTAGATGTTGAGCCTTTTGAATATTGTCTCAAAACTTGACAACTTGAACCCAATAATTATTCATCAAATTTGTTGTTTCCTCTAGTATTTTGTTTTTGGATTTTCTTAATAAGCAATAGTGAAATACGAATGCTTATTATATGGTTTACTTTTTTTTTTTTTTTTTTGACAAGATTTCATTAATCATAAGGCCAAACGGCACTTACAAAAATTTCTGACAAATTTAAAAAACTAACAGACATACATGAACCTTCATAATTGACTACATCACAGGTTTGATAAAATTTAGCCTTAAAAATTTTCCCTTCATCTAAAGCAATACGATTCTGTGAGTTCGCTCTGTTTCGGCATTCTATCTGTTGATGCATAATTAATCTGGTGAACATACACCCGCAGTCTTCGCAACTCTGGCAAAAATCATGAAACCAGTGATTATGAAACCCTAGATCTTCATTCCTCGCCAGACGGACAATCAAAGAAATTAATCTTCTACGCGAACTGCAATTATCAAATTCTAATCTTCCATAAGGGAAGAAGAAAGTCATACTCCAAACTCTCACTAAAGGAGAGAACAAACCCAAAAATTGGGAAGAAAACTCTCATAAAGAGAGAAGAAGGAGGATTATTAAAAACTAAACAATTGAAAACTAAGGAATTAAAGAAGGAATTGGGGCTTACAAAGAGATGATGATGGTAGCCCCTTGCGGTTGGAATAGGAATTAGGGTTTTTTAGGTTTTTTGAGAGAGAGAGAGAATAGGGTTTTTTCATGAAAAGCTTTGTTGAAAGCACTCGATCAGGCTTAATTATTAATTAAGTGCTCTTCTATTATATGGTTTACTTAGGAGTATACTACATGGTGTACGTGTACTCTGTATGTAGATTCTTTGGTGAACCCTTTTTCCAGCCATCAATATTTATTCTTCTTTTTGACGATAAACCTAATTCACTTAAACTCACGTCTTTGCTAATATCAATCACCCATACTAACCTTTTCATTTCGAACTCTTAACTTATAAGAAAAATTTTATCGACAAAATTAAAGATTCATTATTGAGCCTCAAACAATTGTTTCATTTGTTGTTTATAAGCTTATCAATTACTCCTATTTGATTGAAGTTTATATTGATGAATACTAATTTGTGTCTTATATATGAAAATCTATTCACAAACAAAATTTCATTTGTGGTTATGGAGATGTAGTTACAAATATACTTCAATTTGGAATTCAATTTGATGAACTTTATTTAATTTTAGTGATCAACTCCATAATAGAAGCACCATACTTAGTGCTCCTAGATCACTATACGATTTGCCTTATACAACTAGTTCCAAAAGTATATGCATATTATGATATAATCCTTAATATAGGCATGTAACAAGCCAACAATGAGTTACAAATTACAATCACACAACTTCACTGCAAACCCAAACAAAGCGTGATTGTTTCACTTCCACAGGTCACAATACTAATTTTTTTAACCAAATCTCTTAAGATAAATAGAAGAGGTCTTTGATGCTGTATGATCCATGAGAGTGAGAATTCCACATCTCATCTGCTAATTGCCTGTAAACTTTCTCTGTGGGATGACCAGCATCCCAAAACACATAATCATCTGCGTCTTGGCACAATTCATACTCTTTGATCCCTCTTGTCCCACCGCAACTCGATATACCTCTGAATTTTCCTGAGCCACAACATGCTGTCTTCCCCTCCTTATAGCCTGTTCATCAACCATTGTAGCTATGTTAATCAATCTATTTCTTTTAAGCTATATTTGCTTGATCATAAGTAGTAAAATATGTACCATATTTTGAAGGGTAGTAAATTCTTTGTTGGAGATTGGTATATAAATCATTAAGTGAAAATTTGAACCCTGGTAACTTCATTTTCAGTTCGTTTAGGACAGAAACAAGAGCTATATTGTGTTGTTTAGGGTAGCTTATTAGTGGTTCTTTTATACAGTCACCATTTGTACTTGAAATTCTAGCAATTGGCATACAACCCACTGGTGGGACGTTCAAGAACGCGAATTTTCTTCCTCCTGTCTTGTGAATTTCCTGCCAAATCAAGAAACAAATATAAGCACGAAAGATTTCCTATACAATTGTTGTACTACGAGGTTAGACACCCCTTTCACCACTTCGGAAAAATAGGAGGATTTTTGAAAAACCATGAAACAAGATAATTACTTACAATTTCTTTTTGATATTAACAAATTAATCATTGACAACTCGAAAAAACTATGTCTACCCAGTGGGTAATCTACCCAGTACCCACTTGAGTTGATTTCCTGTGCATAATTAATATTCTTCTTTTCTTGCTTCATGACTTTCGGTTAATGATGAATGTACAATATAAAAAAAGAAGAAACTTACATTGATCACATAAGTGATGTTACCGAGAACCATATCAATAAATTCAGATTGAGGATAAGTCGATAAAAAAGTGGAATTGGTTAAGAAAGAGCTTGAGTAATCATTTCCACCAATGCTAAACAAGTAGACCGCCTTTGTCAATCTTTTCCTCGCTTTAAAGTCTCCCAGTTTATTTCTAAACAATCTCTGCACGTTCTTGTAATTTCTCAGCTGCATGTGAAGGTCAATAACCTGCAAATAACTCCATCACATTCTAAAATTATTTGATTGGTTAATAGGTAATTGGTTGCGCTATACAACCAACATAGAAACAACGTTTGCATAGAAAAATTAAGTTACTATTAACAATATACCACCAGTTGACCTGTATACCTTTTATATGGAAAAAAAAAAAGCGGGACAAAAAGAATGATACATACCAGCCCTTGATAAGTTTGAACCAGAGCACCAGCTCCAATGGATGCAAAGTTGACTCCATCATAGAAGTGAGACTCGCCCGGTTGAAGATAAGGAGGAATCAGTGGGAGATTTGCATGTTGGGCTAATCAGGATTATTAATTACAATTAAAGATCATTAAGAACTCTATTGATTGATACAAAATTACACTTATTAGCTGTATGTGAATGTGAGATCAGTATGTGTTTTGATTTTTGAAGTAACTAGTTTTTATCTCGTGAGATAATTTAACATCTATAGTTGCAGACCAATTTCAAAAATATAACATGTATCAATATTTTACCATTTTGAAAATATTATGGTGTTTAATGAATGATAAACATGTTTGCATAATGCATGTATAATAAGATGTGAATAGTAAAATAATTTGCTCTATAGAACTTCTAATTTTTTTCCCTTTCCGTATCTAACATTTAAAATTTTTATATCAAACATGCGGTAAGAGTGTTAAAATCAATTTTGCGTAAAAGGAGTATATAAAACTTAACAAGAACAACAAAAACACACAATACTGTGAACCTATAATTAGACTTTTACGGGCTAGACGTACCTATAAAATCAGAGATCAAACAGCCATCTGAGGAACGCCCGGTGGGAAATTGGAAGAAAGTGCTGCCATAAGGATAGAAATTGGCCTGAGCAAGAGTTGAGGTGTTGATGTAATTGTTGTTTCCAGCATCCAAGATAGAGTCCCCAAATATGAACAAAGGTTGTTTAGCTGATATTGGAACAAACAATAAAGCTATGAAGATTGAAGACATAAGGAACAAAATTTGTAGTTGCTGTTTCATTGTTAACTGATTTTTTTTTTTTTTTACTTTCTCGCTAATTATGAGGTAGCTAGCTAGGTAGTTTTGTTATTCAATTTATAGAATTATAACAAGCTATAAAATAGTCAATTGAGTTTGTTATCATCTAAAATTACAATTATATACAAAGAAAAAAAAACATGTGGAGTAATGGACGTAGCCACTTAGGCATACCAAGTTGCAAGTATTGTACTAGTATGTATGTCATTCATCTCAACTGATTGATGTTATCACGAAGTCCACTATTATCCTTTAAAAAATCTGGAATACATCAATCAAAATAAATAAAATATAAGTGCACACATTTGTTACACAAAAAGAGAGACTAAAGGTTTTGATTTGAATAGAAGTTGAATGAAGAAATTAAAGATAGTAAAATGCTCAATATGGTTAATTGCTTGCAAACTTGTAAAAGAATAAATCAATGTATGCGAATCGCGTATGTACTTGTCAGCTGAGATTATCTAGTTCATTAGATAATAAAGTCAAAAGAGATTATATCACGTTGGTTTATAAATTACTCTGTTATCAAACTATGCTATGGGATAATGGGAGTACGTATTGAGTGGTTTTTGAGAGATCATATCACATTGGCTTTCTAAGTCAAAAGAGATTATATCACGTTGGTTACATTATTTATAAGATTGGTTAATGTTAATATCCAATGATGATCACTAGCTTGAATGCGATATATTCAATGTCGTTAAAGAAATAGGACTTAAAAAAAATTGTATTTCTAACAGGTGGAAGTCTCAAGTCCTAACACTAGTAGAAAAACGACGATTTGCGTCTCACCATCTGTGTCGCACAACTGGGCAAACATCGCAGAAGACTCATTTGCGTCGCATGCAACAGGGAATCGACGCAAAAGACGACCTATCTGCGTCGCACGTTTCTTTAGTGCGATGCAAAAAAATATTTGCGTTGGACTCTATGGCCCATCCGACGCAGATGATTTGGGCTGATTTTTAGATATAAAAAATGCAACGTACTACTTTTTTTGACCAAGAAATGATTTGGGCTTATCTGCGTCGCATGGGCTATATGTGCGATGCAGATAAACAAGCCTGTTCCTTATTTTCTAACAAGTATGTGCGTCGGACCCGAGGCCCACCTGACGCATATGGTCCAGCCTGGTTGCATACGAAGCATTATCTGCGTCGAACTTAACTTAGATGCGACGCAGATATATCATGTGCGTCGAATGTAACTACACATCCGACGCAGATGACCTAGGCCCAACCTCTTTTTTATCCATGCGTGTCACTTATTAGGTTTTTTCTCACTCATTCACTTATTCTCTACTCTACAGCCGTCCTCTCTGTCTCTCTCTCTCTCTCTCTCCAATTGCTTCAATGGTATCTCACTCGCCGATTGCCCTCTCACCTGGAGTTTCGCATCCTCCTCTCAGGTTTACTCTCTTTCTCTCTCACATTCTCCTGCAATAATTCCAATCTGGGTTTTTGATTGATTTACTGAACTCTGTTTTCACGTAATTATAGTTGACCCGACGATGACGAAACCAGCCTTGTTTCTCCAATATGGGTTTCTCAAGCCTTCGTCGTTTCGCTCGTGGTCTTCACCATCTGCATCTTTCTTGCGGCGGAATATCATGGTGTTACTCTCACTCGCCGGTGTTTTTCACGTCTCACCGGTGTGTTGATAAGAGTTGATGGAGATTTGAGAGCGGCGACAAGAATGGAGATTTAGATTAGGGTTTGATTCTTAACACATCTTCAGATTTGAGGTTATGTTTTTATGTTTTTCCCCCCAAATTAGTATTGTTAATTGCTCTAGATCTTAGTTTTTTTTGGATCTATGTATTTCATGTTGTAAATTTGTAATTATGATTTTTTTTCCTCATAATTTATTGTAAATTGGTTCCTTTAATGGTTGGAGATGAATTTTTAGGTTTTTGTTTGTGTTGATCGATTTTTTGGGTTCCAATTTTTTTAATTTCATTCGTTTTTTGTGTTAATCGATTTGTAATGGGTTAGTTTTTGAGAGGAGGGTGCGAAACTCTTGTTTTCTCTCTCTCCAATTGCCTCAATAATGCGTGTTATGATTCATGAATCAGTACCTAATTTTTTAATTTGTAATATTACTGCCATTTGCGTCGCATATAGCCTCGGATGCGACGCAAATGTCTCTCGCCAATTACCTGTATCTTTGGGCTGTCATGTGCGTCGAGCGTATCCCATGATCCGACGCAAATGGTTCAACAATTGCGTCGTGCCCGCCCGTCCGACGCAGATCTTGTGAGGGACATTTGCGTCGAGACTCGTGCTTGGTCGGACCAATGTCCGACGCAGATGGTGGTCCCAGGTTCGACGCAAATCAATGATTTTGTACTAGTGCCAGTTGATTGCAATAGTTTTGTGTAGCAATATTATTTGAAGCATATACTATTAGTATCTCAGGCTAAATGAAAGGAAAACTCTCAAGTCCTGGTTAACTGCAATAGTTTTGTATAGCACATTGGCCAAACTGTGTTCTTTTTTTTTTCCTAACACAAAATGGACTCAACACAACTTTTTCTTGGCTTGTTTTAGACCTAGCCTCTGTGGCACAAGGACGCTAGACAGACCCTGTGGCAAGCTCTACTCAAGATTATATGCATGTTTTTAAACCACATGAATTTGTCTGTTTGACAAAAACATGGTCATTGAAAACATTATAGACTAAACAGTTGAACCTTTTGTTCTTTCTCTCATTCATTTCATCTGTGTTGATTTCTTACAACCTAGGATTAGTCCTTATATAGACTAGGTATTACAGATTACTAGGAAGATGCTAAGAAGCTGCCTTGCAACGGTACAAAGCCGGGTGGCCACTACCCTCATAACTACAAGACAAACAACATAATCACATCTAATAATTGGCACACAACCGGAGAGAATAATGAACCTAGAACCGATGCATACATCACCATACCTCAATTACATAAGCGATACTATCGGAAGATAAGTGGGCTTAAGGCCTTACAATAGTAATAGAGGATTAATTGGCCTTAACACTCCCCCTCTAGCTGAGTGGGATAATGGAATCTGAACCCCAAGCTTAGACAGGAGAAATTGATGTTGCTTAGTGCCTAGAACCTTAGTAAGGATGTCAGCTACTTGCTGAGTAGTAGGTATGTAGGTTGGATTGATCAACCCTTCTTGCACTTGCTCTCTAATGAAATGGCAATCTATGCCAACATGTTTGGTCTTTTCATGATGCACTGGATTTGCAGCAATGGCTAAGGCAGCTTGGTTGTCACAAAAGATAGCTGTAGTGCCAAGATGCTTGAAGCCATGTTCTTTTAACAGTTGTTTTACCCACATAACTTCACAAGCTGTCATTGCTAAGGACCTGTATTCAGCATTGTTTGTTTCTTAGACTTCCATGCAATAGGAGAGTTCCCTAGAAGGATACAAAACCCAGTTGTTGACCTTCTTGTGTTAGGGCATCCTGCCCAATCACTATCACAATAAGCATGTAACTCAGCAGCATACTTTGCAACTAGGAGTATGCCTTGAGTAGGAGACCCTGCAAGATACCTTAAGACTCTTTTACCAGATTGAAAGTGTGCTGAAGTAGGGCTATGCATAAATTGGCTTAAGACATGCACTGTGTATGCAATGTCTGGCCTGGTAAGAGTTAGTTAAATCAGTTTACCTATGAGTCTTTGATAAGACTCAGGATGAGACAAGGGTTCTCCAGAGGTAGAAAGCAGCTTCACATGAGCATCCATGGGAAGTTTTAAGGGCCTACACTTGTTGAGACCATATTCATCCAATAGATTAGTGATGTACTTCCTTTGGGAGAGAAAGATACCTTGCTTGCTTCTATCAACCTCAATTCCCAAAAAGTACCTTAATTCACCCATATCTTTCATTTTGAACATAGAGTTCGAGAATGTTTTTGCAGCTTCTATTCCTTCCATGTTGTATCCTATTAAGAACAAATCATCTACATAGGCTAGAATTGCTGTGAAGTATTCTTATCATGCCTTGTGAACAACGAGTAATCAGATCTTGATTGGATGAATCCATTAGCCTTCAGAACTGCACTTAATTTAGAAAACCACTGTCTTAGTGCTTGTTTAATCCCATAGAGTGAATTAGCAGTTTGCATACCTTCCCTTTCACAGCTTCTTTGACAACATACTCCCCCTGTGAATCAGTATTGAACCTGAACCCTGCTCCTTCATAGCCAGGTGGGAATTTCATATAGACTGTTTTTTCAAGCTCACCATGTAAAAATGCATTTTTTACATCCATTTGGTGAGTGAACCACCCTTGCATAGCAGCAACAGCAACAGCAAGGAGTGATCTCACAGTGGTCATCTTGGCCACTGGTGCAAAGGTTTCACCATAGTTAATCCCATATTGTTGCCTATTTCCAAGGATTACAAGTCTTGACTTGAATCTTGTGCCTTTTCTCTGTGGATCATATTTAGTGGTATATAACCACTTGCTTCCTATTTCATGTTTACCTGGGGGTAACTCAGTGATTTCCCAGGTATTATTCCCTTCTAAAGCATCCAACTCTTCATTCATTGCTTAGAGCCACTGCTTGTGTTTTGTTGCTTCTTTAAAGAATCTTGGATCAGGAGCTTTGTTCACAGACTCCACCAGAGATGTGAAGTGGGAACTGACATGAGCTGTACCAACCTTTTGAACAAAGTTGGCACTAATATGATAATTTGTATGCCAAGTAGGTGCTTTGTGACTCCTACTAGATCTTCTGGGACTAGAGTGAGCCTGGACTCTCTCTTCTTCCTGATTCACTTCATGTTCTGCATTGTCAGGACTTGCTTCTTCTCTATCTCTACTTTCACAACTATCATCTTCTATGATAGCATTAGGAAAATGTTGTGAACTTCTTTCATGATTCGCATCAAAAGTTGAGTGAAACACATGATATGGGTAAACAGATTCACAAAACTTAACATCCCTATATACAAATCCCACACCTATGAGTAAGTTATGTAATTTGTATCCCTTTTTGTGAATGTGGGTATCCGATGAAAATACAAGGAACCCCTCTTGCCTGAAATTTATCCTTTTTCCTTTCAGGGTTATATGCAAATGCTAAACACCCAAAGCACCTTAAGTGTTTGTATTCAGCTTCTTTCCCATACAACAACTCATATGGTGTTTTGCCATTAAGAACAATAGTAGGAAGCCTGTTAGTAATATGAGTGATTGTCATCACACAGTCCCCCCAAAACTGCAAGGGTAAACCAGCTTGAAACCTATGCCCTTGCTATCTATAGAATATTTCTATGCCTTCTCTCAGCCCTTCCATTCTGTTGTGGCCTGTCAACACATGATGCCTGATGCACAATCCCCTTCTTCTCAAAGAAAGATTTGCATTTGCTATCTTCAAACTCGAGTGCATTATCTGATCTGATAATTTTCACCTCCTTCCCAAATTGGGTTTTAGCCATGTTTACAAACTTTTCAATGGCCTCAAATGCATTTGACTTCAGTTTTAGTAGATGAAACCAAGTCACTCAAGAGTAGTCATCTACTAAAGTGTGAATCAGTATTGAACCTGAACCCTGCTCCTTCATAGCCAGGTGGGAATTTCATATATACTGTTTCTTCAAGCTCACCATGTAAAAATGCATTTTTCACATCCATTTGGTGAGTGAACCACCCTTGCATAGCAGCAACAGCAAGGAGTGATCTCACAGTGGTCATCTTGGGCACTGGTGCAAAGGTCTCACCATAGTCAATCCCATATTGTTACCTATTTCCAAGGATTACAAGTCTTGACTTAAATCTTGTGCTTTTTCTCTGTGGATTATACTTAGTGGTATATAACCACTTGCTTCCTATTGCATGTTTACCTGGGGGTAACTCAGTGATTTCCCATGTATTATTCCCTTCCAAAGCATCCAACTCTTCATTCATTGCTTGGAGCCACTGCTTGTGTTTATTGCTTCTTTAAAGAATCTTGGATCAGGAGCCACTAGTGGACAGAAACACAAGGGCTGCGAAGTAAGGGGTGCAGTTTATTGCCAAACGCAGCCCTTAATAGTGAAGGGTTGCGGTTAGCCTATAAACCGCAACCTTTTAGTCATAAAGGGCTGCGATTTTAGGCTTAACCGCAGCCCTTTAGTGAAGGGATGCGGTCCATATTAAAACCGCATGCCTTAGTTCTTCTCCACTTAGACGCGAAAGTTTCCCGCAAATACTATTATACACACCAAAACTCTAACCTTCCCCCCCTCTCTCTCCCCAGTCCCCGATTTTCCCTCTCTCACCTCATCAAACCCGCATCCTCCCTCTCTCTTCGCATCTCTACTCACCCTCCGCCGCCGTTCTCTCGCCGGAGCTTCTCTCACGTGCCGTCCCGCGCTTCCGTTACTCCTTTTGTTCTGCGACATTCCGCCCTTTTCACCATTACCGAAGAAAAAGAAAAGGAAGAAGGAGAAATAGAGGAGATTGAAACATAATTTTGTAAATTGCTGGTTATGAAGAGGATATTGGAGTTCGGGAGGAAAGCTATGTTTTATGTAAGAGTTCTTTCTGGTTATGAAGAACGTCGCATTCGATCTTATAGGTTGCAGCTTGAGCAACGTCTTCGATCTGTACATTTCTTTCCTATCTTCTCTCAATTTGTGTTTTTCTCTTTAATTTTGAATTTTTGCTTATTGATTGTGGCTGATTTTTTTGGAAAATGAAGGTTATTCAAGGAGATTGTATGGCTGTATTGTATCTTGACTTGCAATTTTAGTCAATTTAATCTGATTCTATACTAGGGTTTTTGTTTGATTTTCAATGGAAGATTGAATTAGGGTTTTGACTGAAATTTAGGTAATTCTATACTAGGGTATTGGTTGAATATTTTGTTGCTATTGTATAAATGAATAAACGAGGATCTATTAGTTATTGTATCGTATTGTATTGTGATTGGATGTAGTTATAATTCTTACTGATATTGGGACTTTTTTTTTTGCAAGAACAACTTAATTTGACTTAAATAGGAAGCCCAAATAAGTGTGATTCTTACAAGGCAAGTTTGATTAATAAATTTGGTGTTTTGAGAATGGTTTATACCAATAAGTCAGGAATTGGCTCTGCTCTGTTAGTTTGTGGCGAAATATGTCTACACAATGTCGTTTATCATAGAACGGGAAGTGGTTCAGAGGCTGTAAGGTTACGATTAAGGTTATTTCAACATGGTTTCTCTTGCATGATGCATCATTTTCTTGCCTTGCAGAATGTGAAGTAGTACATATACCTAATAGAACTGCTTATTTCTATGACATGCTACACTCTACAAGAAGAGAGGGCATGACTGTCTTGGGCAAGGTTGCTGTTCCGAAGCCTATAAATTTACCTAGTCAAAGGTTCTTGTCTCCTGATCTTGTCTTTAGAGTGCGTACTTGGCTACTTGACCTTCTCTAGTTTTCTTATGTTTATATTTGAATGGCCAGGGTTGGAAAATCATGGTTTAGACCCCAATGTTGAAGTTGTTCTCAAGTAGTTTTAGCTGTATTTACTCATATTTTCTTATTTATCATTTCTCTGCTATCTTGTTTTAATTTCAAGTTTAAGCAACAAGTCTGACGGAGCTTTATCTGCTACAAAAATACAGGGGTACTCTCAGTTGGGGGAGCCGGCCATCATCAGCTAGATCAAATGCATGGGGTACCTCAGCATTGTCACCAACTACAGGTGGTACTGGTAGTAGCTCCTCGTCCAGTCACTTGCTAGGTCGTCCTTCTTCAGGCGGTGGCACTCGACCTTAACTGCTGGGAGTGATAGAGCTCATGTTTCTAATGTTAATGTCTGGGGTTCGAATTCAAGGCCGTCATCAGCCTCAGGGGTTTTGGCATCCAATCATGCTTTAGCGATATCGTCACGCCCTCACAGTGCTGATAATAGACCTGGTAGCTCGCATTTATCTCTTTTTGCTGAACCTGCGCCAGAAGATTCTGGGGTGTGGGGTGCAACAGGAGCTGCAGAACGAATGGTATGCTTATCTAACAAACTGCCCTACATGAACTGTTTTTGTTTCTAGTGAATATCTTTTTTTTAATGAAAAGGGAATGCATAAATTAGATAGTTTGTCTAATCTTCTTTTTCTGGTGGTTATGAAGGTTAATGCACTAAAAAGATGCTAACCAAACTGAGGAAGCCATTAAGCACTATCGTGTATGTCTTATCATGTGTTATGTGCAATCTATTTTCTCCTCTTTATCTGCCCTTTCATTTTGAAACTGATGCATTAGTTGTGGTATGCAGCAATGTCTTTCTCTGCAACCTAACCATCCGCAAGCACTTACTAATCTTGACAACATATATATAGAATGGTATGTGGTTTCAACATCAAACCTCTTATAACTCTCTTGTGATGTATGATGGAAATTCTCTAAATTAGATAAGCAGTGTCTAATAATTAGTTTTTGATTCAAAATCTGGGGGATTTGTACACTTAATGTTACAACAGGATTATCTGCACCATACAATAACCTTGCAATAATATACAAGCAGCAGGTACTATTGTCACTTGGCTTTTCTAGGAGTTTATGCTGTAACATTCATTATGATCCTACTATTAGTTTACTCATTGCTTTTAAGATTTTTTCATTTCTTTAAATTTCATTGGGTTTGTTACTTTGGAGTTAGGGTCATATGCTTTGTGTTGTTGATCATGAAATTAACAATTTGCGTATTCCTGTTTTTCTCCCAGGGTAATCTTGTGGATGCTCTAATTTGTTACACAGAGGTCCTTCGGATCAATACATTGGCAGCTGATGCACTCCTTAATAGGGGAAATACATATAAGGAAGTTGGAAGAGTTAATGAAGCTATCCAGGACTACATGAGTGTTATTAATGTCCGCCCTAATATGTCTAAAGCTCATGCTAATCTGGCTTCAGCTTATAAGGACAAGTTAATGTATTTGTTACTTCCTGCTAGAAATGCAGTATGCAAGTCATGTACTAGGGAACTTTTGTATATGTCATGTTTATAAATTTGGCATTTTCTCTATTCACAGTGGTCATGTTGAAGCAGCTATAAAAAGCTACAAGCATGCGTTGATGTTGCGTCCTAACTTCCCAGAGGCGACATGTAATCTGCTTCATACTTTACAGGTATCAAGTAGATCAGCTTACCACTCAGTCATTGTATATCAGCATGGATCAAAGTAGACTTGGAATGTAGAGGCTTTTTGTCTCATGTACAAGAAACAGGCCTAATTAATATGTAACCGCTTGTCATTCCATAATCCATATTTGCCTCGTCTATGAGATGGCATAACTACTTTTGAAGCTTCTGTTATTTTTCTGTGAGTCTAGTCTTATTTTCTAGAAATTACTGGAGTCTAATCTCCATTTTTTAACTCAAAATCTTCTAGATAGTTTCGATTCTTTTGATATGTAACTCAATTCGAATGCCTATTCTATATTTTGTAGGGTATGTGACTGGGAAGAAAGAAAGAGCAGAATAATTGAAGTGGAACACATACTGAGGCGGCAAATTCAGGTTTCTCAATCTGCTAGGCCTTGCCTTATTATTTTATCCTAGTGGAGTTCTATGGTCTGGATTCATCTATGTCTCTAGACTTGGAAATTTTCTCTGTTAAATTGAGCTGCTTGTCTGCTTGTTAGATGTCTTCTGCTCCAAGTGTGCATCCCTTCCATGCCTTTGCCTACCCTCTGGATCCAATGCTTGCACTTGAAATAAGGTGAGTAATTCTTCCATGGACATGGAGTATGCGTTTGCGCAGTTCCCCATCAAATTCTATTGTTGATGCGCATATTTCCTCTTTTGTTGCAGTCGTAAATATGTGTTCTCTGGTTGCTTCTCGATATTCACTTCCTCCCTTCAGTTATCCTGCTCCGTTGCCTGTAAAGCCTGTTGATGGGAGCAGGCGATTGAGGGTTGGGTACGTCTAATCTCTTCAATGTCACATTTTCGTTATTAGATTCACTTCTTGTCTGACACGTCCGGTGTAGGTTACAGGTATGTTAGCAGTGGTTTTGGTAATCATCCCTTATCACATCTTATGGGTTCGGTGTTTGGGATGCACAACAGAGAAAATGTTGAGGTATACAGTGTACTTTTTAAATTTTAACGAGGTTTTATCGGTTTGTTTCTTATATCAATTACTGTTAGTTATCTTTCGTGGTTGAAATTGTGTTGGTGATTTGTTTCTTATATTTACGAGCTTTTGTACCTGGTTTATATTGGAAAGTCACTGAACATGGTAAAATATGAAAATGCTTTTTTGTAAATCTAAGTGTATTTTGAAAAGTGAGCTTATAGATGATGGCAGTCACATAGCAGTAGTGTTTGTCATATTTATCTGTAGATGAACCTCCGGGGATTTTGGTTGATAATGTGTTTGTTAATTCTGCAGGGTCCAAGAAATGAAATATTTGCTATGCAACCTTGCTCTGGTACAAGTCTCATACATGGGATTTCCTGGAACCATGGGTGCTACTTACATACAATATCTGGTGACAGATGAGGTGCGAGAGTGAAGTATTTATCTTTCAATCTGCATCTGGATTTGGACATCCTTATGTTTTATAGTAAACTATAATTTTGTTGTTGCAGTTTGTTTCTCCGAGTTATTTGTCACACATTTACGCCGAAAAGCTAGTTCATGTTCCCAACTGTTACTTTGTTAATGATTACAAACAGGTTGGCTTTATGACTTTTACTTTGAAGGCTCCTTTATTGCACTTTTGAGATTCTCATCATTTTGTAACAATTCTATTATTTTTCAGAAAAACTGTGATGTATTGGATCCCAATTCGCAACCTAAGCGGTCAGATTATGGGTTAAGGACAAATTCATCTTTGGATGCTTTAATCAGCTGTACAAAATAGATCCTGACATTTTTGACACTTGGTATGCTATGGAATATATGTTGAAGCTTGTGAAAGCATTTGCATTTCATGAGCTTGTTGTTTCCAGTTACTGTAACAATACTTCATTTCTGATGTCCATGATAAGCAAAGTTGACAATACGGCACATAAAATATATCCTTTTCTTTTCAGGTGCAATATTCTTAAGCGCGTTCCAAACAGTGCTCTCTGGCTTCTGAGGTTTTCAGCTGCAGGCTTCAGCTTATAAGGACAGTTATAATTCTCTATATTTGTGTAAAAAACATAGTTTGTAATGAAAAATGATACTTTTTATATATATAATTGTTTGGGAACATTTAGGACAAAAAAATGCAAATTTTTTTTTGGGTCACAAGGGCTGCGGTCCGGGCAAAAACCGCAGCCCTTGGTGAATAAAGGGCTGCGGTTAAGGGCCAAAACCGCAACCCTTAACTCACCAAAGGCTGCGGTTTTGACCCTTAACCGCAGCCCTTAACCCACAAAGGGCTGCGGTTTTTGGCTTGACCGCAGCCCTTAACGCGCTAAGGGCTGCGGTTAAATCCTAAATGCCAAGGGCTGCTAGTGCAATGGTTGCGGTAAAAAAACGCAGCCCTTGGGCCCCTTTTGACCGCAGCCCTTGGGCTTTATTCCTCTAGTGAGCTTTGTTCACAGACTCCACCAGAGATGTGAAGTGGGAACTGACATGAGCTGTACTAACCTTTTGAACAAAGTTGGCACTAATATGATAATCTGTATGCCAAGTAGGTGCTTTGTGACTCCTACTAGATCTTCTGGGACTAAAGTGAGCCTGGACTCTCTCTTCTTCCTGATTCACTTCATGTTCTGCATTGTTAGGACTTGCTTCTTCTCCATCTCTACTTTCACAACTATCATCCTCTATGACAGCATTAGGAAAATGTTGTGAACTTCTTTCATGATTCGCAGCAGAAGTTGAGTGAAACACATGATATGGGTAAACAGATTCACAAAACTTAACATCCCTATATACAAATCCCACACCTGTGAGGAAGAACTACTTAACTAGACTTTGGGAAGCTAATAAATTAGTTAGTTTGCTCACAAGAAGTTCGAAAAAGGATTAACTAATTATCGCTAATAATAAAAAGGATATTAGAGATAGTTTAACTAATTGTGGACTAGATCACTGAGGTGCTGTTTCTGGAAACGAATTTCGTTTAATAACTGCAAATGGAGTAATATAATAATGTTGGACTATATGACTCATGTTCGCTAAACTGAGTTGGTACGTGAGTTTAAGTAAATAAGTGAATGCCAGTGCAGTAATTACCTTAAAGGAGCGCTGATTATTTGATTTAATTGTTTCCTAATTAGGAAAATGATGGACTCGCCAATGTAAGTGTGAATATGGTTCGTAGATGGACCCATTGTTGAATATGTTAAGCAGAATTCAGCAAATGGTATGACATGGTCCATTTTAGTTACTTTTATTCAACCTTTGATTAATGAACCTGAATTAAGTGTGGTGTTTAACTCTCCTTAGTTAATTCTATGAGAGAGTCCTATTCGAATTGATGTTAGTGGTTGGTGATTGTTATTATAATCGTCGAGTCAAATCTAGATTGATAATTATAAATTGTAAAAGAATATAAACATTTTATATGCGAAGGTACGCGTTGTATGCAATTGTTTTGGTAACTCTCGTTAGTTCCTTCTAGCTGAGAGACCATTTGTATTGACCATATATAATTGCTTATGAGTTGTGGTAGTTTATAAGTTAATGATTGGATTGAGTTGAACCTAAATGCATAAAATATTGAACCTGAATTATGTATGGAGGTACTATGATTTATAGTTTTCTAAAGTGAAGTCTCCTAGTATGGTTGGTTGTGCAAAAGTTGTTAAGAATTACTAATATCGTTGGATGAGTTATATGAATGATCTGATTGAGTTATGAATGATAATCGAAAGGAATTTAAAGGGGAAAGTAGCCTCGTTAGAGTCAACGGATGAGGTGATACGAACAGTACCCCATGGACTGTGAACCTTGGGGGGCCCCACAGGGAAACTTGCCCATTGCTCTGTGGGGCGATAATCGGGCGATATATTAGGTAATGCGAAACCTGTGGATGGCTGATTAGATCAATAGAAAATGTACTCCGGACTAGTTGCGGTTATTAGCCAATAGTAAAGCGAATGGTTGGGTGACGACCCCCACTGTCGGAGTGTAAGCTTTGTCTCCTCTGCCGCGTTCTCTTTCCCCGATTGTAAAGAAAGTTATCTCGAATTATGGAAATGAATGTTAATTCAGTGTTTGAATGTGGATATTGGATTCCCGATAAGGAATCGTATCATGGTAAGTTGTTTGGATATTGGATTCCCAATAAGGAATCGTATCGTGGTAAGTAATTTCGATATTGGATTGCCGATAAGGAATCGTATCGTGGTAAGTAATTTCGATATTGGATTACCGATAAGGAATCATATCAGGTAAGTAATGAATATTTATTCAATATTTGAATATGAATATCGATATTGGTTTCCTAATAAGGAAGCATATCATGGTAAGTTATATTGATTTTGGTTTCGTGGTAAGGAATCTTATCTTGTTATTAGATTTCTGATAAGGAATCGTTATAGTGAAAATTGTTATGTTATTTATTCTCTGATAAGGGGTTGTTTATAATAGTATACAAAAAATGATTGGTAGAGTATGAAAGCATAAGTATGGATTTCTGATAAGTAATCGATTAAAGGAAATCTTAGTTTTAAAAAGCGCACCCAAGGCACGCCTAGGCGGCAGGCGGACCCAGGCGCCCAAGAATGAGGCGAGGAGAACCACGACAGGCGCTAGGAGGCGCGCGCCTTGAACCGCCTCTGTAGAGGCGCAAGGCGGCCGCTTTCGGTAGAGAGGCGCAAGAGAAGGGGGGGTAAAGAGTAAATCTGATTTTAAAAGTTGTAAAAAACCAAAAATTCTTCAAATTTTAACTCACCTTGGCTTTGATTTTTTAGTTTCGAGCAAAAGGCCTTTGCGAATTGCATGATATCTCATCAAAATCAAACCCTAATTAAAAACCCTAATTTTTGGGAAAGAACCCTAATTTTTGGGGAAGAACCCTAATTCATAAACTAAAATCAATTGATGGTCATCAACAAGCCGGAAGTGACAGAGGACATCGGTGAGCCACCCTCGGTAGTCCAGCATATTATCTCCAGTGAAAATTCAGGTTAGTCTTTCTCTCGTCTTCGATCTTCTCTTCTTCTACTTATCTCTTCGATCTTCTCTTCTTCGGTCTTATCTTCTTCTACTTATCTCTTCGATCTTTTTTTTTCCTTTGATCTTTTCCGGCGAGCTTCTTTAGTTCTCCGATCTTCTTCTCTTTCTTTGCTTTTTCTCATTCTTCTTTGTGGAGCTTTCGAGGCTTCTGGGCTTTAGCCTCCTGGTTCTCTATTTTAAGTGACCAAGTCACGTGATATCTTTAAATTTTTTCTTTTCTTTTTCTCTATTTTTTTATTCTTTTTCTCTCCTCCTTTTTTCCCTCTTTCCTTAATTTGTTGCTTCTATTCTTCTTACCTATGGCTATTTTTTTTTTTTAAAATACCAGTCCTCAACTTCATTGGTATATTGTAAATAAGAAGTCATAAATTTTACAGCAGCTTTTAAAAAAAAAAATTGCAGTAGCTTATGTATATTTTAATTATTGTTTTTTTTTTAGTATAAAAATGTTCTATTATTAATTATTTAAGTTTTTGACACCAAAGATGCGCCTCGCCTACGAGATGCGTGCACCTTCGCCTTGCGCCTCTCTCCGCCTGGCGCTTTGCGCCTCGGTGCGCCTTGCGCCTTTTAAAACTAAGAAGGAAATAAATGATATCATCTATACATTTATATCAGAATCGGTTGACTTAGATTTCTCATAAGGAATCGTGATAGATTTGAAAGGCTAATTAAATAAGTATATATGAAATATGTCTCTGCTTTGTTTGCTGTTATATGTACGATAGTGTACTATGAAGAGAATTTAATAATGGTATTGCATGTATGTGTTCGACATGACTAATGCTATAAATGATTATGACATGAGTGATTAATCTAAGCATGATGATTGCTGAGAGTCATTTTCAAGTAAAAGCCACCAAAGCATGTGTTACTCTTGTTTACGGGTTTAGTACTCAGCTTTGCTGATATGTGTATGTTGTTTTGTCATTTATGTGGCCTGTCCCTTGGTGGGTGGTAGTATCCTAAATGTTTCAGCTTGAAGCCATAAGTTGATATTTTGCAAGTTGAAGCTGATATGAGTTGGAGCAGTATTATATTTGTTTTTGAAGTGAGGATGCTCGACATTGTAATAGTTAGCAATTAATGATTTTATAACCTATTTCTGTATTTAAGAGTCGTTAGTGCTTCTAATTCTCTTTTGGGGTTGCTCCGCGAAAGCGTCGAGGCTGTTGAGTTTAGTTGGGATTATTTTATTTATTGAAATTGTAACCGGTTCATATTATTTTCCAATTTAGGGTTATCCTATTTTCAAAGGAAACCCTGCCGGATTTTCTATAGGAATTTATTAGAATAGAGTCTGGAAATTAGGGTCGTGTTGTAATAGTTAATTTAAATTGAATAGAATTGGGAATTGAGTTCCACACTCTCCGATGTAGTTCGGTGAGTGTGATGGTAATAGTCCGAGTTAACTCAACCAGAGTCTCTTCTGCTGTGCTTAATTATCTGTAAGCTGGTCGGGAAATTCGGGCTGTTACAAATGCTGTGTGGTTCTAGTAGACTTTCTAGGAAGAGTAGAAGTAGGTGCTGGTTGATGTATCTAGGATGTGTTTTGAGTAGGAAAAGAAGATGATGTAGATGGGGAAGAAGTAGAAGATGAAGGTGATTGTAAAGGATCAGGAATGGAAATTGTAGTAGGATCACTCAAGTCTATAACAGTAAATCAAGCAGTTTGTAAGCCTTTTGTCCAAGTGGATACCTAAGGAAAACACAAGGATTAGCCTTAGGATCAAATTTTGACCTCTGAACAGGTGAAGTACTAGCATAACGAAGGCATCCAAAAATTCTGAGATGGCTTAGGTTAGGCTTGTGATGAAACAAATTCTCAAATGGTGTAAGATTGTGAATACTTCTCAAGGGCATTCTGTTGATCAAGTATGTTGCTGTTAAGATACATTCACCCCACTACTTAGGTGGAAGCTTAGCTTAAATAATGAGAGACCTAGCTGTATTCAATAAATGTTTGTGCTTTTTTTCAACCACCCTATTTTGACGGGGTGTGCCACTGCAACTTCTTTGATTTTCAATGCCTCTTTGCGAAAACAATTTCTTCATGTCACCTTCAACAAGATCTGCAGCATTATCTGTTTCGATGCTTTGAACTTTAACATTGAACTGTGTTGCAACAAAGTTAAGAAACTGAGTCATGAGATTAAATGAATCAGACTTATGCTTCATTAAATGAGTCCAAGTGACTCTAGTAAAATCATCAACTATAGTGAGGAACATAGTATGACCTGTGTATGTACAAATCTTATAGGGTCCCCATACATCAACATGAAGCATTTGAAAAGCATGCTTTGTTTTTATTGTGCTCAAAGGAAAAGGTTGTCTAGAATGTTTAGCTATAGGACAGACTTGACAAATATGTTCACTATACATCCTTGAACATCAACCAATCCATGTAATGATTTGATCTTATTAAAAGAGATATGACCCAATCTTAAATGCCATAGCTTGGCATTTTCAATAGTAAAATCCACTAAGTCAAGTGAATTTTGGATCGGATCGACTACTCTTTTTTTTGTTTTTTTTTTTTTTTTTTTTTTTAAAGAGGAAGATAGGTTTGAACTCTACTTTGCTATAAGACTAGTAGGGGACTTAACACGACTTCATGGGGAGATTTTATACAAAGGCTGTTTTTATTGTTGTTCTATGTAAGTTTTTTTTTGCAATCGAAGCAAAGAGCCCTTATATAGAGCTCCCAGAGCATCGAGATAAGGCAAAAGAAACACGTTTTCTTTTCCTTTTTCTAAAGTAAAAGTAGATAAGGACCTCTCTTTTCTAAAAGAGCGGTCGAAAAATAAAGATGCTTAAAGTAAAAGCACATGGTTCTAAAAAAGAGGTAATGACTCATTACCTTTACAAAAAGTAACTTCTACTGAAAGACAAAACTAAGGCGGCTGTGGGTCCTTTGTTTCATCTGCTGCTGCTAATCATGTAGATCCCTTCCCTAAAGCATTTCTTCAATTAGGGAAGTATCGGCATGATCTTCATCGTTATATTCCTCCATAGCGAAGACTTCTGTATCGTTAATATTATAACCATAAAACAGGATATTAATCTTAAAATTTTCTGGTACCCAAATCTTAAAGGTTTTGCCTTCCGCTAGGAAGTTCATTGCAATAGCTCCTCCCTGTCTGTGATTAGGGGGTCTTCTCATTAACTCTCTGTAGAACTCTTCATTTTCTACGAATTTAAAATTACTTGGTGGAATTCCATCAAGCTTCCAAAGTGGATCAATGTGGATGTAATGAAGTGCTGGTTCTTCTAGTAGTCCATTTGTAACTGAGATCTTGCTGTTGAACTCTATTATTAATTCTTGATTATTATGATAGTGAAGGTATTTCTTAACACACGTCTCGAACTTCAATCCAAAACCATCAAGGATTTGTTCTGGATGATCTAAAGTTATGCTGCTTAACATACCATAGTCATAGAATTCAATAATCTCAGAACGACTTAGATGAGTTCGTCTGATATCAATGTGAATTTTGAAAAGGGCTGTCTCAACTGTACTTCTTCCTTCAAAACTAGGAAGACTGTAATTTAATAAATCTTGTCAGACTTTGTTGCCTGGTAAAGCTCCGTCTTGAGTTAGGTGATGAATGGCACTCAGTTTTTTCTGTAATCTAATGAGTTTCTGGATAAAGCCCTCAATACACTTTTGTTCTATGATAAGTTATGCTTCTGGAAAATTCTGAAACAAGGGATTTAAGGTGGAAAGAGTTGTTTGTGGTCTTTTTAAGCTTACTATAAGCTGTTCATAAGTGAGGTTTTTGTGGCTTGGTTTGAGAGTGTTTTTGAATGCTTCTACAATATCTTTTAGGTAGGCTAATTCTGTGTTTTTGGCTTCTAGCTTAATAGTTAGGCTTTGATTTATTTGGAGGATGTCTTGATTGTGTTTAGAAATCAAACTTATAGTATGCTGTTGGTATTCTAATTTGCTGTGTAGGTCAGAGAATTCGCTTTGGAGAAAAGCAATTTTTTCTTCTTTTTCATGTAACAGACTATTTCTATTTTCAGAATTTTTATGTTGTAATGCCATTGCTCTTGAATTCAATGGTCTTTCTAAGCTCAGTTTTGACTCAGAGCCTGTGTCTATCTGAGTTAAAATCCCAGGCTGTATATAAAAATTTATACCCAAATGAGCTTTGGCAAAGTCTGCGGTGTCACCAAAAGAGTGAAAACCTCGAAATTTCTAAAGTCTTTTGTTAAAAGCTGTACCTCATGCCATGATATGAACATTCCTGTTCTCTGACCATGTATGATGACATAAAAACTAAAATTTTTGGAGAGAGGTTTTTCCAAAATTTTTGAAAAATAGAAAGCAAGACAATTTAGGATTAATAACTTGTGCTTGCTTGCTATAGGATATGTTTTTAATTCTCATATGTTGTTACATAGGGCCTGTTGAGATTTATCTAGCTTTATTCCTCTTAGGGGATTGAATCCTCCTGTTGGTTTGCTGTAGAGTTTATATTTTCCAAAGGTGAATTCTTCGACCTTAGGAACTGTATTGCTACTGCATTCTGTGCTGTTCATCTTTCGTTGTGTTTCTTACAATATCTGTCAAGAACGCGGGATAAACAGTCAGCTAAATTATTATTCTGTCCTTTAATATGTTCAAAGGTATATTGTACCCTTTTCCTAATATTAAATCTTGGAAATTAATCCATCTTTTATTGTTAACCTTTTTGCTATTTTCATTCTTAATAAATTTTACTATAGCTTCACAGTCTGTTCTTACTGTGATTTCTCTGTCTAGGTGTATTATATATTTTTCTAGGGTATTAATAACTGCATGTATTTCATAATCAATAGAGGTCCAATTTGTACTTGGTCTAAAATTTCCACTAGCATATCCTGCTAATTTTTCTGTATTTTGTAGAATACTTGGAAGGTTTAGTGATGAGAACTGCTCCCCATCCCTCTTTACTTCCATCTGTTTCTATAATTATATAATCTTTTGTTAAGGGCAATTCTAAGGGTTGTAAAACCTTAACTTTTTCTTTGATAGTTTGGACTAGAGCTATGTCCTCTTTATTAAAATATTTTTGACCATTTTTTGAAATTTTACCATATAAGGGTCCGACTAACTTAGATAGATTAGGAATAAATTTTCTAGCATAATTTAAAAGTCCTAGAAAGGCTTGAAGCTGTTTCTTTTCTTCCATTTTATCTGGAAATTCTAGCAATTTTTTAGTTGTATGATCTTGTAGCTTAATCTTACCATTTCCTATTTCAAATCCCAAAAACTGGATATTTTTCTTAAATAATTCCATTTTTGAGTCTGCCACAACTATGCCATTGTGTTCAATTATCTGAAAAACTTCTGCCAAATGCTTGGTATGTTCCTGCAAAGTTTTGGAAGCAACCAAGATATCGTCAATGTAAACTAAACAGAAATTAAGTTTTCCAAATAAACCGTCCATAAATCTTTGAAAGATTGCTGGGGCATTCTTTAATCCAAAAGAAAGGACCTTCCATTGGAAATGTCCTTCGCTGCAGATAAAAGCAGTCCATGGTTTGAATCTATCGGCTAATTGTAATTGATTGTATCCTGATTTTAAATCGAATTTGCTAAAGATAGATTTGTCTTGTATTAAAATTATGAGGGTATCTTTATTAGGAATACAATACCCATCACCTATTATGTTGTCATTTAATCTTTTGTAGTTGTAAACTATTCTAGCTTTGCCTCGTTTCAATTCACTATGATTCTGTACTAAAAAGGCTGCACTTCTGTGGGGACTATAGGATTTTTCAATGAGTCCTGCTTCTAAAAGTTCAACAATTTGTTTTTTAAAGGAAAAATTTGTCAAAAATAAGTCAACCTTTGGCCCTTCCGCTAAGAATAAGTCATCTTTTAGATAATCCCTGGATAAGTAAAACTTTCATACTCTTCTTTTTTTAACAAGTCAAATGACTGGTTACCTGTTCAATTTCCCTTAATTTTTTAATTTTTAATTAATATTATATTTTTTAGCCAGAAAATATTTTTAAAAATAAAAATTAACAAAAACAAACCCCTCCCCTGCTTCCTGCTCCCTTTTGACCTCCCTCACCACCATCACCATAACCCCCACCCCATGCTTAGAAAATCCATTTCTTAAAACATAATTAGTTTCACCACATCACAGTCAATGTGCAACGCGAAAAACGTTTCTCATACAAAATCTAACTGCAGCCAAAGTAATTGACTAAAGTCAATGAAATAGAGTGTTGCATAGATCTCAACGCAGCCCAACATTCCACCATTACCTCTCTTCCCTAAAATCTCACCCAAGTGCAATCTCAATCATCCTTCTTGATACCAGGAAATTCTCATACTTCTATGCTTAAGCTAAATCAAATTACTCTACTTAGATATCATTTTCTCACAAATCCCATATTACAAAAATCGAATCTTTCATTAATCCCACTAAGATTGGGACAAATAGAACATACCCATATTCAAATTACCATTTGTAATTCTCATACTTCTATGCTTAAGCTAAATCGAATCTTTGATCTGTAGTGGCACGGTGGCAGTAGAGGGAGGGGTGGTGGCAGTAGGGTGGGGGAGAGGTGGCTGGTGAGATGGTGGGAAGGAGGAAATAAGGAGGTTGGTTAGAGAAGGGAAAGGAGGGAGAAGGTTTTTCTTAAAGAATTAAGTTAAAATAAAAAAAGCTAATAAAATAGTGACACGTGTCATTTTCACCTGTTGAAAAGGTTAACAATTGGCCATAACCGGTTTTGACTTGTTAAAAACAGAAGGGTGTTAAAGTTTTACTTATTCAGGGATAATCGAATAGATGACTTAATTTTAGTGGACGGGCCAAAGGTTGGCTTATTTTTGACAATTTTTCCTTTTCTAAATTCCTCCTTCTCTTTGGGGGAATAGTCCATGTTTGCTGTAGTTATAGTAATATCAGGATTTCGTATTTTTTGGTCTATCTTGTATTTAACCCTGCATTTGCTAATGTCATTGGCAATTAACCCTTGTTTCCTAAGTTTCTGAACTATAGGGTAAAGGGGTAATTTATTGTATGTTATTCCTTTCTCAAGATCTCGAAATTCTTCCTGTTGAAAAGTAATTAGAGCTTCATTTTCTGGCTGTTGTTGATTTTCTTCTCCTAAAAAATCTAATTCTTTATTACCTGGTCCACCACGCTTTCGTAGTAATTCTGATTTTTGCTAATAATGACAGGTAGGGATATGGTAGATATTTTTGCTAATAGTTTTGTAAAACTAGAATGCAGAGAAGAAATGAATGTTTTCCCAGCCTTAGCATCCTGTGGCACAGCTGAAGAAGAATGAAATTCTTTGCTGAGCTTGTAGAGCCCATGCTCTAATTCACCAAGCACCATAGATGTGCTCATCAAAGGGCCCTGAAGTATACACTTGTTATGAGTAAACTGAACAGTTGCAAGAATCATCTTGACACATTTTAGGAATAGAAAATAGATTAAATCTAAAACCGGGAACATGTAAGACATTCTTAAGCTCAATGTATTGTCCTAGTTTCACATTTCCAATATGATTTACTTGCACCTTACAGTCATCAGGAATTGTTATAGAATAATTACTCCCAGAAACTTCATGAAAAGATGAAAATAAATTTAAGTCTGAGCACATATGGTCAGTGGCTCCACTGTCTATGATCCATGTATGCTCTAAAGCAGTCTTAAGACAGAATAATATACTTGTCAATTGAGCATGAGCTGCAAAGCCATGAGCATTGGATGCTTCAAATTTATCTCCTTGTTCTGCAATAGCATGATTATTGAGAGCCTCCATGATCTTATAGTATTGATCCTTGGAGAATGAAACTTGAAAAACTTCATTGTTATCATCATCATTATTATGAGCCACAACAGCAACTCTTTTACCCTTGGCAAACTTATGGTTAGCTGGATAACCATGGATTTTCCAACACATATCCATGGTATGACCAACAATCTTACAGTGATCACAAAAATAGGTTGAAACTCTTTTATTGCCAGTAACTCTCTCTGAATTAGCACTTGCATTGCTAGTATTAAAACTGACTCTAGGTTTGTAATTCCTTGAATCACCATATGACTTTGTGGTGAAAGCAACAGCCTCGATATCGACTTAGAAGATTCACTAATATTCTTATGACTTTCTTCTTAA
Organism: Beta lomatogona; assembly: GCA_947646795.1. Taxonomy (NCBI): domain Eukaryota; kingdom Viridiplantae; phylum Streptophyta; class Magnoliopsida; order Caryophyllales; family Amaranthaceae; genus Beta; species Beta lomatogona. Next base: position 714 of record CANSNZ010000795.1, on the reverse strand, counting down.
CACATAACCCTATAAGCTTGAGTAATGTTAGGCAAGGGCTGCATCATTAGAATAGTGCTCTTGACTAGGGCATATTTCTGACTAGTCTTCATCAAGAAATGCAGAAGTCTTGTGTTCTGCTGAGACTTTAAAATTTGCTTAGTCACGTTACAGTTGCAACCAGTATAAGAACAAGTAGGAATAGGATCTAAACCATCTATCATGTCCCAAATCGACTTGATCCTTGTGAAAAATTCATATATGTTTTCATTTTCCTCTTGCACAATATCAAACAATTGTTGTTTTTATCCATACAATTCAGTTCCAGAGAAATGACCAAATCTCTCCTCTAAATTGATCCAAATTTCTCTAGCAATTTTGAAATAGAGAATTGATCTTGCAATTGTAGGATCTAATGATGCTAAGAACCAAGATATGACTAGATCATTACATCTAGTCCGGATTTTCAGTAAACCAGCATTTCCTGATGGTTTTGTTAATGAACCATCCACAAATCCTAATTTATTTCTAGCAGACAAAGCCATAATCATTGATCGATTCCAATATGAATATCCACTACCAGAGAAAACAATAGGAACAAGTTTTGTAGTGTTTAAATCAAAAGAACTGAGAATAATAAGCACTACTAGGATCTTGAGTGATTTCAAGGTTTGATTGAGATTGTGATTCATTTGAGTTTGTATTTCTCGGCATTTTGAAGAAAAAATTGAAACT